>JAMZAV010000441.1:0-392642 GCA_024449915.1 Sweltsa coloradensis
GAGAAGTTAAAACCAACCCAAACCCCCCCCCTCATTTTCACACGAAGTCAAAAAAAGCGATTTTGAGCGGGAGGGGGGGTAGGTTCAAAACCGCCCAAAAAAAACCCCCAAACCCCCCCCCCCCCCCCCCCCAAAAAAAAACCTTGCGGGGCCCCCCTGGTTAAAAAAAAACACCCAGAACCCCCGGGTTTGAGCTGAGCTGAGGGGTCTCTTTGTACGAAGTAAAACCACATCTACATTTACACGCAGTCGTAAGACAGATGATAAGACCGAGGCTAGTTCACACCGCCCGCCACCTGCGGGCCTGTTCACCCCAGTTCTCGACGACTGAGGTCATCTTTGTACGAAGTAAAACCCCACTACTTCTACCTGCAGTCGATAAACGAGATGATAAGACGAGGTTAGTTCACACCCCCCTGACCACCTAGGGGTGTCAACCCAGAATATCTGAGCTGACCTGAGGTCATCGTTGTACGAATAAAACCACATCACCCATTCAAACACTGCGACGAAAGACGAGATGGTAAGACCGGGGGTTATTTCACACCGCCCTGACCACCTAAGCCTTTTCCCCCCCAGAACTGTCTGAGCGCCTGATTCTCGTTGTACAAAGTAAACCACATCTACTTTCTACACTGCAGTCGAAAAACGAGAGGGTTAGACCGCGAAAGTTCCACCGCCCTGACCACCTGCGGGGCCTTTCACACCCAAACTGTCTGATCTACTAGGTCATCTTTTGTACGAGTAAAACCACATCTACATTCTACACTGCAGTCGATAAGACGAGATGAGTAAGACCGAGGCTAGTTCACACCGCCCTGACCACCTGCAGGCCTGTTCACACCCATGGTACAATGATATCTCTGTTGTGGCTAGGTATGACACTGCGCATCTCGGCTGCGAGCGTGACGTCAGCCCGATCATTGAATCGGACAGCGGCCGTAGAACGCCACACGTGTTCATTGCTCCGCTATCTGTATTTCTCAAGCTAATTGATGCACCCCAGCCTACCCGCCTTGGTTTCCTCTAAATGCACGTTATGTTATTGTTTATTGACACTGCGCTATTGAAAGATTATAATATTTTCCCATTAGCAATTAGCTGGACTGATTAGAGAGATATCTCAACTAGAACGATTTTAACTTTATAATCAAAACAAATTCAGTGCCCCATCTGAACCTCTCAGTCGCATAGTAGGGTAGTCATCTTCCCTCAGACTGCAACGAGTCCTGGTAGAGCACTGTCGTGGTCCATCCAGTATCGTTTTACTGTGTTGGTGAGAAGTGTAATATTCAGTATTACATCATTTTTGTGTGTTCTTTTTGTGTATTTTCCACGTGAAGTGAATTTTGTTGTCGCAGTTGCAATAGATTTTCTAAACTATTATTATACAATATTAGACGTTTATTATTAGTTTTATTATTATTATTGTTGTTGATAATGTTGTTGACATTTGGACGAAGAAATGTGATGGCTTTCCATGTTATGTCAGTCAGTGTAGATAAGTAGTTTTATGTGTTATTAATTTCCGTGCTATGTGTCGCAAAATGAACATAAGTGCTACTATATAATAAACAGCTACTGCTACACAGTTAACACAATTGATATTTACGTTTCTTTACGTAGACTAATAACGATTTTTTTATGTAGGTATATATTGTGTCTATATTTTTGTAACATCATTGAAATATGTATAATATTTAACTTGAAGCTGATCAAAACCTTTTAATAATGGTGCAGTGCGCGGTTTACGGTTGTAATAACAAAACCGACAAACAAAAGCCAATTTCCTTCCTAACATTCCCTAAAGATGAAGAATTGCGTTCAATTTGGGTTCGTTTTTGTAAACGGTCTGATAATTTCAACGGAACAGTGCTAGAATTTGTTCGGAACACTTGAAGAAAGTGATTTTCACTGGAATCTGCAACACAAACTGTTGGGCTATTCACCCAAACAATCCCGTAAAGTTAGGCCAGGATGCGTCCCAAAACTAGAATCGGCTGCTCAAATGGCAACCACTTCTGTCTGTCACGTGTAAATGGGTTTTCTGACTTTTCGTTTAACCTCTAGTTGGTTCAAGTAGGTCTCTAGTTGGTTCAAGAAGGTGACTGCCTGAAAGAATATGAACTATTACGAAACGAAAAGAAATAACTATTACAATTAGTACAATGCAAGTAATGAAAATGAAATGAAAATATTGTTTGTGTAAAGCAATTTCAATTACATGTTTGTATTAGTGTAGGCCTACTAAGTGTAATCTTGTATGCAATAAATAATTGCATGGTAAACATGTTTTATTAATTGTAATCCTATATTTCAGATAATTCCACTCCACCCAAACACATTTTTATTAATTATATTACTAATTTAGTTAATATCCGTATTTAAAAACGTGTTGTGTTGAACCTCGGGTTGGAAGGTTTGAAATATCCATGATGGTATAGACTTTATTTATAAATTAACTATCATTATCCCAAGACCAAGAGGTAACACTTGTGAATATTGCTGTATATATCAATTTGCGGCTAATATATTATTCATTTACTATTAAGCTTATAAAACTATCTCACCACATAATCCCTGAACACTATGTACATAATTACAAAATGCATGATAGATTTATGTTCGGAGAATGAAATAGTTATTTGATATTTTATTAGTTGACGATGATAGTGGGATTATATCACGCGCCGAGCGGTAGCCGGCTCGAGGAGTGATCGGGATTACGTCATGCGCGGACTGGACGCAAACGCGTTCACCGGAATGCCAGACCTGGTAAGGAAGAATATCATTGGATCATGGGTACAATGATATCTCTGTAAGGAAGAATATCATTGGATCATGGTTCACACCCAGAACTGTCTGAGCTGACCTGAGGTCATCGTTGTACGAAGTGAAACCACATCTACATTCTACACGCAGCGATAAGACGAGATGAGTAGACCGAGGCTAGTTCACACCGCCCTACACCCCGGGGGTGTTCCCCCAACTGGCTGAGCTGGGGGTAAACGTTGTACAAGTAAAACCCAAACCATTCTAAAAGAAATCGAAAGCGAGATGGTTTGACCGAGGTTATTCACACGCCCCCAACCTGAGGCCCGTTCACACCCAAAACTCGAGTGGCTGGGTCATCGTTGTACGAAGGAAACCCCATTACATTTACACTGCAGCGATAAGCGAATGGAAAACCGGGTAGTTCCCCCCCCTACCCCTTTTTCCCGCCCCAGGGTTGGGGCTTGGGTTAAAAAAAAAATTTTTACCCCAAAAGGAAAAAAAAGGGGTAGAACCCCCACCCGGCCTTTTTCCCAAACCGGGGCCGGGGGGCCGTTGTACAAGTGAAACCCACTACATTTTAAGCAGTCGTAAAAGGGGTGGAAAAACAGGTTATCCCCCCTGAAACCCCCGCACCCCTTCCCCCCAATCTCTGGTGATGAGGGGCACTTTACCCCAAGGAAACCAAATTAATTTTCCCGCCAAACGGTGAAAGAGGCGTTCACACGCCCTCATCCCAGGCCTGACAAGAAAAACCCCTTACTAAGGGGACGTTTACGAATAAACCAAACATTACACCCCGACAAAGCAAAAGGGTTTCCAGGATTCCAAAACCCTTTTGCCCGGGGCCCCAAACCCCCTTTAGTGATACCCGAGAGGAAAAATTAATTCCCCGCTGAAAACGAGTGGTAAGACCAGGCTGTTAACCCGCCCCCCGTCCTGGGCTTTACACCTACTTCTCAGCGAGGATGGAGAAGAACCAAACTTTCACACCGCCCAAACAAAAAAGTGAAAACAGGCTAGTTTACCTGCCGAAAACCCACCTTCACACCCAAAAAGCGGAGGATGTTTCCCAAGTAAACCCCTTTTTTTTCCCCCGCAGCTAAAAAAGATTGACGGGTAGTTTACCCGGGGACAACCCCCCTTCACACCAAAAGTCTGGTAGGAGTAGGGAGGAGAAATAAACCCCACTCTTCACCCGCGCGTAAACAAGTGGTTGACGAGGGATTTCCTTTAAAAAACCCCCCTTTTTTTCCCCATTCGAGTGAGGCGGGCCCCGGTGAAAAATCAAAATTTTTTTAAACCCAGACGTAAGAAAAAAGGTTGACCCAGGTTGCCCCCACCCCTCACCCGCAGCCGTTAAAAAAAAAGGGGGGGGTTTTTGCGAAAAACCAATTTTTACCCAGTTTTGAGAGTGAGTTCCCGGGGACCAAAACCCCCACCACCGCACCGTTAAAACCCCGAATGTTAGCGAGCCAGGTCACGCCCAATAAACCTTTTTCACAACCCGCGATAAGAAGGAGAGTAAACCAACTATTCACACTGTGAAACCCCGGGGTTTTCCCCCAAAAAAGTTACGAAGGGGTCATGAAAAAAACCCCTTTTTTACTGAGTCATGACGAAAAAACCACTATTAAAACCCCCTGAACCGAGTGTTAACCAAAATTTAAGCTGAAGGGGGGTTTTTCAAAGGGGAAACCAAACTTTACACTGGTCATGACGAAGGAAACCACTATTCACACGGGACCCCTGAGGCCGGGTTACACCCGAAACTGCGGCTGGTTCACTTTTTACGAAATAAACAATCTTTAAATCAAAAAAAAGAGTTAAAACGGGGGTTCCCCCCCCACCCCCTGCACCCAGCTTCAGCGACGAGCTGGTACAAAAAACCCCCTTTTTTCCATCATTTTAAAGAGTGATTAGCAGGTTTTAACCGCCCCCCCCCTCCCCCGCAACCCCCCCAAAAAATTTGAGGACTGAGGGGGAAAAATTTTCCCCCCCCCCCCGGGGGGGGAAGAGATGAGGCCCGGGGGTTCACACCGCCCTCCCCGCAGGGGTTCACACCCAGAATGCTGAGCGAGCTGAGGTCATCGTTGGAAAGGAAACAAATTTAAATTTTACACCCCCCCGTGATAAAACGGGGGCCCCCCCGGGTTCACCCCCGACCCCTGCAGGCCCGTCCACCCCCTTTGACGATGAATCTTTAAAGGAAAAAATAATTTACCGCGTTAAAAGGGGTAAACCGAGGCGTTCACCCCCCCCCGAGGCCCGACCCCCAAGTTAGTGACGATGACACTTTACAAAAAAAAAATCTTTTAAAAAAGGTGTAAGCGGTGGTAAGACCGAGGCGTTCACACCCCCTGCCCCCGGGGGGGTTACAAGAAACCTTTTACTACTTGGGACCGAATGAAAAAACACATTTACACGCTGAAAAGGGGTTAACCCCGGCTGTCCCCGCCCCCCCACCTGAGGGGTTAACCCAAACTTTACCCTTTGTTTTTGAAAAAACCCCCCAAAAAAAACCCCCGGGCCCCAAAAATCCCACACAACTCCCCGAACCCCAGGCCTGTTAACCCAGGGAAAAATCTAACATCTCGTTGAGAAGTTAACCAATCACCCCTACACTGCGCGTAAAAGAATTTAGCCGAGGTTCCCCCCCCCAAGTGAACCAACTATTACTGCCTGGGGAGAGAAACCACTTTCACCTCCCCGGCGTAAACAAAAAAACCTTAGTTCCCCCGTGACAATGACCCCACCCCAAAAATCGACGAAGGCAAAGTTGAAGGAAACACACCTACACTGCAGTTTAAAAAGGTTTTAAAACAGGCTTTTGGGAAACCCACCTTTAAACCCAAAAATGCGGTAGCGAGGTAGTTTAAAAGAGGAAACCCCATTCCTCACCTGCAGCGTTTAAACAAAATGGGGCTAGTTTACCCCGTGAACCTCACCTTTTACACCCAAATTTTAGTAGCGAGGCTGTTTACGGGGAAACCACCCCACCCTCACGAAAGAAGGGGAGTTTACCGAGGCTTTTTAGAACCACCCCCCTTTCACACCCAGAAAGTTTAAACTGAGGAAGGGGGTGTTTACGAAGTGAAAACCCCTCCTTACAGAGTCCTAAAAGGGGGGAGAGGAGGGAGTTAAAACCCCCTAACCCCCCAAGGCCGTCAACCCCGAAGTAGCGAAGGGGTTTGGGGAAAAACCCCCTTCACAAGACTGGGGGAGTTTCCGGGCAGTTAACCGGACCACCACCCCAAAAACCCGAATGGCCGAGGGCACCCCGGGGCCCCTTTCCCCTCGCGATGAGGGGGTGCGAGGTACACACCCCCTTTACCCCGGGGGTGTAAAGAAACGGGAGTAAACCCCCTTTTTAGGTAAAAAACCCCAATCAATTCTACACTGAGGCGTGCGGGGGAAACCCTTTAAGTTCACAGATAACCGAGGCCCCACACCCGAACTGCGGCTGGCAAAACTTTTCGAAATGGGAAAAAATCTTTTAAGGGAAAAAATTAAACAATGATTAACCCAGGTAGTTAACCCCGGGCCATCAGGCCTGACACCCAGCTGTTACACAGGGCTGGACGAAAATGAAACACTTACAAAACCCATCTAAACAAGATGATTGAGAGGTAGTTTCCCCCCCACCCCCTGACCCCTTCCCCCAAAATCCTGGCTGAGTGAGGTATCGTTTTACGAAGGAAACCACATCTACATTTTAAACGAAAAACGAAGAGAGAGAGGTAGCCCCCCGACCCCCTGCCCCCTTTTTCCCCCCAAAAAAGTCTGAGCTGGTGAGGGCATCTGTAATTAAAAAAACCCCCTTTAACTGAGTCGATAAAACGAGGGTAAAAGAGGCTTCCCCCGCCCGACCCCTGCGGGGTGTTCACCCAAACTGTCTAATGAGGAGGTCATCGTTTTACGAATGAAACCACATTTTTTCTACATGCAGCGAAAGAAGAGATGATAAGCCGAGGGTTTTCACACCGCCCTAACCCGCAGGCCCGTTTCCCCCAAAATTCTAGCTGAGTTACACTTTTTTGAAAACCCTTTTTTCCGGTTAAACAGAGAGTTAAAATTTTAAACCCCCACCACCCAGGCCCTTTACACCCTTTTTAGTGGGGGGGTTTGCTGAGGGGAAAACCCCTCTTTTCCTCCTGCGTGGCAAAGTTAGACCCAGGAGTTTAACCGCCCCCCAGATGTTAACCCCCAAATTTTTGGTTTTTCGAGGGATTGTTGAAAGTAAACCCCATTTTAACCCCCAGTCGTGCGGGAATTAAGGGCTTTACAGTAAAACCCCCCCTGTTTCACCCAAAAATTTACTGAGGGGGGTCATTTTGAATAAAAACACTTTCCTCTAGCGAGTAGGACCAGGTTTTGGACCCTGCAGAGTTTCCCCCCCCTGTTCTATATACTTTAGAATAAAACCCCCCATTTACCCGCAAAATTTGAGGTTGAGAGGTTTCAACCCAATTATACTGGGCCTTTCCCCCCCAAAACACACACCCGCCCTGACCCTTCAAACCCCACCCCCCAAAAGGGTACTTTTTAAGGGCCTTAAACTTTTTTTCCAAAGTAAAAAAATAATTTCCCCGAAAAAGAATGGCCTATATGAAACCCTTTTTTTCAGGTTTTGGGGCCCTATTTAAAATCACCAAAAATAAAGGGGGGGGGGCCCCCCCCCCCCCAAAACAAAGCTAATTAAGGAAGAAAAATTAGTTTGAAAAATTTTTGAACTTGTTTATTTTTAAAATAAAAAAATTTTTTGTACCTAAAAATCTCCAATTTCTTTTTTTACATTGGCCAAAATAAATTTTTCCCCAATTTAAAAATTAATAAATGAAAATATATAATTTTTTAAAAGAAAAGCACTGGTTGGCAAGCTCTGAGTCGAGTTCAAGGACGTAGGTTTCTGTTTTTGTTTGTACCTTCGTTGCTATGCAGGTGGATCGTGCCTTTGTGCTAGATTTCCTATTTAAAATTAGCAATTAATAAGACTTTATTGTTTCTAGACTGATACCTTGTTCTTAAACTTTGAGTTGCATTCTTTGCAATGGAGTGTAGGCATCAGCAAAACGTTTTTTTCATGAACATTTGCTTGCAATTAACTGTTGAGCTAGCAGAGCAGCACCCAAAACTTGGGTGTGCTCTTCGAGTCTCTCATATATCTTACGTACCCCTCATTTTGCGTACCATACTATGCTCATCACTTTGTTTTACCTAATATAGTTTTGGAGTAGCCCTACACTTAGGCCCTTATCTATAAGAAAAGTTAATTTGTTGTTACATAATTTAATTGTATAATTGACCATCAGTTTTCTTCAGTCATTTACATTAGGGCTTTCTATTCAATTCAATTCAATTTCAATAAAATTTATTCTATTTTTTCATTAAGTACATTAAATCATCTACCTTGTTCTTGTAGTCCCATGTTAAATGACTTTTAGAATGCAATGGATAAATTGTAATTAATTGTATGTTTATGATTGAATAATATCAAGCAAAAAACTTGATTTTGAATTTTGAGTATCCAATGTACTCCACTACCTTGTTCTTATCCATTTGTTTTCTGGCTCAAAATGTAAAATTACCATTGACATTTATTATTTTGTAACTATATAAATATATCAACCATGTACATTTATAAATAATTTTTTTGCAGGTATATCAGTGGGTCAGTGGCTATGGTACGACATTTCTGTAGTTATTGTTGGATTTATTCATTTGTGTATGATGTAATTAATTTCTTCATTTCTAGCATTTTTAGTTATAGTTTACTATTGTTTTGTAGATCTATTTCCACTAGATTTTCATTAGACTCATTAGAATAGATTAGCTTAGTTTAGTACTACAGTTTATTAAACTTAGGTAGACTATAGGATAAGACATAAATTGTATTTTGTAAGTACATATTTGGATCTACCATTTGTCTCTAGGCCTACTCTGAGCGCCGTCCACCCCTTAACACATGACTCAGTATTTATTACTTCTTCTGATCGATATACGTGTTTACAATTTATATTATTGCCTTAAGAATGTTAGGCCTATTCTCTTTCTCATTCAAATATATTTGTTTTTGAATCAAATAGTTTTATTTTAGTTTTTATCTAGAGGTACTCTAGTATGTGTTTTTCTTCATGAAACACTTAAAACACAATCAGGAAATTATTATTATTATTTTATCTGTCACATGCAAATAATAATAATTTGATGAGAAGAGAAAGATTACACAATTCTAGAGGGAAAAACATTGTAAATGTATGTATTGATTGATTTATGACTGACACCGCAGCGGGTGTTCAGATTGTGAAACGGTCGACGCTCAGCCCTAAATGTATTGTTTGCCTCATCCAGTTTTCATCTCATCTCATGGCTTATCCTATTTTTATCAATATATTTTTTTGAGCGAATTAATGCAAATATTTTCTTTTCAAATTTTTTAGAAGTTGAACAGGATCAAGATGAAAAAAAAGTAAAATTGACCTAAACGGCAGTGACATTTTGTCTAACTTACAGGCACTGCCATAAATTGTTGCAAGACTTTGTTTTTGGAATTTCCAATGGCCACCTAAACATTGGTGCAGAAGGAACGTGGTAAATTTATAAACATTATCAAGTCAACAAAACATTAAAATCGACTAAGTGCATTAAAAACAAACCTTTTGTAGAACAGTAATTTTCAGTATTGGCAACTGTCGTACTTAATTTTTGTCTAGGTTTTTGTCTAGCATTCTGTTGGCTGCTGATGTGTAGTGCCAGTCTATTGCCAATATGCATTGATTGTTTGCTAATTGCTGTCTATTATTTCTACTTGTATTTGTTTGTTACTACTATTTATTTATTGTATTGTATTTAGTGGTACTCGATTGTTTATGTCCATGTTGTCACTTTTATCACAGTCTATATATTTTTAGAAGAGGCCAGCTGTTCACTGTGTTGCAAAAAGAAGGAAGGTTAATATAATTTATATTGTAATGGAACAGTTTTTTATTCAGACAGTTGGTGTTTTAAATAATATGTCCGACATAAGAGTGAGTAATTATTTTATTATTAAGTACAAAATAATTTTCCATTCTTATTTCACACCTTTTCCTTAAATTTTCCTTGGAACATCCTAAAAATCAATACTTATATACGCGACTGATCGGTTGAGAACCACTGATCTAGAGAACCTAAGTAAATATTGGAACCAAAACACAGTTTTTACATTTTCTCATTTTGGGGCCGTTTACTTTAGGGGCGTCTGGCGAGTAAATGCCCGTCTTACGAGCGATATTATTTTTTCTTGTACCTTAGGCTTAAACAATAAAATGCCGTTTGTTCCAACCTTGACTTTATGAAGGGAGATTTACCTTTTTGGGCCCACTTTAGCTCTTTGGCCAATATGTGCCTTTCTAGAATTTAAAAAATGTTGTGAAACCCTGAGGGTTTATCCAATGCCTTTGTGATTTACGTAATGCAATGATATCGCCAAACTTTGGTTACTTCTCCACATAAAGAAGGTCTAGTCTCTGCAAAGTGGCCAATTATGCAGCAGTGTTTTATCAAACAGGCTACCACTTTTTGTCTGTCTTAGGACGTGTCTTACTTAAGACGCTGAGTAACAACTTGCGGGTGTTTTAGAAGTATACCTAGCGTTCTTGTCTGTGATCTAACATCATCTATATATTAAATTGCAGAGTTGTATCCACTCCACGTGAGTGTTTTAATCAATTAAATAATGACCTCTTCTAACTTTAACACAAGAATCATCTTTACTGTCAGCCAGCGGTTTGCGAGGCCGTTTAACCGGTTCCCACTCGAACACCGAAGTTAAGCAGAATCGGGCGTGGTCAGGGGTAGAGTGGGTGACCGCTCTGCCCTGAAACTCGCGTACGTAGAGCAGATGGATGGTTCGAGAGCTAGTGTGACGGCTTCTTTCTTCTCGACGTCTGCTCAGCAGTCCGGGTTAATGGAGGAACCTATATGACTGTCAAAGTTACACCGTCCTTTCGGATGGGACGTTAAGCCGTAGGTCCCCTTGGTACTTTTCGAAAGGAGTAGGCTACGACGGTACCGGGCTTCCACTCCTCCTTTCTGTTCATATTTCATCCTCATCTATCACCACTCATCGTCTCGAATAGCCAAACTGCATTAATATGAGACGTTAAGCAATATCCAATCAAATCAATCTTTTCTGTCAGGTGACTACGGTATTTCAGAGTTATTGCTTATTAAGTAAGCATCGTTGCTAATACAAAGCATACTATTGCCCTTTACTGGTATCCGACACCTACAAAAACTTGTACAAAGCCAGCCAAGCATTTCACATAAAAAATTATAGAGATATAAAAACAAGCCAAGCAGCTTACACACCTAAAAGTGTTGAGATCTACTTGAAGAGCCAAGCGACGTTTCATCCAGCAGTTGTGCCCTACAAAGTTATATCATATCGCCCCGTGACTAACGCCAAGCGATGGATTTTAACTGTATAAAACATGATGAATGAAACATAAATTACAGTCAATTTATATCATTCAAACTTCAAAGCATTCAAATATATAATAAATAACACTTGTACACATCCACCAAAACTACCATTAACTTGCCTAAACCACGTTGGTTAATAGCTAAGCAAAATGTTACTTTACCTATAATACAAGCTCTCTTAGCTAGCTCAGCTAACGAAACTAATAGTGTGTGGAAACCCAACCCTAGCAAAACATGGACGAACATAATATGACACAGACAGTGGGGTGCTCAGCACAGCCTGGGACCCTACCCCACGGGGTGAGGACACCAGTTCTTACCACGCGTGCTAGCGCTGAGCCGGACTGCGCGCAGCATGCAGCGTCACTGGATATCACCATCAGCTGGCTCCGGTTATTGCTGTAAATACATGCGTTATATATGATGGACTGAAGGTTGTTTCTAATCATGAATGTGATATGACGGGGAGGTAGTAGGGGGCTAGCATGCACTACTGAAAAGTAAAGATAAGGATTTCAAGGTTGTAATTACAAATTGAGAAGTTAAGTTATACAATCAAAAATGAAGTTAAATTGGATCCAATTATCAAAAATTATACCTTGTGACAAATTTAGTTAACAAGAAAAATACATGTTATTACAAAAACCCAGCATTTTGCTGTGTACTCAACACTCTCCCAGTCTTCCGTTATTCCTCGTTCCGTTAATGATTCCTCGCGGAGATTAGATGCTGCCCGCTGATGGCTATCGATCTGAAGGTGGACGCTATGACCCGCGCCGAAGGGCGTGTAGGCCGAGGGTGTGTGTTCTTCCACAGTGGCGGACCGGTAACTCAGACATCCCTCTGTACTCCTCTTTGGGCGTTTAGCACAGGAAAGCTAGGTGGCTAATTTAGGCGAAACTCGAGGTTCTCGTCGGAGGATAGGCTATGCTGTTATTGGCTCAGCATGAAGGTTTCACCAACCACGTGGGTAAAAACAATAACGGCACAGTAACACGTGCTCCCTATTTCTCGGTAATCACCTCAAAAAGTGCCACAAAGGCGGTAAAGGTATACTTTAGTAGTGCAATTTATTGCCACTCCCGGTTATCGAAAGTTGAAAGAATTTCCATAGTATCGCGTGGCCGTCATACTCGACGCCGTGTTGGTAGGCTACCACATAGCAGGTGGATCATCCAAGTCGCACAAACGTTGCTTTATAGTGAAATTTTAAAGTGAAACGACTTATCCCAGCCACTTAGCCATCCCCATTAGGCAAGGGGGTAACGCTAAAACCATGGCTTCTTGCAGATTTGCCGTCTTCTTCCCCAAAATCATCGCGATTGACCAGCACTAATGAAACTCAACCGTCTCGTTTGATGGATGTGCTTCTAGTGACCGACTCGGTATGGCTGTACCTCACTTGGTGTCCGATTGTAGGTGAACAGCTCACCGTTAGATGTTCAACCCTCTCTGTCGGTGGCCCTGATTCGTCCGTTTTGCAGATTTCAAATGAAGAACCACTCGCTTGGCCAATCGCCGATGTCGGTTTCTCGCATATAGCCTTAGTTAGGCCCTATTGTATCAACTTTTGATCCAAAAGTGAAAAGTGAGTTTCAATCTCAATCCGCCTCTCTGATTGGTCGCCGAAAAACGAATTCGCCTGCCCGAACTGTGGAATTTCTCAGCCACATCGAATTCCTATGACCCTTCCAGCCTAACTTGTAGCTTTTAGAGAACACACAAAATTTAACACAGGGGATCCGTGCAGATTTCACTGACGGACCCTTGCCTTATAGGCTTCAAAACAGGCCTTAGCCCCACTTTAAAACATTTGAATAAAAACACTGCACGTATCAATCTATCTGGTAGATCCATAATTTGCATACTCCATATGCAAATTATTCAGAATTGAAATTATGCAAATTACCCATCTTAATTACCTATGCAAATTAAGATAATTTAATTAACAAAACCAAAAAATCTATGAGGGCAGAGACCGGTTGGTTACACACTAACAAAGCTTGGCACATTGAAAGGAGGTTCGACCCTTCCTGAACGGTCTCCGTTGCGTGGGCATTTGCCACCCCCAACACTTTTCAACCGAAAAGTCACATATTTTCTATTTGCTGTTGTAAGTAAATTTAAATTATTGTACTTGTCAAACAGTCGGTATTGACCACCTCTTCGTAGGAGGTTTGACCCTTGCTCTCCGTTATAAGCAATAAATTTAAATTAATGTACTTGTCAAACAGTTGCTATTGACCACCTCTTTGTAGGAGGTTCTACCCTTGTTCTCTGTTAAAAGCTAGTAATTAAAACTATTGTACTTGTCAAACAGTCGGTATTGACCACCTCTTAATTCTTAGGAGGTTCGACCCTTGCTGCACACTCTCCGTTGCGTAGGCATTTGCCACCCCCAACACTTTCTGCTTGGCTGCGGTGCACTAGCGTTCTCCTAAATGAAACGAATTTCACGCGTTGTTGTGAACAAATAATGCAAAATTTGAAATCATGGACTACTTTTAATATTTAGTAAATTAAAGTAAATAATACAGTGAAGTTTGTAGACACCAGACAGTAAGGATACTGCTAAGTGAAAAGTGACAACATGGTAAAACTAAAAATGTTATGATAAATGCTCGTGTATTTTTATGTATTTTTCATTGGTGTTGTTCTGTTTTTGTTTTGGCTCGTGCGGTTTGCAGCTCCTGATGGCATATATGATCCGTGTAAGTGATTCGTTCGCTGGCGATTTGTTCGCTAGTTCTTCATCGTTCGTTCGTTCATTTTGGTCAGGTTTTGATGTTATCACGAATCTGCTGCACAAAATAAAACTATTGCTTTACGAGGTTTGTTTGTTTTGCTTGTGTTCTGGAATGATCTCTTTGCATGAGCCTTCCTGTGTCTTGCATCTTGGCATGCTGCATGTTATTCTAGCCTATCCTTCTGTATTCTACTTGTTACTTCATCCTTGCATCTGGCAGACATTGGTCACAGCACCAACTTAACACTAACATACTAAATCATTATAATGAAGTCTGTAGACATAACCTGCATTGGGAATGTGAAGACTCGAGTCCTATCATGACAACAGCTGTTTTTGTTGAGTATAGGGACAACTATTTGCTTATTAAAAATTTATTTTTGTGTGCGGACGCTCTGCGTCTAGTATGCAGAACTTTCGTACTTTAGGAAGGAAAACAACATTTTCATGTTCTGTTTTCACCCACCGACAGATAACTTAGGCCTAATTCCTATTTCTTGTGAGTAGCCCATTTTTCCATTGAAGCCATGGATTTTTTCGTGACAGCTCTCATCGTCCACACAAAATAAAAAAATTTGGTCCATATTTAAAAATTGTGTGTGGCCAAATGGGGCCAAAATTTATAAACAAGCCATGTATAAGGATTGTCATCACCTTTACGAGTATGCACACACAAAAAAGTATGAACGCACATTTTCGTCTCAAATCATAGCGTTCCTGTGTTTATTTCATTGAGATATCAAACTTTGTCCAGTTGTACACAATGCTGTTAAGTCATTGATTATCAAGCAAAAACCATGACTCGAGTGATCAAATACTGGTACAACCTATCTAATTTATACCTTATTTAATTTAGCAATCAACCAATATCATATTCCACATCTTTATTTTGGGCATTATCCCAATGCCTCTGGAAAACTAATTTTAATCCTAAACCAAGCACTTCCTTAAAATAAGTGTTTAAGAATATTCTTTTATCCTGTGTATGATTCCCACAAACAAAAACTACCAGTTCACCACCCTCGGGTAACCAGTAACAGTTACTAACCTTATAAGTTACAGGTAAAGAAGCACTGCCCAATAGACAAACATGGTAAAACAGATTGACTGCATTGCCATACAATGTTATTCTACATTGTTGTTGGGTGACCATCATAGTATACAGTTTCCATCTTCTGTCCTAGTTCAAATTATTCAATATCTGTCGATCCCTGCTGAATTCTACACCGTTGTTATCTTTGTTCATCAGCTTATAAACCATCAGGTAGGCAACTGCCTTTTACAGTCACACCTGTCCTGCGATTCTGTAAGGATTTTTATCGAAAAATCATATGGTAATGAATGTGAAAATTGTGAATGTGATACACAAAATTGACGCTAACTGCCTGATAGCTACAGGGCAATGCCAAGCTGGTTCGCCCGGATTCTATGCCTGGATCGCATGATCGGGGAGTGACCACAGGACTCTTTACATTGTGGTTCCAGTAGAACTTACACATGGCGGTGACCAAACGTCGATCGTTCTGCACTCTGGTGGGAAATATGTCACCCATCACAAACAAGTTCACAACAAAATGCACTGCCATCAAAATGTTGTAAAAATTCCTATTTTATCACCGTCCAGACAACTTTGACCAAATTCCAATCGTTCTGCGCTCTGGTGGGAGATTAGTTTGACCTTTGCCGTATTGATATCTTGATAACAATCCTTACAGAATCCTGGAGCTAAAGGGCAATATCGTAACAGCGAAGTCATCATACAGGCATAAATAAAGAAATATCGAATAGGTATGAATGTGGATTCAAATAATTGCCAGTCTTGTTGCTAGGGAAGCAATCACACTTTCTTTTATCTCGTGGTGGTGGACCTTATTGCAATCTCGTTTCCCGCTGTACAGTATTCGTATAATGTCAGGACCAATGACCGGTTGATGATGAATAATGATTAATAAATGGAGTAGGTACTTCTACGAAGACAAATATTCTTAATTATTTATTACTTTAATGTTTTTATTTTATTTTATTTTATTTTTATTAAAATCAAGTTCCAATACCGGTAGCATTAAGACTGTAGGCTGAGCTCGAGAAAACCAGCTTTTTATGCAGAATGCAGAGATTAAATCTGGATTACTTGGAAGCTCTATCGTTTCACCTATTTGGGTTATGGTTTGCACCAGAGGTTTTTTTTCTTCTTTTTTTGGCTCTCCAGCTCTGCACTTATTTTTAATTCTTCATTTGTTCTTGGGACGAAATCGATTTGAGGAACAAGGAAGTGTTACGAGCATTTTAATTTACAGTACTAGCTTTAGTTAACTTGCTAATCACTGATCACGCAAATTTCATCTTATGTTGATGATAGAATTCATTTTACTTAATACAATGTGAGCTTTAAATTTCTTGGGTGTAGATCTTCTTATGACAAAATTTGAGAAATGGTATCAACTATTCATTATTCAACCAATCTTGTATTTAATCATTTATAAAATAGTTCCAACTATTTTTTGTAGGTTATTTCCTATCAGAAGGTTTGTAAAAATCAAGTTTATTGGGTGTTGTTTTTAACAGAATGTCTTAAGGCTATTCGACCATGTTTTTCTATTTTCCAAAATATGCTACCAAGTCAAAATATAGTGAATGGCTTTGAATACTGGCTCTTTTAGAAAAGAAAAACTATTTTTTTCAAATTTTTCTGATCCGAAAATATACAGCCAATATCGCCACCTAAAAATAATTTCAAACTTATATTCCCCAAGGCACACCATTCAACGTACGGTGTTGTGTTTTTGTGACAATAATTTTCAACTGGTTTTCTATAGGCTGACTGAGAGTTTTTTTTTAAACGATTGTCTTTCCTGCGAATTTTTTTGTTTGGCGGTATTTTCTACCGATTTGTTCCGCCAAACGAAACAATTCGCAGTAAAGACAATTGTTAAAAAAAATATTTTTTCTCTCAGTCAGCATATAGAAAACCAGTTGAAAATTAATGTCACCAAAACACAAAACCCTACGTTGAATGGTGTGCCTTGACGAATTGAAGTTTGAAATTATTTTGAGGTGGCAATATTGGCCATGTACCGGATCAGAGAAATTTTGAAAAAAATAGTTTTGATTTTCTAAAAGAGCTTGGTTTCAAAGCCATTCACTATATTTGGACTGGGTAACATATGTTGGAAATAGAAAAATGCGGTCGAATAGCCTTAAGCCTAGGCATAAATTGAAAATTTTACGTTTAATGATAGGTAGGAGCGAAGCCGTGAATGCGAAGATTCAATTATGACCCAAAAAAATTAGCCTCGGTGTTTTTTTTTTTTTTTTTTTTTTTGTTTTTGATTTTTGTCTGCTTGTTGCCTCTTACGCGGGTCCAAACGGATATGCGATCTTGATGAAATTGAAGGACCTTCGAAATCTCTGACTTAGACTTGCTACGTTTTTGGGTACAATCGAAGAAATTCTCTCATGAATATCGTACTTTTACACATTGTTTTCGATTTATTAGTGCATTGTTCGTCAATTTTTGCCGATTTTGACCAACGGGGGGGCTACAACATTCCGATTCACATGGACATTAGTAAAGGTGATGTTTGCTTTCTGAAGAAAAAATTAAAAATTTGCAATCTATGTAATAAGCTTTGAATATAGTGTTTGATTTTTGGGCGATTTTTGTGCGCATTGGGCCAATTTGACCAAGCGGGGGGCACACGTTATTTTCCGGCTTAAGTTATGTGTAGTACCTTTGAAGAAATTGAAAAGTTAGCCAATCATAGATAAGCTTTTAACATAAGTTTTTTACGGTAAATAATACAATTGACAATAAACAAAGGAAACTTGACAACATTCACCTACAATGCGTAGGCAGCAAAACAAAGCACTTGCAAAAGTAAAGTTATCCCACGCAAACTAAAACCTTTAAAAAGCTCATCCATCAACGCGGCGGGACTTTAGCGTTTTCCTAGTGATAATATTGTCCATAATCATAGGTCATTAGGAACAAACAAAATATTGTAGGTTTCTTTTATGTTTTACTGATGCTGTCTGCGGTGGCACATACAATTGGGCGCTGGTCCGAAGTGTATGGCTCTACAAGGGTGTGGGTTTGAATCCCGCGTAAAGCATGGGTTTTTGTAATCGTCCTCCATCATCATCTATCACCACTCATCGTCTTGAATAACCTTGGTGCAGTGCTTCCAAATTTTTTAGATCCACGCCAACATTCGCGACCCACATAGCTACAATTATATATGTTAGACTTATAAATTGTACTTACACAATTTTATCTATTTATCATATTGGAGAGTGTAGGAATGGTGCGCGAGTTCTTGGGTCCTGTTGATGACGGCGATGTGTGCGATTTTCAGGCGCAAGTGCGTTGTTTTGTAGCTTTTGTCCCATCCCATCCTTTTTATCCCAATATTTAGTTTTTATTCCTTCCATAGTCGAAAATTCAACTTCACAATAATTGCACGAAGATGGGAAAAGTTGCAGCACCTTTCAAGCTTTTGTGGAAATAGTTGGGACACGTTTGTTAAAAGTTGCAGCACCTTTCAAGCTTTTGTGGAAATAGTTGGGACACGTTTGTTAAACAGACATCCAGAACAATGTCATTTTTGCGGTGGAAATTAGTTTTTAACTTTGTTTGTAACGTCGAGTCATATTCAGACAGGTCCAAACAGTTCCGAACGGACAATAAGCCAAACTAAAAACGTTTTTAATTCATCTGACATAAGTTTCTGATAGGTACTTACACCCCCTTCCTGTGAATGTTGCAGCATTCATTATATATGGTGGCTGTGATACCATAGCATTAGCCAGAATTACCTGTTTATACCTTTTCATGGCTTAATTGTTTCAAATCATGACAACATTTTCGGATTTTCAAAACTTTCCGCGACCCACCAATAACTAGCTCACGACCTACCATTGGGTCGCCACCCACAGTTTGGGAAACGCTGCCTTAGTGCATTAATTATTATTATTATTATTATTATTATGTGTTTATTCCGTACATTCATTACATATTATATAATAAACATACGGATGGATGCTAATAGCAGACCGAAGATCCATTTGATACATTATACACCCATCCTAAGAATTATATACAACAATAATAAAATACATATCAAACAAGATGAAACAGACATACATATCAAACTCTTAAAAAAACATTCTCTTGACTGCTCCCTCGAACCTACCGAGAGGAAGTTCCTTTACTTCAGAAGGTAGTGCATTCCAGAGCGCTGCCTCCCTGTAGTAAATGGATTTCTGGAATGCACTTGTTCGAGAATTTGACGTCCTTAAGGTCAACCCCTTATTACTTCCGCGTCCTAAAATCTCAGTCCGATTTACTGGGGTAAGGCGCACAAGAGGGTCAAGATCAATGGTTCCACTCATACACCTCTTGAGGAAAATAATGTCACATCTCTTGAATACAGCCTCCAAACTAGGTATATTAAGATTTTTTCTTCTAGAAGCGCTACGGAGGTCAGTTTTGTACCCCAAGATTGCTTTAGTTGCTCGATTCTGTAGTGATTCTAGGTTGTGCATGTTTTCTTTGGTGGTTGGATGCCATACTGGCGCACCATACACTATTTTTATTATATTATATTATAATGTGACATTAGGCAACATAAATCATCAAAATCATGTTTTTCTGATGCTTTTTTTTATGTATATTTTTAACAGTCTGTATATTTAGGCCAAATGTACAGACACATAACACTGCTTGAATATATTCCCCATAATACTTCAAACTTTAAATTACAGCAAACTTGAAAGCCTCATAAGGCCTAGATGAGTCATGGGAAAATAGTCTTGTCAAATTAAATTTGTTAACTAACATTGTACCATGAAGTACCTATGACTAAACATATTCTGCCTTATCAATTATGGTGCATTAATGTTGTCATCTGGGGTAAATAAAATTAATAGATGGGATATTATGCCACACAAAGTTATAGATGATTTTAAAATTTTAATAATATATAAATGTTAAACTCATTTTGAAATAGCCAATGGCAAACAGTGCATGGTTTCAGTAAACTTTGTACATTGTTAACTGATTTGGCATCTAGGTATTGCATTTATTGGGCCTACTGCTATTTTTATGTGACTCATAATTAGCTTCTCAGGTGGCAATGGCTATTTCCAATTTGAACACTCACAAAGGGATACCTATGCAATGCATATAATATGTACAATGTACCTAACCCTAACACTAGTGGAATGGATGGAGTATGGATACAGCTAAGCAAAATAATCATACCCACATTATTCTTAAAGCTCTGAATTGGAATAATTGTGAATGTGAGCAAGGCTACAGTAATTTCAATAGGCCTAACCATATTAATATATTTCCAATGTTGAATATTAAAACTATTTCCAACAAAATAATTCATTGGTAACAATTAACACAGTCACGAAAACACCTACGATGACTTTGCATTGTCATTCATCCAGTCTAACTGTTAATTGTGAAACATATTTATTAATCAACATTAGTAATTTGTGACAACTAAACTGAGCTAATACTTTCACATCTAACTTGATGTTTGATTTGGTTGGTAAACAAACAAAGCACTGGTGTCCACAGTTTAGCGTTTTTGGATTTTTCAGTCACCAGATTTTTCCAGTGCCAAGCAGCATGGAGATTTCGAGCACATAGCATGCAGATTTTGACACATGATTATTTTGTTTGATGTCTTTGTTTTGTACATAGTTTTTGTTTGATGTTTATGAGTGTGTGTTTCGTTTTGGATGCCATTAGTTTTGATTTGTGTATGTGTATATGTAAAATAAAAGGGTTTGTAAGTAGCCAAAGAACAGTGAATAACCAAGTTATTGCCAAATTTTGTACATACCTACCCATCAGTGTTACAATACATGCAATATTTTGCCTTTCTCCTCTCTGCCATTTCCATTATTTCCTACATTTGATATTGTATTTTACAATCAACTTTCACTTCATCCATTGTAAATAATCATGTATCAAAATATTTCAGGAATAGGCGAGGTTTGTTATTTTGAATATATTGTTTTGGGTTTCTGTTATAAAACGTTGGACTAGAAATAAACAATTGTGCATGTTTTGCAGCTTTTAGCTTTAAAAGCTTTAAATTTTAGATTAAAATGCTTGATTGCACATTTTAAAGAAAATATTCTAACATTAAAAGTTCATATGAACAAGGTGTGCGTGGTAATTTACAAGACTCCTTTGCCAGTCAAAACATGTATTTGTGGCAATGTATCTATGTTTGGTCTGCAGAAGCTAGACTCAAATTATTGTGGGTGGCTCATATTAACTTGTCCGGTGAGAAACCAGCTGGTCCGGCCCTGAAGCGAATATGGGTTTAGCCGTGACTCGCTGGACACGTTAGTACGAGGTACCTATGCTACTTGTAGCTGATAGTTTATAGATAGGTTCTAGTCAATTTGAGACAGAAATGCAGGGTTCCATTTTTTTTTTTTTTTTTTTTTTTTAGAAAAGACAATGTAATTCACTGCAATCAACTTTTTTCATAATATTATACATAGTCCATCTCTAGAAGTATAACTCATTTCGGGTGCAATATTATCAAAGAATTTTAATTTCTCGGTGGGGAAACAAGAAATATCATAATTTCAATTCATTTATTTGCTGACATTTTCTTACTGTGTAAACATTAATTTATTCACAAGGTTGGGCCCAAAATGGTGGGAAAATGTACCTAACGTTAATGGCCTTGCAAATAGGGGGGGGGGGGGGGGGATACCCGAAGTCTATGATGTTGTGTTCACTTCACACTCAAAACGTGAAAGAGAATTGATTGATTCCTTCAATGCAACACAAGCACACTTACAATATTTGTTATTGGATGGAAAATGTTGAACCATGTAATTCAGTAGTTCAGGTTTCATTTATGGAACACTATAATTTAGTCATGGACTCATGGTGTTACGACAAAAAAGAGGTTTAAAATTAGGATGCACTATCACATATCTTTCAAGTAACATTATATTTAAAAAAAAAATTATTTAACTAATAAATTGTAATCTACATCAGTTGCTAAGACCCCAATACATTCCAGGCTAAATTTGGTAAAACGTAGGCCTATTCCCTATTAATGTTCAAATTTGATATCATTTAACAAATATTAGAGGTACTACTTCTTTCTTCAAAACCTTCCTTTTATTTATTGCTTAGCTTCTATCAATGCTGTTACAAAATTTGGAATTATGAACAAAATTATTACCCTTCAAAAATTAGTCACTCAATATTGTACACAAGAAAGTTATGCGAGAGATAATCTTTGTTACACCACTGTACAACAAGTGCAAGAGCTAAGAGTGATCAAGTTTGATGACCTGTACTGTACATTGATATGAAGTGTCTTAAAGTGAGGTTATGTTTTAGCCATCGACAGCTCAGAGTTGATGGGCCCGACGGGTGACGAGATCAAGGATGGGCAGTGGATGGGCGTGACAGTCAGAAGCCAGGGACCCGGGAAGAAAGTTATGGTACGTAACGGATTCAGGACAAGCAATTGACAAGGACCCAACACCCCGTTTATATTACTGGAATGCGGGTTAAAATTGGCATTGAAATCTCAACCATAGTTGATACCCAGGTTCGTTTAAACGGTTGCGGCACAGATAATAGAGTACACTACGTGGTTGCGGGCTGCAACAACGGTTTAGCTTTTAATTCTAATTTCAACCCGAGTCGAACGCTAATAATTTAAACTGGGTATCAGAGTTATCCGCTAGATATTGTACCCTTGTCCCCTTTTTTCTTTCCCCATACTATACCATTCACTCATACAACATCTTCTTGTTTTCTTCTTCTTCATCTCTCTCACAGTTCTCTTTCTAACTTCTTCCAGCCTTATCCTCTTTGACCATTCTTTGTGCTTCTCTCTTTGAACTTTTTACTTGCGGGTTTGTATACGCCTTTAAAATGGTCAAGAGATGGCGCTAGTGGTTACTGCGCAAATACAATGATGTCGCTCACTGGTGCGCTGTGAGGCTCCTTATGCGAGGGCTCCGTCAAACAGGGTTATTTACTTTATTTTCATCTGGTGACATTTTGGAATGCCGTTACATTGGTCTCACAACTTAAAAGTCGATCAATGGAGTGAACTACCCTATCAAAACAACAATTTGTTTAATATTAAATAAACTTTAAAGACTACTTTATCTATATTATTATCATCCAGTATTATTTGCAACGGTATTCAACACAACTTCATGAATTTATGTATTTTATTCAAAGTAAATAATAATATTGTTCCGTTCTAAATGCGCGTCTTGTATTTTGACTCCAGTAGTATATCAAAATCATGCTAGGTACAATCATAAAAGTAAATATTATACAATAATCGTTAATCGATGTACAGTATAAATATTTGAAGCACTTGAGGAAGGATTGGTGAAGAAATGCTAAACGAACATTAATTTTCTCTATATACCGTATGCACTTCATCGACATTAACATAGTCAAAACCACATTATGAAGAGTTTAATTCTATCTCTCTTGTAGTGAACAACATGTTGACTTGGCAACATAGTACTGGTTTGTCATGATGGCAGTACTGAATGTCCCAAAGATTGTAGCAAGCTACGAGCATCCACCTCGCCGCCTTTCCGTAGTCCTACTCCTAGCTAGTCGTGCTCGTGACTGCCCTGTCCCACTACCCTTAACTTTTCGTGTATGGAGTTTTTTGAACATGTGTCCAAAAACAAAGAACTTCCGCAAGCTGCGAGAAGTGAAAAAAAGTATTCTTTCAAAAAGTAAAAGCTGCAAAAAGTAAAGCTGGCATTAACGTTCAAATAACAATGGCACTAGATGGAAACTAGTAAATGGTACCTACGGACCACGGTAATTATATAAATCATCATTAATTTTAGTAAATAGTTATTGTTCAACAAAATATAATAATACCGGTACCTAATAATATACAAATTGGATAACGTTAAACTGGATTTCATTTTTTATAACTTTTAACCATATTTCATCTTTCCGAAATGTTTTTACGTAATAAATTAAACAAAATGCTAGAATTAAATTGTAAGCTTTGTTATTATAATTTATAATTAATGTATGAGTTGATCCCAGATTCCAATCCAACGATATATCCAAGTCATTGAATCTTTAAATTACGTATCCGGCTGTTTTGAAGGTTAAAAGGGTCCAAAAAAATTTCGCCTCCGGCGGCTGGGGCTTCGCCCCAGACCCCTTGTGTGCCCACTAAAATTGAAGCTGTGTCCGGAATTCTAATTGACCCAAGTTGGTAACCCTACTTGCAGTACCTGCAATCTGCAAGATATCTATTACATACGCAGTTATCATCGATCAACTTTAAAAGTCACAGAAAGTATAAATGTATGCTCTTGGGTAGACGTTAATATTGTTGGATACACAAGCTAACATTTATAGTGTATGTATAAAATATCTGCCACAGCCACTCTAAAGTACGAATTCATTTCTGTTGGTAAGAACAGGTGGACTTGAAAGTGGTCTCATCTAGGCCTAATTTAGCAAATGTTCCAAGGCCTCAAGTCTTGCAATCTCCCGTGCATGCACATAGATTTATAGATGAAATGGACAATGCAAGATTCATATAATTAACACGTGCACATAGCCGTCTACTATTAAGGGTCTAGTAATCGATTTGGTTGACAAATGACAGCAGCAGACAACTAAATATTGAGATGAATGCAGAGCCGCGAGCAGTATAGGCATTGAAGGTATAGGCCACACCTACCCCTGTCTCTCGTCATCGACAGCGGACTACAGTGTGCGACGTCACGGCGCTGTGGCCGTAATTGTTGTAATCGCTCGGCAATACGAGTTGAAGTTGGACAAAACATCTCAAATATCTCGAAAACGAACCCCATTTCACCACATTTTTAAAAGCAAATATTGTTAATTGTAAACTGATCTACATTTTGCACGTAAATTTGTTAATATTCCTTTACGGGTAACGATGTTACGCAACAATATGCGATTGAAAGTGTAGTTTTTTTGTTCAGGTACAATATTTAAAGGGAATTCCAGCGCATTTCAACTCGCAATAATTAAAAAACTAATACTGTTAGGCCCAAAAAGTTTTTTGTTTTATTCATAAGCTCAATTTCATCTTGCAGTACATGCAATCTGAAGGATATCTATTACATGCCGCAGTTATCATCGATCAACTATAATATATATATATGTTTTTACGTAGATTTTCTCGGATATAATGTGACATAATGAAATTCTTATATATATATAAATAAATGTGTGTGTACTTAAATTAATGATGCTCCAGCTCAGCTAATAATCTGTGGGTGTAAATTAACGTACATACGATGTCATACTTGCTGTGACATGTGTGGCTATGCATGTGGCCTAAAATCAGCCTTTATCTTGAACACAATCACAAAACAACTGGTTACATTAATTTTGAAATGATTGGGTCTAAATAATGTTTGCAATAACAGTGGATGATTACTGATTATGTTTTATTACTTTCTATTCTTTCTTTACTCTTGGTTTCGATGTCAAACGATTAATCAAACCCAACACTATTCATTGGTATTAACTAGGGATATGTGGAACTTGTTCGGTTCAAGTTCGAAAAAAGTTTGAAATTTGATTTTTTTTTCAAACTAATTTGTGGTGGCGTGCGGTCACATATTATTTGACATGTCAAGAAATGGTTCTCAGTTTACAGGTACAAATTTAAAAACAAAAAAATGGATGGTGGAAGTGCCGGTCCAGACTTATCACTATTTTACCTATGATAACTGTATGATATCCCTTTAAGTGTTCGAGTTTCGTTGGGTTTGAAATGTTTGTGAAGTTCGAAGTTCGATTTTCAAAACTATGAAAGTTTGAGTTTGAAGTATCACACAACCCTAGTGTTAATCAAGTGCGCTATCTAGGCCTTCCCCTATCTGGGCCCGGGGTTGAATTGACCCAGAGAATGGCTCTGCTAATCGTACAAGGCGATTCAAGACGAAAAGTCCACCTCACAAGTCACAAACATCAGCTAGTAAGAGGGGAGTATTACTTGCCAAAACTAGAGGTGAGCTCTGGCAACTGTCATTGGGGACACCTCCCCTTTCCCTTGATGACCTTTCTGACAATGATGATAGTGACACAATGTACATTGACAAAGACGGTGATGACCGTGGCCCCCTACCCGTGTTTAGTTCTGCCCAGCATGGGCCCCTCTTCCCCACCCCTAGGCTACAGTGGTGCATTATGACCTAAAGGTGACACGCCCTTAATCCAAATAAACCAAAAGAAAAGCTACCTAGGCCAACTGTAGTAGGATATAAACATTTATTAATTTGTAATTGCTTGACAAAGAATGTTTTTTATTTGTATATACTTGTAATTGTTTTATTTATAATGAACCCTCCACAAATCCCCTATTTGTCCACTCTTATCGTGAATTTAGCACTCGCAACGAGGTCGCGTGGCACAGCGCCGGAGGCAATTTCGCCATAGTAAAAAATAATTTGCCCCTGCATTCTGTTGGATGGCCTAAAACGTGTTTTGTGTCAGTAGGACTATCTTGTTAACATAAAAAACTGATAAGAAATTCATATTGCATTGATTTTTTTACGTTATAGGAGTTTTATCCTGTCATTTGAGAAGTAGGCTTATGGCTAGTGCCGAGCTGAGTTTGCTTCCCTGTGCACATAGCCAAGGGTAGAACAACAAAGCATCTAAA
Organism: Sweltsa coloradensis; assembly: GCA_024449915.1. Classification (NCBI taxonomy): domain Eukaryota; kingdom Metazoa; phylum Arthropoda; class Insecta; order Plecoptera; family Chloroperlidae; genus Sweltsa; species Sweltsa coloradensis. The sequence goes on from JAMZAV010000441.1 coordinate 26,683, forward strand.
TAGCCTGGCCCTTCCAAAATATTGCAATTTTATGGAAAGTAGTTTTATAATGACATACAAATTTAAAAACCCCTCCATTTCATTTTCACTGTGCCTTTCAGCAATTTTTTAATTTTTAAATAAAGTTTACTCGCAACCTATCAAGTCACTCGCAAGTTGCAAGCTAGCGAGTAGAATTTTGGAGGGAGGCATCCTAAGCCCCATGTGTACTATGTACATGTCAATTGACTTGATATAAATAAATAACTAAACATGTGTTCTGTTACCTTGTATATGTGTAGGTGTGCGCCCACCGCTATGTGCTGAAAGGGCCCGACTACCGCTGGGGGCAGGGGCTGTGCTACACACTAACACAGTTCCTCGACTACGACCAGAACTGGGAGCCGTGTAAAGCCCGGCCCACAAACAAGTGAGTGAGTGGGTGACGCAAGCTTAGAATCATAGCTCAAGGAAGTGTAGAGTCTACCCACTAAGTCATCTTGATTCTTGTGCTGTCTGTGGGTGGAATCATGTCCAGCTCTGTTGTCCTGTGTTTCCTATATTGAAAATATCTGTCTCGAGTTGGTCAATGTTTGCTCGTTGATGGTGTCTGTGCCAACCACTGACCTCTAATATACTGACGTGGAGGGCGCATGCTCTACTGTAACCTTGAAGCCGACATGGGCCTAAAGCGATGGGCCAGATTTATACGTCCCTCGATTATATTGCGATTGTATTGCGATTGCACCGCCGTCTAGATGTAAATCTTAACGTCCAGATGGCGGTTTGTGGCTAGCCTATTTTGAGGTTATGCTGACTAGTAGACTAGACTGACAAGTAGAGTAGGTCTATTATCACTCAGGATGCCTACTTAAAATTTAATGTCCACACACTGAAAATCGGTTATGTTATCAGTGGGTAGACTCGAAATACAATTTTTTTTTTATTGTATTTCAAGTTTTGGTTAGTTTCACCTTGCTATTAAATAAAAATCAAAGAGTTAAATGCACGTGTTTCAATAGCACACTGCACACACACTGGAAGAAATCTTCTCCCCGGAAAAAAAACATGTTTATGTCGATAACTGGTTTTCCGGAAGTGGAAACCCCAGTCCCATGCTGTATTGTAAGTAAAAATCATTGGACTTTCCACTGTTATTAATATTTTTATTTCAAATGTGATATTTTGAATCCTTCACAGGAGTCTTTATCTAATTAATTGAAATAAAAATATTGTCAAAAATGTGAATGTGATATCAAATGTGATATTTCGAATCCTTTACAGGAGTCTTTATCTAATTAATTGAAATAAAAATATTAATAACAGTGGAAAGTCCAATGATTTTTACTTACAACGTTACTACCTGTTATATAGTTTCATTTTTAATAACCCATGCTGTATGTCAATGCGTGTATATGCCAGCCAGGAGTGTGGGTGTCGACCAGGCTAAGTAGCCATAGGTTAGCCACGTCATCGTATACGAAAAGACGCCGGATCAAGTGCAATAATCTTTTTAAAAATTTAACATTTGAAAACGTGCACTTAAAAATATCTGATATTTTATGGGATGTAGTAGTTTCTTTGTCGAGAAATATTTTCATTATACTCTATGGGAAAATGGCCCATGGGGTTTATTGCTGCAAAGTGTTAAGGTGTTTGTGACCCTGGTTTACTGTTAGGCCTATGAGTGGTTTTATGTGTCAATTTTCTGTGCAGACCACATAAACTCACAGAAAGAGATCTTCTAAAGACTTCTGAAAAAAAATCTTCTAAACATATCTCTCCCTGTGCTTTTTGTATCAGCCGCTTATGGTTATGTCCTGCCCTAAAAATTTAAAAAAATAATTTATTTATTTGGAGGTAATCCGACTGGTCGATAGATCTATTTATTGTTCTGTTTATTTGTAGGCTACATCTCAAGTATCCTGTAAACATTGTGTTAAATGTACAGGGCGCACGAGCAGTATGGGTTCTGCCAGGCGGGAACCAGCGGGATGCTGCTGGATGACGACACGATGCTGATTGGCACTCCCGGCCCGTACACCTGGAGAGGGACGCTCTACGTCATAGACATACAGGACGACTACATTGCCCGGGATCAGACAAAATACTTCGGCCCAGTGGAAGAGAGAACCTCGCCGGTCGACAAGTACAGCTATCTTGGTGAGAGCTACTTATCTAGGTGCCCGTTAGGGCGCCGCAGCCAAGCCGTGGCGCGCTACACACTCAAGCACCTTATACAGCAAGCAGAGTTGGGGTGATTTCGAGGTGTTACCTAGCCGTCATGTAACGTGATGTGAACTTGAAAACTATCACAATCGAGGGGATTTAGGTACCTGACAACACATGCCAAATTTTATTGGGGTACGACTAGTGATCGAAGTTTGAAATATTTCAATTGAAATAATTCATTTGAAATGTTTCAAAGTGAAATATTTCAAGCCATTTCGGTTGAAATATTTCAAATAATTTCAAACTAAGTTTTTATTTAAATATTTATATGTATGCACTTGAAATTAACATTTCATGCTTCCGGTATGCTCCAGAGTTTTAAGACTTCTCAATTCCGGACACACAAAATACTAGTTGAATTTGCAATATATAAGCAATTTTTTTATGCCATAGCCCACCATAATGTTTTTTTAGTTTAGTAGGTAGAATTTCGACTCCTAGACATTACTGTAAAAGTAGGCCAACGTTAAATTAGCCTCCATTTACATGTCATTGTTCGATTAACTATGGCAACTGAGGTACAAATTACAACTTTTTTGATCATTGAAATACTTCATGAATTATTTCACAAATTATTTCATGAAATATTTCAAAATAAATAATTCCATGAAATTTTTAAACACTAGGTACGACCATTCCTTCTTGGTGAAAAAATGGCTTGAACCATGCTCAAAATCACTTTAAGGATGTTAGCTACTGCTACTACTGCTACTACATCTTATTCGTCAGTTTCAATCGGCCCGCGATTCTGACCAGACGGGTGGGGCTACAATGTTCATATTTTACATGGACATTAAGGTTATAGTAATATAGTCTCTTTTGAAAAAAAAAAGTTGAAAAAGTTTGCTGGAAGGATTCCAAATAAAGGTTTTAAAATAAGCCTTATACAGGCTTACAATCAACTAGTAACTATAGTTACTTGACACTTGTTGACGGTACAAGCAGAGTCAGGCGGGAAAGTGTGATACGTAAACAAATAGCGGACATTTAAAATTTTTCTTCTTTGTGTGAAACGAGAAAAGGTGTCATTATACTCTCATAAAACAAATCAGAAACCGTCCCTGGCCTAGGCCCAGATGTAGAAAATTATTTATAATACAACATTGTAGGTCTAAAGTTCCATTAGGCTATAGGACTAGATAAAATTAATACTAACATTACATGTTTGACAAGCCCTAGGCCTTTCTTAGCCAACCCTAGGCCAGCACAACCTTGTTCTGACACACTTCCCGCACAAATAACCAGTTTTGATTACTAAAAGCCTAATGCAGATAAACAATAGTATGATTGTCCACCTAGGCTATACAAAAATGTACGGAAATAATACACCTATTCATTTCTTTCAATGATCTCACGCAAAACTCCTGTCACTATATAAAAACGTTAAACAAAAACTATGCAAATTTTCAATATTCTTTTGAAAATCTGTTTATTTACATGGCTGTGGATGCAGTGAAATAGGTGTAAAATAACATTAGTTGTGCGTTTGTTGTTGCATGGGAAAGTTTTAATTGGATGTGAGTTGCCTAGACCTTATACCGTTGTTATCAGGAGCGTCACTAGATTTTGGACATTGGGGGGTCGCAAGTACTTTCGTGGGAGAGGGACTAAGCACGGGGGGTATGGGGGGCTCTTCCCCCCATGAATAGTGCCGCAGGGGAAAATTTTGAAAATCAGGTTTTTTGAGTGCATTTGGTGCGTTTTAGAAAAAAGCGTTAGGCTGAATGCAATACCAAAACGTTGTAGTTTGTGTGCGTCAATTTGTTTTGTCGTCATGTCGAGCTTACAATTCACAGCATATAGGTACATGGCAATATAATAACGTTTGATCTTATTTTCAATAAAGATACACATTTATTTGTTACTGATGATTTCGGACAATAGAAAGGAAAGATTCAAATGATCGAATTTAAGGCGAGGCTCTGAGAGGCTTGTCCCTTTATATTTTTTCAATTACAACCTTGTAAATTACAAGGTAATTTTGATTTAAATCAGTGCGTTTTATTGTTGTTCTATAAGTAAATTCGTCATTTTTTTGGGGCTCGGACAAAAGAAGGAAATGAACACTTCACAATTTGACAATTTAATTGTCGAATTAATTAATTCCCAACTACTAGCAAAAATTAACATCAATAATTTTTTTTAAATCTCGTGTCTTTCAATAAGAAATTACCCACCGGTACATCATAAGTTTAATAAAGTAATGCTTATCAAATTATTTTAAGTAGTGATAATTCGCGTAAAGTGCAGCTGTACCTGTGGGTTTTTAATTGAAAAAATAGGAAAACCAGGAAATTATTGGGGGGGCGCGGATTGCGATTGGGGGGGCGCACGCCCCTCCAAACCCCCCTAGTGACGCCACTGGTTGTTATACCATAGTTATACCACCTATACCCAGGATGTACATGAATCCGGGTCTAGATATTTTACATCCTATTGTTATTGCTAATACCATAGAAATTAAATCAACTTTGATAAAATTATTATATTTTAACAACTAATTTTGCAATGGAACTTGAAAAAGTAATGAGATCACACACATAACAAAAACTTGTAGAAATACAGCCAAACCTTACATACTCAAAAGAAATGAGATCTAAAAAAAGGGCCAAGCTCATCTACCCTTCCACATTTGCGCATTCTTAATTCATAAACGTACAGTGTCCCATAACAGCATCCTCGAAAAGCTTGGCAAAATAGAATTTGCATGTTTACGTTTAAATTAATTAGAAAAAAGAACTTGGATGAACTATTACGTTTAAATTAATAATCGCAAATTCTATTTTGCCAAGCTTTTCGAGGATGCTGTTATGGGACACTGTACGTTTATGAATTAAGAATGCGCATATGTGGAAGGGTAGATGAGCTTGGCCCTTTTTTTAGATCTCATTTCTTTTGAGTGTGTAAGGTTTGGCTGTATTTCTACAAGTTTTTGTTATGTGTTATTTACTATTACAAGCTTATACTTAGATGAATGATAAATGTAAAATAATAATTTTGCTTTTTGGGGCTAGCCTGGGATATCCATCAAATTAAAAAGTTTACATATAAATAAATACAGGTGAGGCCAAAATAGAAATGATAATTGAACTGGTAACACAAATAAATATGTGTGTCAAGTGTGGGATATAATATATAACGTACAGAAGGATGACAGCTTGCCTTAAAAACGTTGGTTTTGTCACCAATAATAATATGCCACTTCTTCCAATTGGCAAATAATATTGAAATGGATTCCTCAGGCATGTCTGTGACGGGAGGCTACTTCCTTGACGGCAATATGTCTTATGCTGCCGGAGCCCCACGTTCCAATAACACCGGGCAGGTCGTCATCTTCATTAAGAAGGGACTCTACGAGAACATTATGGAAGCCAAGCTCACTATCAACGGAGAACAGTTTGGCTCGAGTTTCGGTTACGAGATGACCACAGGTTTGTCACTTTATCTTTGTTTGTGTTGACAAGAACACGATCACCGAACTGACCTCAAGCGTGTCCACGGGGATGTGTGTGTCTACTGTCTATGGCAGATATTTACAAGCATAATTTAAAAAAGAATAAAAAATATGCATCTACCTATTGACCTGAATATAGTACGGTATCGAATGTATAATCAGGTATTGTTTTAGCGAAGAGAAAATGATGAAAAATAAATAAATAATGAAACTGATAAAATAAAAATAAATTATTTTAATAGATGTTATAACTTGATTTTTACCTGAATCTGGCAAGCATTTTCTATTTTATTGGTATATATTTTATATATATATATATATATTGTATATAATTGGTAATTGGATTGGATTGGATATTGCTTAACGTCTCATATTTATGCAACTTGGCTAATCAAGACGAAGGGAAGGACGTAAGGGATGACACGGGGGGACAAGGAAATCCAACAAGCCAGCTTACATTCAAGAAGTGATTGAGGCTCCCGAACTTAGGATTGGATCCAACAGGCCAGCTTACCTTCAAGAAGTGATTGTAGCTCCCAACTTAGGATAGGATCTAACAGGCCAGCTTACCTTCAAGAAGTGATTGTGGCTCCCAAACTTAGGATAGGATCTAACAGGCCAGCTTACCTTCAAGAAGTGATTGTGGCTCCCAAACTTAGGATAGGATCTAACAGGCCAGCTTACCTTCAAGAAGTGATTGTGGCTCCCAAACTTAGGATAGGATTTAACAGGCCAGCTTACCTTCAAGAAGTGATTGTGGCTCCCAAACTTAGGATAGGATCTAACAGGCCAGCTTACCTTCAAGAAGTGATTGTGGCTCCCAAACTTAGGATAGGATCTAACAGGCCAGCTTACCTTCAAGAAGTGATTGTGGCTCCCAAACTTAGGATAGGATTTAACAGGCCAGCTTACCTTCAAGAAGTGATTGTAGCTCCCAAAATTGCAGATAAATATTAAATAGAAACATGAAATTGTATGAACATAGCACAGAAAAGCGCAAGACATGGCCACTGACTGCATTTATAAATTGGCAACTAGAAACTAGGCTACTGAATATGTACAAAATTTATAAAGTGCCGTTAGGGGATGTGGCTGTGACAGGTGGCAACCTAGCGGATGTTAAGGTTAGGTGGCAGGTGATGCACTACTGATGAGCTAACTCCCATCTTCTGAGCTTCCCTGGGTTGAGCTGGCAGGAAGTGATTGAACAACTCTGGTTGTGTAGCACTTATTAAAAGCCAAGTTGTGAGATGCTCCATGTCGAGCCATTGGTTTGTCCATAGTCAGGTTTTTGGCGCTAAACAAATGCTATGCCCTATCTTGCCCTCGCATCATCAGAATCCTCCCAGCAAAGCCCATATGCTATGTGTGTGGAAATAAAACTTACTTACTTACTTACTTACTAAGCGACATCCCAAATCGAACCTCCAGCGCCTGCCATAGAGCCATCCCAACGCGATATTGTAAGCGTACTACCCATAGGCCTAACATCAGACGAGACTTTGTCCCAAGCGAAGAATGACAAGACTGTTCTGGTAGTACCGGAATCTCAAGATGAGGCCTCCCCACCGGATGACAAACTAGCGACCAAGTCATCAAAAGAGCTGCCCCTAATTGACTTCACTGCGCCTCCCGTCATGACCCCTGGGCCTACGCAGGATACAATCTTCATGACCTCCCCCAGAGTACCTCGCGGCGCAACCCACCTTTGCCAAAACCACTTCGGAGCTCACCCCAAACCAGAGCATGGACCCGCGGTGTGAGATCCTGGACGTGCACCCAGTGCCGAACCCACAGCTGCAATCCAAAAGTAGTAGACCTGCACCGGGCCCTGCGGACCCAGTCTGAACAGGGTTCACCGTGGTTACTCAGCCGCCTCCCGTCGCCGTCATGGTGCCCAGCAATGATGTGGACATACCCCCAGGCCCCCCAACCCAGATAACCAGCATCATCATCGAGCCGGCCATATCTTGTCCACTCCACCCAAGTGGCATCTTCGCTAGCACCCGAGGTCGTCCTATCTTTCCCGCTCATAGACAAGCACAAGATCAATAAAGACGAAGCCGTCCAGTCCCACCGACTGACGATGAGCCCCTGTCCAATGTAGATGAGGTTGCCAATTCTCCCCGACCACTGACGAGGAGCCCATGAAAGATGTAGAAGCAATTATCCCTTGTCCCGCCCGCTGGCGAGGACCCCCACGAACAAAATTGGTGAGGTCGTCCAGTCGTTTTTACCCGGGCTGACGAGGAGCCTGAAACCATTGAGACGAGGCCATCCATCGTCTCCGTCAAACCGTCGAGGTGTCCAAGGCTGTGGTAAAAGAGATGTCCAGTCCTTTCCCACACTCAGATACGACCCACGACTAGTGAAGATATGGTCGTACAATCGTCCCTGTCTACTGACGAGGAACCCCCCAACAGGGTAGGAGAGATCATCCGGCCTTTCCCGCTCTGTAACGTGGAACCCACTACAGGGGTTTTGACGATGACGTCCAGTCGTCCCTGTTCACTGACGCGGAGCCCAAGACCAACCTAGCAACTGACTCCACTTCTGCATTCCTATGTATGGGTTCGGGCATGCTGCTCAGGGAGATGCATCCCCGGCTGAGGCGACAGCAGCACCTTTGTCACAGCCCGTGACTCTGGTTGTCGCTCAGAAAGCAACACAGGATGGTACGTCCCAGCAACCCGGTGTTCAGCCTATCGTAGCAGTAGCCGAAGCGCTCCAACATTCCTTCGCGAGCCCATTGCAACCAAAATCGGCCCGGCCTAATCGAACAGTCATCATCATCCACAAAGGCCAACAACTCCCTTTTTCCCTCTCTCCAAAACCCCCACCACCAATTCCTTAGCTCAGCCACACCCACGCAGCCACTCCCTTCCATCTCTCCCATTAAAACAGTAGGCCTACAAAGCTCTCCCAACCATTCCAAAAACACAATTCCATCTAATCTCAATTCCATAATAGCATTCCTTAATATACGCTCCATTCGTAATAAGGTAGAAGAATTTGAACTTCTTACAATTTCCCTTTCCTCCCGATATTTTCTGCCTTTCGGAAGCACTGGTTTCCCCCCCCACACGAAATATCCTCCTTTTGGCATCTAAACTATGTGAATGTTGAGATCTTCTGCCGGCCAACATTCACCCATGGTGGTGTAGCATACTAACCAAACCTCACCTTAATATTTCCCCCATTACTGTTATAAAATCTTTTTTTGCCGGGAAAAAAGACTTCGAATGTGTTGCTTGTTCCTGGCTCTTCCTGACCCCCAAATTTATTATTCTCCAATTTACCGTTCACCCTTAGGGATTTTAAATACCTTTTTAACCAAGCTTGATGGGGTACTTACCCTTTCATTATTTAAAAAAATTCCCCCACGCTGCCCATCGTTCTATGCAGCGACCATAATATCGACCTTCTGGTGCCTTCGTCATCGCGACTAAATTTCTTGACGTAGTTCGTTCATTTCAATATCTATGAAACCTGGCCACTCCAACTCGTGTCACAGCCCCAGTAGTTCTCTCATTGACAACATTTTCACCACGATTTCCCCGTCAAAAGTTCTCTTCGAGCAAAACAGACACCGGCTTATCTGACCATCATCTTCTTACTCTTAATCTCTCCCTCCCTAATTTCCCGTCCAACTGCTTCCCAAAATTAGTGTCCAAAAACCGATCCTTTAGTCCGGACAACATTGCTTATTTTCAGTCCCTGTTAAGCAGGGAGACTTGGCATTCGCTGTCTGCTCCGGGGGATGCGGACCAACTTTTTTCGCTCTTCCTGTCTACTTTCCTACACCACTTCAACACAGCCTTTCCCCTCTTAAACCGTCCAATTTAAAAAAAACTAAAACTAACCCCGGATTACTCAGGAACTTCGTTCTGAAGCCCAAACTTTGCGGTCTCTCCACCTTGAGCTAAAGTGGTCCTACAACCCAACACGGGAAACAACTGTACTGTAACCTTAAAAATGTCACGCCAAGAATATACGACAAGCAAAGCTCAATCACAATGCTCCATAATTTCCTTGAGTGGGAATATCTCTAAATCTACATGGTCTATGATTAAAGCACAGACCACGGCCCCATACTGAATTCTAAACTGTCTATCAAAGTTAGTGGAAATGAAATTACAGATTCATTACTACAAAGTGAGCACTTTAAAAGACTTCTTCGTCAATTCATGCAATATAGCCGGGAGACTTCCAAATCCTTCTAACAAGGATCTCTCCTCTCAGAAATCCAACTACACCCCCTCAGGCTCCTCTATCTTCTTATATCCCACCTCCCCCATGGAAATAACCAGATTATTGTCAAACTAAGCACCAAGCACTCTTGCGGGTTAGATGAAGTGCCAGGTTCTCTCCTTTCGAAGTGCGCTAATCTCATCTCGGGCCCTCTGTCGTACATCATTAACCAATCATTTTCAGATGGCATTTTCCCCTCTAACTAAAGGCATCAAAGATAATCCCCCCTCCCATAACACAAAGGCAAGAAATCTGATATGAAAGCTATAGACCCATTTCACTCCTCTCCTCATTCTCAAAACTATTTGAATATGCCATGCACGACCGCCTAATATCGTTTTCAACTACCATAACAGCCTATCCCCCAGCAAACATGGGTTTTTTAAAAAACAGTCCACCACTACTGCTATTTTTAGTTTTTCTCTCCCCCCTTTATTCTGCTCTGGACAAAGGAGATCAGGCGGTGGGACTATTCTATGATATGACTAAAGCCTTCGACACAATGACCACACAATTTTTCCTGGCAAAATTTGAACTCTTGGTATTCGTGGAACAGCGCTTAACTGGCTATCCTCTTTTCTATCTGAACGTACCCAAGTTGTGGAGCTCAAATCAACAGTTGGACAAGTCATCACCAAAAACCCATTCTAAACCTCTTCCCATCCTCTGCGGAGTACCCCAAGGCTCAAATTTTTAGGTCCCCTAGCCTACATCCTCTATGTAAAAGACCAATCAGACTCTTTAGATGAAGGTACACTCAGCCAATATGCTGATGACTCAAGCCACCTATTAACCCTCCCTAAATCTAAACCCTCATTCGACCTCCCCCCCCTAATGAACAAGCAAGTTGCCCAAATGTCATCCTACTGGCCGTGGGAATCAAACCCACCATACGCATTCAAAAACTAAGTATTTGTACTTTCACACCCACAACAAATCCCCTCTTTTCAGTCCCCTGGTGCGTCTGGAATCTGTTATCATTTCCCCCCTCCAGTTCGGTTTTTAAAATACTAGGCCTAACACTTACAGAAAACCTTAACTGGTTCACCCACTGTGATCTCGTTGCAACAAATTCTAACAGGCTGTTACTTTGAAACCAATCGTCCACCCCCATGTTTCTTTTACTTGTCTATTTCGCACATATCAACTCTCACCTATCATATGGCCTGCTGTTTTGGGGAGGTTCTCATCATGCCCATAGGGTCTTCATTCTCCAAAAAAGAGCCATTAGAATCATAGCCGGTGTCTCAAGACGGCACTCATGTAGGGATCTTTTCAAAAAGCTTGGAGTTCTTACGCTAGCATGCACCCTCATACAAACAGCTGCTATATTTGTCCGCTCCAACGTAAATCTCTTTCCTCTTAATGAGTCAGTGCACTCCCATAATACCAGAGCCGCCCTCCACATCCACCTCCCAGACCACAATATGTCTCTCTTTTCACAAGGCCCGGAATACTTAGCCTCCACCCTCTATAACAAACTTCCAAACCCCATCAAAACCTGCCCCACACTACATTCCTTTAAACATCACCTTAAATTATTCCTCACTGCCAAAAGTTTTTACTCCATTAGAGAATACCTCAGTGAGTGAATCTCCTTACTTCAACTGGCTTAGGCCTATGCCGTGGCCTAGTATTAATCACCTATTCTCAAATTTATTTGTGTACTGGGTAACTCTCTGGTATTATATTGTACTCCTATTAATAGGTACTGACAGTCCAAACCAGTGTGCCTGGTATGGCTAAATTAGTATGTATATATTTTGTATATTTGCTTAGTGCTTAATGCTTAATGTAGCTCTTTTCATTGTATATTACCTAATTGTATAATACCTAATTTAGTCACTAGGCCTATCCTAGTTTTACATAATCTTGACGATGCCTATATGTATACATTGTATAGATCAAATGGTAAATAAATACTCTACTCTACTCTTATCTGTATCTGTTCATGCATTAATCTTGTTCTAGCTGATGTAAATGGCGACAATCGTTCGGACTTGATTGTTGGAGCACCATTCTTCTTCAACAAAGAAGCAGGGGGCGCAGCCTACGTCTACATCAATGACAAGAACTGGTGTCTCACCTGCAACGACCCGATCAAACTGACGGGCAAGCCTGAGTCGAGGTAAGTGCCACCTGTAGTGTCTTCAATATTCATAAGTCGGCGCCACAAACATTTATAAAGCCACCGCCCGCCGGATGAACCGGAAGGGGTTCTAGCAGTGAGTTTAGATAGCAGTGTGTACAATAGATAAACTTAGACCATCTATACCCTTTGGGTAGACGGATAGCGCGGCAATATCCGTGAAGCCGACCTGCGGCCAGTTCCAAGAACGAGGTGGTGGCAAAACATAGCGCGCGCTGCGTTTGACTGTACATAAAGATATACGTAAAGAGCTGTAAAACAACGTGGATTTTCATTCCACGTGTAAATATTTTACTAAATTTATTTTTCGTAATGTAGGACACTATTTTACTTTAGATTATTATTGTGGTTATTTTACCAAATATATATTTCAAGTGAACATAGAGACCCGAGAAAGCACAATATGGCCTGTCATGAACATAATATGCCAGGGTTGCCGTTTTCACGGATTTGATCCGTTTCTCCGGATTTTTAGGGTATTTCAAGGATGACAGGATATTTGGGGAAATTCACGGATATTTTGTTAATCTTACTTTCCAAGCTTATTTTCGTAAATTTGAATTTGCGCGGGCAAATTTGCATTGAAAATGTTGAAGGCGGTGAGGTAGACTGGTAAAAATATTGTAGATTTTTAATACTAGCGGCAAAATGTGAGACATTTGGGTACCGGGCTGATTTATAGGTGAAAAACCCCAATAAATCCAAATTTGCCCGGTACCACCTCGGATTTTGGCCCGTTTGCCCAGAATTCAAGATGGCGTCCAACAAGGTGTAAAATCCGGGCAAACCCATTAAAAGAACTATTTTCATTCAATGAACACGTCAGTGGGGTTCATTTTACGGTTTTCGGAGTCGCGGAGAACGATGGAAAGTGTTGCGTTAACGCCCAAGAAACGGAAGTACCTTTTTCAAAATGGCGGCCACTTTGATGGAGAAAACTGGGTCTTTTTTCCCCTTTGAGTAAATACCATTTTATACGTGTGAGACATTGTGGTACCGGGCTGAATTATAGGTAACAAACCCCGCTGAATCTTAATCTGCCCGGTACCACCTCAGGTTTTGACCCATTTGCCCGGAATTCAAGATGGCGTCCAACAAGATGTTGAAAAGCGCAGGAAAAGTTCTATTAATTTTGGGTTAACACTAAAGGAGGGCTCATTTTAAGGTTTTCGGGGTCAAGGAGAACGATGCAATGTGTTGCGGAAACGCCAAAGAACCGGAAGTACCATTTTCAAAATGGCGGCCACGTTCATATGGGAAAAACGGTATTTTCCGTTTTCTTGGGATAAATACCATTTCATGTGTGAGACATTAGGGAACCGGCCTAATTTGTAAGTTACAAACCATGTGGAATCTGAATTTGTCCGGTACCATCTTGGATTTTGACCCATTTGCCCGGATTTCAAGATGACGTGCAACAAGTTGTTAAAATGGGATACACCTATTTAAAGTCCTATTAGTGCTAGATGAACATCTTAGAAGGGTTTTTCGGGTCAAGAAGAACGATGGTACGTGTTGCGGTAACGCCCAAGAAAAGGAAGTACCATTTTCAAAATGGCGTCCACTTTGATATGGCGAAAAGTGTATTTTTTGCCCCCTTTGAGTAAATACCATGTTATACGTGTGAGACATTGTGGTACCGGGCTGAATTATGGGTAACAAGGCCCGCTGAATCTTAATCTGGTCGGTACTACCTCGAATTTTGACCCATTTGCCCGGAATTTAAGATGGCGTCCAACAAGGTGTTGAAAAGCATAGGAAAAGTCCTATTAACCCTCTCCCTCATATATTGCTGCTGGGCCGGAGAGACATTACTTCACTACGCTTTAGTACGTTATGTGAGGGAGAGAGTTAACCCTCTACCTCATATATTGCTGCTGGGCCGGAGAGACATTACTTCACTACGCTTTAGTACGCGAACACGCTAGACGCAATTTGTTTATTACGTTTTTGTTTTAAATGTCTTATCTTTTCTAAGTTAGAATTAAATAACTGGTGCAGCATAATGGTTTTATTTGTATTGATTTTTCAAACCTTAATGATATCACGTGTGTTACACAAGGAAATTGATAACACTAGTCCAAAGTTATGTTTTCCCCGACGACAACTGCCAAAGCTCGCCTCTAGTTTCGGAGAGTATTATACACCCCTATATTATACTGTGTGGTGTTTGCGAGATTGGTTTTGTCTCTTTCATCGTCTTATGATTAGCAGAGCCATGCCTGTAGTTTGAGAATGTGTGTCCACTTCTGCAGAGATATAAAGCAATGCTCTCTTCACCCAGTCGTCCGATGATACACAGTCACACACATCAATTTGTCATAAAAATTCCAGTTTCCATTTGTTTGTAGATTATGGATTAGTACAGGTATCAATGTTGTGCAACGATCCACGGTGTCCCTAGAATCCATACTTACAAAGAAAGTGGTTACCGGCACGCATATTAACAATTATTATTCAAGTGTCAGTTCATGAATCATGAGTCAACTGAATAATATAGAATGTCTTCTCCTGGGAGAAGTAGAGATTCGTGTATGTAGACATCACATTTCTGAGCTTGAGAATCATATAGGTTGGTATTTTAATCTCTGGATATTATGGATAAGGGCAAAAACTAGCATGTAAACTTAAATTCTGTTATATATTGGATTTATGAACAAATTTCCTTCAAAGCATCTTCTTAATCGACGTCTTTATCCACACCATTGTGGCAATTTCCTCTACAATTGCACAAAACGGTGCATACATCACTCACGTCTCGTCTGCATCTTCACATCATGGTCGCACATCCTGACAAGCATTCACAAGAGGTGATTGTTCTGCGTGCCTGAGGGATTGCTTCTAAAGTTGTCAAGATAGGTACCAACTCAGATCCCTCAACCTTCCATCCGCAATCACAGTACAGGGGTAGTTTTGGACTTTTCAACACCTTGTTGGACGCCATCTTAAATTCCGGGCAAATGGGTCAAAATTCGAGGTAGTATAGAGCAGATTAAGATTCAGCGGGCCTTGTTACCCATAATTCAGCCTGGTACCACAATGTAAAAAATACACTTTTCGCCATATCAAAGTGGCCGCAATTTTGAAAATGGTACTTCCTTTTCTTGGGCGTTACCGCAACACGTACCATCGTTCTTCTTGACCCGAAAAACCATTCTAAGATGTTCATCTAGCACTAATAGGACTTTAAATAGGTGTTTCCCTTTTTAACAACTTGTTGCACGTCATCTTGAAATCCGGGCAAATGGGTCAAAATCCAAGATGGTACCGGACAAATTCAGATTCCACATTGTTTGTAACTTATAAATTAGGCCGGTTCCCTAATGTCTCACACATGAAATGGTATTTATCCCAAGAAAACGGAAAATACCGTTTTTTCCCACATGTACGTGGCCGCCATTTTGAAAATGGTACTTCCGGTTCTTTGGCGTTTCCGCAACACATTGCATCGTTCTCCTTGACCCCGAAAACCTTAAAATGAGCCCTCCTTTAGTGTTAACCCAAAATTAATAGAACTTTTCCTGCGCTTTTCAACATCTTGTTGGACGCCATCTTGAATTCCGGGCAAATGGGTCAAAACCTGAGGTGGTACCGGGCAGATTAAGATTCAGCGGGGTTTGTTACCCATAATTCAGCCCGGTACCACAATGTCTCACACGTATAAAATGGTATTTACTCAAAGGGGAAAAAAGACCCAGTTTTCTCCATCAAAGTGGCCGCCATTTTGAAAAAGGTACTTCCGTTTCTTGGGCGTTAACGCAACACTTTCCATCGTTCTCCGCGACTCCGAAAACCGTAAAATGAACCCCACTGACGTGTTCATTGAATGAAAATAGTTCTTTTAATGGGTTTACCCGGATTTTACACCTTGTTGGACGCCATCTTGAATTCTGGGCAAACGGGCCAAAATCCGAGGTGGTACCGGGCAAATTCGGATTTATTGGGGTTTTTTACCTAAGAATCAGCCCGGTACCCAAATGTCTCACATTTTGCCGCTAACATTGATTTCTAAGCATATATTTGGATTTCTCGACTGGTCTAAGGTATGTGCACAGTGAAGTATCTACAACGGCTGGAAATCGCTGGATATGAGCTCCCATTGGCCGAGGCAACCGACCAATCAAAGATGTGTCCCAGTCATTGTAGATACTGCTAGAGTAGCAATAAGTGAAAAAGATGGGAAAATGGTCTCTGGGAATTTATTTTGCTTCGTATTTGTTGTTGAAGTTTGGATTAAGGTGCGTTTACTGTTCAGCGTTTGGTGCGCCGCGGGCGACGCGGTAGCCGCGAATCGCACATCGAAATCGCTCGTATCGTTTACTGGTCCGCGCCGCGCCGCGCGCGAGAGCATTTGACTTTGCAAAATACAACACAAAGCACGGAATTGTGGGTAATCTCGCAAGCGACGCGCGGAAAAAGTTCAACCAGTTCGAGTCTAGCGCAGCTGGCGCGCCTCGAGATCGACCAAATCGCAGCCGCCAATGTCGCGGCAACCCAGTTCTCTGATTGGCTGCGCTCGATTCGCGCGAGTCGCGGCGCACCAAACGCTGAACAGTAAACGCACCTTTAATGATATTGTTACTTGTAAACATGATTGAACATTGAGAAAATTCAAATTTTATGATTAAAAAGTTAATAGGAAGTTCTACAATGTTATCTATGCACATAAAGGGTGGGCCTAGGTCAAAATCTTAGTGCATCATTCATCAGGCCTGCCCTGCCTAGGCTAGGCTAGGCCTCGGCCTCTTTTAACTAGGGCCTAGAGCAGAAATGATGATTTTATGTTTAAAAAATGAATTTTTCTTTAGAAGATACACATTTGTATGCATTTTAGTAACATGTGAAGCAGTCACAGGCGTTTTTGGTCCATATATTCAAGTCTGCAAGGTAGGCCTAGGCTATTTTGTAGGTTATGATCTGGTAAAAACGGAAATATCGTCATTTTAGCCTTGCATCAAAGAAATTACCGTTTTTTGTTCTTTTCACGGATATTTGCGGATATTTCACGTCCTCTTACAGGATTTGAAAAAAAAGTCGGTGGCAACCCTGTCTGGTATATAATGGCTGTTGAAGGCGATTTTGGGTATTATTATATAAATAAAATACAGTATAATAAAAAAAGTGATTGTTGTGTAATCATTTTTATAGCTCACTATAGTGCAAAATATCATTTCGTATTCATTTGCCTAATTATTGCTTTGAACTGTTTTTCACAAAAATTGTTATATTTGGATGGAAACATAGGCATAATTCCTTTAAAAAAGTGCGTGCAGGCCAGTATTTGTTATTATTATTTTGTGGGCCCTCACTACAGCCAAACAATAACAAAGTGATTTTGAGAATGTTGACATCTGGTGTACCCCTCTCCCCCCCCCCCACCCTCTTCCTCAACAAACAACCTCACTTGCATAATAGGCACCTTTATCAAATATTAATTAATTTTTATTTTATAATAATAATTAATTTAACATTTTAAAAGTGCTACAAAATTCTGTTCTAAAAATTCTATACTCATTCAGCCATTCCCCCCTGAACCCTATTTGTAAAAAGTTCCATAATATGTCATCTTGGGTTTTTGATAGAGCTGGACCGATTCCGATACCGAGTCTTGAGACTTGGCGAGTCTTCGTAGAATCGGTAGAATCGCCGATTCCGAGTCTTGGATCAAGATTTTCGATGCCGATTCTTTGTTTGAATTTCGCGCGCGGAAGAATTAATCGAAGGTCGATAGTCGAAATTGCTCGCAAATCGACTTTCCACAGAACTCGCAAAATCTTAAAATGGCGGATTTTTCTGGACGCGTATTTTCTGGACACTTGAGATAGCAAGAAATAGTTATTTATTGTTGATGCTGGTGGATTTTCTGCAGGTGAAAAAGATTATAATGACATCGACGCGTAATTTTATCGATCTACTAATGAGTTTTCATCGGACAGTAACAGTCCAAATGTATCCCGAAAGCAGGCCTAGGCCTAGGCTAGGCCTATTCCTAGGGCGAAACCGGTAGGGCCTAGGCCTACTAATGTTGATTTTGATGTATTGTCTTCAGGTTTGGCTATGAAAGTGGCATTGCCGCTTTATTTCATCGATCTTGTAATGATTTTTCATCGGGAAGTGATGGGGATATTGGTCCAAGTGTATCCCGTAAGCCTAGGCTAGGCCTAGGCCCCTACAGGCCTAGGCCGACCTTACCAAGACGCGTAGGCCTAGCCTAGGCCTAGGCCAAGGCCTATTTTTTATAACAGTTTAAGATCATAAGAAACTATTATTAATGTTGATTTTGATGTTGTCTTCAGGTTTGGCTGATTTTTTTTCGGAAAGTGATGTCGTGTTGGTTGGTTTAGCCTAGGCCTAGGCCCTAGATCTAGCCTAAGGCTTAGGGCCTAGACCTACCCCTACCCCTAAAACGTTTTCCCCACATGATTAAAAATAGGCTAGGCCTATATCCTAAGAATCCCAATGCGCTATATTTGATATTTGTAATATTATTATTATGAGATATACTAAGCCAGGGAACCTAGGCCCTAGCCTAGGCTAAGCTACTTCTGGAGATGGCTTTTCCAAAATGCCTGGTTTTTGAGCTTGCACACGGAAAATGT
The DNA here is from genome assembly GCA_024449915.1 of Sweltsa coloradensis. Lineage (NCBI taxonomy): Eukaryota > Metazoa > Arthropoda > Insecta > Plecoptera > Chloroperlidae > Sweltsa > Sweltsa coloradensis. The sequence continues at coordinate 45,347 of JAMZAV010000441.1, forward strand.
ATAATAGGTATAAGGTAGGGCCTAGACCTAATGATGGTGAATTTTTAAACATTTTTCATTATATGTTGATCGCTCAATCTCGATATTTGCTCGATCACGAATCTCCCTCGAAATTTAAGCAGGAATTCTCATTGCTGCTCATTTCACTGCTGTTCTGCTGTTCACACATCCCTATGAAATCAACTACTATAGGGAATTATTAATTATTCCTTGCCATTTTAAAAAAAGAATCGGCATCGCTAAGAATCGGTGAAGAATCGTTAAATAATTGGAATCGGCATCGGAATCGGCATCGGCAAAAAAGTGGAATCGGTCCAGCTCTAGTTTTTGATAGATTTTAGAGCACAGTAGGTTACAAAACTAAAATGACACTGTTTACAAATTATATATTTTACCATGAAATCACGATTTTTTTAAAAGCTTTTATCAGGAAATTTGAGAAAATTTGCGTTTTGGTGAATTCCGCTTCAACCAGCTTATTTTTTGTTTCACATAGACTATACTATTACTATAGCATTACCAATCTAAAATGTGCATTTAGAAACTTGCACGAATAATATACACTCTTAACACGCAAAAATATGCATTCCGAAATAACACCTTCTCTTGGTAATAAGCATATTTTGACCAAACCACATGCCTAAATTATGTAGATGATTTACAGAAAACGTAGCTGAGTATACCTACGTCAATGACGGCCAATTTTATACCAAAATTCTCTAAGGTCACGGGGCTCAAAGATCGCCCCCATGTTATTTCTTATGTGAGATTTACCAAACGTCTAGATAGAAAATTAACAAGTTTGGAAAATTTTCTGGCAACGGTGGACCAACATTTGTTCTGTTTTAAATTCATAACTATAGTTAGTCAAAATGAAATATATTTTTTGAGTTTGGTGGGTGAAGGGTGAATACCCCTTTATGAAAAAACATTTCCGTCCCGTAAATAAAAATAATATATAGTAAAGATGATGATGATGATCATTTAATCAATGTGATGATGATGATGATGATGAAGATGTTGAAATCTGGCATATTTCCGCCAAACACATAGAAATAAATTTCTATCGGAATATGGTTAAAATAAATTAAAAACTTCTTCGATGTGTTGTCCCACGGAATAAATATGCATAATACATTTTAAGAAACCATCACATTGTCGAAAGTAACGAGAGATTCACTACTTCTAGTACGCGAAATTACTGTACGTTTCAATGGTACTACGCGCTTCTTGCCACCACCGACTTCCGAGAATCTCTCCCTCTCTCTCACTCTCTTTGTTCCCAGCTCGGCTTCAACCGCTGCAACGGCAGGTATAGGCGCGCGCTCTGTCCACCCGATATATGGTCTAAGTAGATAAATAAATAAAGTCATTGTGAAAAAGTACAATTCTAATCTAAAGAATATCAAGTCATCCTCACCCAATACTCATCTACAAACACAACACCACCCATTACTTCTTTGCTGCCAACAGGGTTGGGTCATTACACGTAGAATATTGTTATTCTACTTACGCGTAGAAAATAGTGTAGAATATGTAGATTATGTAGAATATTATGTAGAATATGAAGAATATGAATTTATTTGTTAACTGTTGTTTAAATATGCAAGAAAAATGTTTAAAACAAAAATTAAGTATGGAGCAGACATCCTTCACACCTTTGCTAGGCTTACCTTTTATTTTAATACTTTAAATGGGTGATTTCTTGTAAAGAAATCATTTAATTTGTATGAAGCCCTAATAATTAAAAACATAAAAAAATAAAGAAAAGGCCTACCCTAATTACTCATTAGTCATTACTAATATAATTTCAAGTTGCATAATTTTGAGTTGCATGAGCCAATGATATTCAGAGTGGATAGGCCTACTTGACCTATTGAATGTTAGCAATGATTAGTACAAATAATTGAAATTTTCTACCACAATAGCCAATCAGTGGTTATTAAGTCATAAATCCCATAACCAATCAGGAAGTTTGCTTTAACTTATTTCCTCCTCAGTTTTTAAAATGGCAGGTAGGCCACAGCATTGCAAGTGGAAGTACCGAGTGACAGGCTTCAAATTAGTCAAAGAAAACAACAAGTTACTATGTTAATAAAAAATAAAAAAATCTTCCTCGGATCATTTATTAGCTGTAAATGAAAAAAATTATTTTCTACATGTAGAATATGTAGAATATTGGAATATTCTACATAACATACTCTACAGTAGAATATACGCGTAGATTACGCATTTTCTACGCGTAATATTCTACTGACCCAACCCTGGCTGCCAACCTGCCAAACAACGATCATGGGAAAACGACCTAATTTGAATGGAATGTGACTAGGGCGTCCCCTGCAGCGACGCGCTGCCCCCAGGCGACCAGGGGGGTTGTGAGAAGTGGATTACTGGAAGTGAAGAAAGGAATGTAATTAGAATAGGCACCATCAACCTGATCACCCTCTCGGGGAAGGTGAATGAGGTGGTCGATGTTGTGGTGGAAAGACGGATTAACATCTTGGGGTTGAGCGAAGTGAAGTGGAAGGATGAAGGAAAGTTAGAGTTGAACGGTGGGTACAGGTTATGGTGGAGTGGAAATACAGAAGCACGAAGAAATGAAGTAGGGATAATGGTAAGCCCAAATTGGAAGGAAGAAGTGATAGAAGTATGGGAAGGAGATAGGATAATAAAGATAAGGATAAAAGTAAAAAATGAGGAATGGGAGATATGCCAAATTTACGCTCCACAAGTAGGGTGTGATCGGGAAGCAAAGGATGAGTTAGAACATCTGAAAGGTCTGATTGGTAGAAGGGATATAATCATTTAATCATCCTGGGAGATTTCAATGCCCAGGTTGGTGATGAAAGGCAGGGTTACGAGGAAGTAATTGGAAAGTATGGGTACGGTAGGAGAAACACAAAGGGAGAAAGGCTGTTAGACCTGTATGCCAGAAACAGCCTGGTTATTGGAAAAACATGGTTCTAAAAAAGTTACAGACACAAAATTACCAGGTATAGTTGGAACGGGCAACAGAAGACACAGATAGACTATGTGGTTGTTAGTAAAGACAACTTAGACAAGCATAGGAGTTTGAAGGATGTAAAGGTCATCCCAAGCGTAGGACTAGATGGGGATCATAGGCTGCTAGTAGCAGATGTCCAAATAGAGGGAAGTGGACGAAAAAGAAAAGAGTATGCAGAAAGGAAACTCAAAGTTTGGAAATTAAGTGAGACGCTAGTAAGAGAAGAATGTCTATGTTATCTTTCCTGGCGCACCTACTCCATTTAAGGTAAGCTGTTGGCACCCTATCTCTTTATGTCATTCACATGATCCAGCCTTTTGGCATTCCTTTCAAACACTTATAGGCCCTACTGGTTAACAAAATAGTTAGAGATATGTTTTTTAGCATTTAAATTTAGAATATTTAGCATTAATTTTGACAAATTTGGCATTTTGTAGCATCAATTGGTTTCCTTTCCACCAAAACCCTAAATGTAGGGTGTTTCTTACACTTCTAATGGTAAATAATGAATTAAATTAGGAACATTTCAATTCAATATAGTCACATAAAATGCTAAAATACATTGCTAAACTAGTTCTCGATTGGCATTAAAAAGTAAAAACATTATTTTTAGTAAAATTAGCATTTTAAATCGTCAAAATTAGCATTTTGTTGCATCATAAACCTTTTTACGCTAAAAACCCGTATCTCTACATTTATAGTAGTATATACAGTAAGAACTCTCTTATCCGAGTTGGATGAGACCGGGGGCACCTTGGATTTGCGAAAAACTCGGATGGCGCGGTTCATTTGTTTATTTGCTCTCGTAGCATAGCCTGATGTGGTAAAATGATATATGACACATGTAATGGATAAAGGAACATAAAATACACACGATACACTTCATACAGGGTATACTAAATGATTTAATAGCTTGTAAATCAAGCTCACAAACACACGTACACAATTAGGCCTACATGTCGTAATAAAAACGTATGTCTAGGCCTAAACTCGACGCAGTAGGCCTAGCTAGGCCTACAATGCAAACATAGGCCTAGGCCTAGCTCTCTTTCTCATGTGGGAAAACCTCTCACTACTATGCCCGCGCTGAAGCTCACGACGCAAGATAAGTCTGGGAAAGAAATAAGATAAGCCCAGGAATAACAATTCAATGCGTCGTGATTACGAATTTCGTGAATCGGTTGAAACATGATTGCATCTAGTTCCACAACGACCATCTTTGAACAGCTGTGTGTGAGATGGCTGGATCGTATGCGCACGCGCAGGCGCGCGACGCACACTGACCTCTATATGCTCAGTGGGTGACACTGACGCTTACCGGCGATGCGCCCGACGCACACTGACCACTGAACTCTATATGCTCAGTACACTGATGCACACTGCTCGAAAGTCGAGATATATCGCCGATCTATCTTCTTTGCACTCACTCGTAAGGCATGCCTACAAATGTATGCGAGTACATTTAAAAAAGTGCGGCGCGGCGTCTGTAATTATTTTTATGTTTTATTTACGTATTTAAAACTTTAATTTAATTTAATTTAATTTATTATTTTATTTTTTTTTTTGTGCGGCTCGGTTAACACGGTACATCGGATAAGAGGAGATCGGATAAGAGAGTTCTTACTGTATAAAAACAGTGTTAAATTCAGACGTGTTGGGTAAGAAAATGCCTATGAAGGGAACATTTTAGCAAGATTTCACTTATGTCCTGATAACCTATTTTACAACATAGTAATTGAATTGTTAAAAAAAATTGTCATGTAAGTTTTCTGTCTGGGTATGTGCCATTCATAGGGATGGGATTTGACCGGTCAAATTTAAATTTGGTCAATTGACAGTCAATTGACGGTCAAATGTAAAAAATCATAAATTAAATTTTATTGGATAATTACGAAATTTATTTTAAAATGTTGTGGTGACAATAACCTTGAAACGGAATGGTCTGTCTAGTGGTTGGACTTAGGTGTTTTTGGATATCAAAGTACATCTATTGGATCAAAACTTCATGATCGATTGTTGAATTACAGTCAAATAGTGATCTTATTAGTATTAATAAAGGAGCCTAACTTAGCATTGAAATGAACATCTATCTTTTGTCACAATATTAATATAATAAAATAAATATAAAAAATCCAGGTTGGACAATAAGAAAAACAGAATCAGAATAAAATTCCATTCAAGTAAACATTAAGAATCATGTGTTTTCATTGAGTAAAACCATAATAATTGTAATAGTTAATTAATTGGAATATTTTTCTTGTGATAAAATGATGAAATGTTATTGCTTCGTTTAGAAACACTTTTAGCCAATTTATCTTACCGCCATGCATTTGGTCGATTTGGGTCAATGTTCCTAGCATTTAACTATGATTCGGTGGCGTGAGCGGTGATTGAAGACGCAGCATAAAAACGTTGATGTTTTGAAGAAATGAGGAGTCCGTGACGAGGTTTTGAGTTGGCTGGTTGTGCCGTGTGGGTCTGGGGGATCTGAAGTGTTGGTCTGTGGGCCTAGAAAGTGCTTTCGAGATATGAATACCGGGGTAATATTGAAGAAACGGTGATTAGAAGACGTCCAGCATTGCTGAAGAAGATTAGATTAGATTGATTGATATTGAAGAGATAAGTGAGGAGTCCGTGTCGAGGTTTTGTGTTGGCTGGGTGTGCCGTGAAGAAGAAGCTTCGGGAAGGGAAATCTGTGGTTTTAGAAAGTGCATTTGGGATACGAATATCGTGGTAATATTGAAGATACAGTGTTCAGAAGACGTCCAGCATTGCTGAGGAAGATAAAGTGAATTGATTCGAAGAATATATGAAGTTACAGTGCAGAGTTACGTGAGAATAGAAAGCTGAGTATTTGCCGCAGTGAGCCGCTAGATAAGTTTACGAGTGCAAGTTTGCGAAGTCATTGGAGATTATTGAAAGTGATTGGGAGTTTAAGTCTACGTGAATTGAATATGATACAGTGAATAATAGTTAGGGGCGACGTTATAATTCGATTTGAGCTAGGGAAATAAAGTATTGTGTGATCTAAAAGTGGAGTTTAAGCCAAGCAAGCGGCGAGAAGAAAGTTTCGACGTGCGAAGTTGCATTGGAAAGTTTTGCTGATACGATTGATTATTATCGTGTGATGGGCCTAGAGTAGGGGTGGGCGAACGTTCGAAAACTCGAGCCCGAGCCGAGCTTTTTTTGAAGTTCGGCTCGGCTGGAGCTCGACTTTTTAAGCTCGAGTTCGGTTTTTATCAAAACTTCGAACTTTAAACGAACTTCGTCTTGAAATAACGCCAAAAACAGGCCAAAAACTGATTGAATACATCGTTCGCGTAATAAAACAACAAAGCAGCGATCGCCATACTGGATTTTTCTAACAGCTGATTTTCCAAGTTCCAGCGCCTTGAAAAGTTCTCGTTTTGTCACGCCATGACGTCACGACGAAGCTATCTGTTAAAAGGCGGTGCGCATCTGTGATTGGCTCAATCGTCACAATTCACACTCGTCGTGCAGGGTCGGCAACATAACAAACACAAACTAGAAATTTTGCTTCTTGATCTACGAAGTACCAACATTATTGAATCTTAACGGCGGGAAATTTGAAAATACGCAAAATTTGAAAAATAGTTTGAATTAATTGAATTTTTTATGACGAAATGGAGTCTTTATTTTGAGCTTTTATATTTAAATTAAAAAAATTTATAACTTTTTTTTTTTTAATTTGAGCTTTTATATTCAAATTAAATTTTTTTATAACTTTTTAAAAAAAAATTTATAAATGTCTATTTGTTACAGAATAATAATGGATTTTCAAAAGTTCGGCTCGAGTTCGAAGTTCGAAAATTGTTGGTTCAAAAGTTCGAGTTCGGCTCGAAAGTCAAAAACCTGGGTTCGCCCACCCCTAGCCTAGAGTGATGAATGGTGCCAATAAATAGCGCGGTTTTATAGCTAGATAAGATATTAAAAGTCCCCTGTTTTAATACTGTGATCAATTCATAAGAGAGTTCAGGAGATTGAATTGCGAATAGTTTTCGCCGACCGTAGAATTCGGGCCGATAAAAGTAGTGAGTTGTTTGACCTAGTTTCTGGTTTGACTAAGGCTGAGCTGTGATTGGTCGATGATTTGTGGACTTCGTATTGTTGCCGAGAGGGCAGTGACACCCCGTGAATTGTAAACAAAGCGAGGGTTTGGCGATTTGAACAGCTGATAAGTGTTTATTAAGAACAAACAGTGGAAAATTGATCGTGGAGCGGATATTATTGGATGAACTTGAAAGTATTTTGACGTAATACGAATACGTAACCAAAGGAAGCGTCGAGAAGCGACGTGGGAATTGATTTAAGAATTAAATCAAGTACGAACTTCAACTATTGGTATGGAACGTCAGGGCTAGGGATCATCTGACCATCTGTGTTACTGGATCGATTTAACTGCGAGACACTTCGATAAATACTGCGATTTCTCAAGTTTGCTGTCGTTGACTGCGGAGAGATGGACGTTGTTCTTCCCTAGTTTTGAGTATTGCACATGTTTTTCTAGTCAGCCGAATTGTAGGCCAAAGTTTCTGGTGTTAACATAAAGGAGATTGGTTTTGATCCAAAGTGATCGTAGAATTAATACACAACTGTATTCGGTATATTAGCGTTCAGTACTGAGTTAGGTAGGGGTATATTGATGTATTTTTCCTCTTCCTATGAAGAGAGGCTTACCATATGATAATACAATCAAGTGGATTAATTGTTTGTTGGTTTCAAGAGCAATATCATTATTAGTTGTTATCACTATTGTTAAGTTGAGTTTCAGGGGAGTGATTACTCCGAAGGTCAATCCGACTTCTCAATTTTGGTGGGACTTGTGCGAGTACCTAGACGTGTGTGAACTGGCTAGGGACCGTTATCAACAGAGTGTCTAGTTCATACTTCGGTAGGAATTGTATTTTATTGATAGGGGATTTTCGCCCTGGTTAGTTGTTATTATTTCTCAATATTTACACCATTGGTTTAAGAAATGTGATCATTTTAATTATGTGATTCATCTCTGAGTATTTATTAGAATTTTATGGTTGTTTTTTTATTTATAAAAACTGTGATTGGATTTGGGCGCGCAACGTGGAAGACTATTTCGATAGTTGTGTGTAGGGCTTTTGAGGAATTTGTTAGAGGGCCAAAAGTGAACCGCTACAACCTTTTTTCATTTAAATGCTTTATTAAGTGGCATATCATCATCGTCATCATCGTCGTCGATGCTGTCATCTGTCCCTTCCTCCTATGCAGATTCAGCTTCCCCAGAAACTATTATATTTTATTTGTCTATTATAATTCATATTATAAGTACATAACTAGGGAAACGCCAAAGTCGTTGTTAAACGAGTGAGTGAGCAATGTGTATAGTACCCGGTATCATTCCCTATAGGCCTACTGGGCTAGATCCAGCCTTAGGTATATGGGAGGAAAGGGGATGTTCCCGGGTACTCAACACTTGGCTCACTCACTCGTTTAATAACGACTTTGGCGTTTCCCTAGTTTAAATTGAAGATTCAAAATGCGAATCTAGTTCAAAACCTATTAGCGTGAAACATTAACAAATTTCCAAGATAAAACGAAATCACCTAATTTTTATTTCCCATTTAACACCCCTCAAAAATAATATGCGGGTGTAAAAAAAAAAAAAAAAGTCTGATCTAACTGGTATCGAACCCCAACCCTCCTTAGGCTAAATGCTTACCATTAGGCTATGCGAGCCACGTAGATAACGCTTCGCTAGCTGCTACTAAACAAATGCCATCGATATTTTAAAAAATCACATTTTTATTTATTGTAGGATTAAATCGCAATGGATCTAGCTGATTTTGTTAACAGTTCTCAGTATACTCGTACCGGATGTCTGTTTAAAATTTCAGCGAAATCTGTTCAGCGATTCGGCTGATTTTCAACGTACAGACAGACAGACACACAGAATCACAGAATGAGAGCCGTTTGAGTTGAATGGAGACACTCGGTCACTCCGCTCCCTCGTTTAATAAATGATAAATAAAATAAAATCATACCTAATTAAAACATTTTTAAATGAGAAAGAAAGAAAGAAAGAAAGAAAGAAAGAAAGAAATACTTAACAATTAAAATTAAAATATAAAAATAAAATTAATTTGAAGTTTTAAAGCAATATACACACATTTTCTTTTAAGTCAATTGACTGGTCAACTGACTAAAAGTATTTGACCACTCATTTGACCGGTCAATTGACATTGTGCAACCCTAGCCATTCAATACATTTTTTGAGCCCTGTCTGCACATTGAATTGAGATAAGTTATAAAAATGTTGTTTGTAGTTTATTTTTACGTCTTGAAGATTTGATGGAATTTCCAGCTGCTCAAAATGTTTTTTCTCTCCGCTAGCGCGATTTATTTCATGGAACAGATGATACACAGCATAATTACCCCTCACCCTCCCGCGCGAGGCCGGCCGTGGTGATGTCTTGTAAACAATGCACTACACTACACTCGTCTTTGGCAGTCTTTGTGAAGGTTGATATTGATATTGATATTGATGTTTATTAAACATCTTTTTGCACTCATGTGCCAACACAAGTATACATGGAAGGCGAGTATTAGACGTTGTCATCAAATATGGTTGAATATAATACCTGGTTATAATAGTATATGTACAAATCAGTTTACCAGTGTAAAGCATCAATAATAAGATAAAACTAATTAGGGTAGGCCTATATAAAGCAGTATCTTGCAAGATAGGTGTATCACAGTTCTGAGATAATGTAAAATACATTACAATGATTATTAGACGAGTGAGCGCAGCGAACGTAGTCTACAACGCTACTCGATCGGGCCTTGGTCGTGATTAATTCTGTTAAATGTTAAATGTTAAATGTTTGTTAAATGTCTGTCTGTCCAGTCCCATACGGCCGAACGGCCAAATAGACTGAGCTGAAATTTTAAACAGACATCCGTGACCAGGTAACTGAGAACTGCTAACAAAATGAGCACAATCTGTTGTGATTTAAACCTGCAAGAAATAAAAAACTGGAAAATTCGTTGAAATGCATAGGAATTATTTTAACGACAATGATTTTCATTTTGAAATAATATTTTTTGTTTGTTATTTACCTGGCTGTGAAATGCCGTGTCCAAGGTTAATCGAATGTTGGACGTCAAGGTACCCCCAAATTCCGCTCGTAGATTGAGTAAACCTTGCAATATTTTCACGTATTTCGTACTGGCTATGTTTTCCATAGTATTGTCACAGATGATGGACTACACTGCGTTATATGCATTTCAAAACATGTTAAATAATTTAAAAAATACAATCCAGAAATTACAAAATCTTTCCCGAGCATTGAACCCACGTCTCCCACATTTCGGCTATAAGGGCGCTTTAGCCAACTTGACTAGGAACACACCAAAGTCGTTGTTAGACGAGTGAGCGAGTCATGTGTTGAGTACACGGCAACATTTGCATTTAAGTTTGATAATTATATAGGTATAAATAATAGGGTTTTAAGTTTAGGCAAATGGTAATATTTAAAAACGTGGTGGGTGGAACTCAAATACAGCAACGTCCTCGTCGTGAGTTCCGGATACTGGAAATATTATAATATGTTTAAATCATTTCTTGCTAATAGCTGTACGAATGGGTCAAACAAATCCAATATACAATCTTGATTATGCATTATGCAATATGGCGCATTATGGCATTTCGTTTTACGTGTCGTTACACCGACTAAACTTAAATTCCTATCATTTATACGCAATATCTATCAACTCAAATGCAAACATCGGCCCATAAGCATGGAAGATTTTAACTCCCTGAAATTGGATGCGAGCTCTGGCGTTCGTTTCGGGGACCTATCCTCCTTGCCTTGACCACCACCCCAACGACGACGACCAAGACAACACGATAATGATCAAAAACAATGTCGAAACCCTGATATGAGAACCCCCCTTTCCTCCCCCTACCCGTGGCTGGTTCTGACCAGCACGGGACTTTCCTCCCACATCCCCTAGGCTAGAGTGGCGCATTAGGACTTAACGGTTAGCCTTAGATAGGGGGAGGAAAGAAAATGTTACCGGGTACTCAACACATGGCTCACTCACTCGTCCAACAACGACTTTGGCGTTTCCCTAGTAATAGCATACATGTACAAATGTGAAGGTCGTTCTTCTCGGAAGTCTCGTCTCTGTGAAGTTCGAGTTCAGTATGTTTTGAAGATTCAAGGGCGTTATTTAAGTCTCCAATATTTATTACGTGACACTGACTGCATGAATGGTATTCGGTGTTTGAAGATAAAATACATAGTGGGCGGGCATGAGCACTAATGAATGAACTGATTACGTAAGTTTGGCATGTGGTGGGAGGGGGGGGGGGGCACTGGGATAGCGGCGAGGCAGTTGACCTTGAGCAGCTGCCTATGATCTAATATCGGTTACACTACGCAGATGTGTCAAGTAAACAATTTCGTAATCAGTGCTTGATGTTACTCCCGCTTGCGGATTGCACTTTGCACAACACGAAGTGAGCGCCGAGTTGACGATGTCTTACCATACAACGCCACCTATGAGCAAACAAACTCACTTCCTGAAGCCTTCCATGCTCATAATCCAGCATAGGTGCTACCTAGGAGTAGTTTAAACTTTGCAGTACTCAAGTTGATGTTTACTTTGTTGGTATAGTAGGCGGCAATTTTGAAGGTTTTTTGATTTTACGAATTCCTTGAAGTAACGGATTTTTTTTCCCTCTAGTTGAATTCGTAAAATTCAAAGTTCCACAGTATAATTTATGTAATATAGGCCGCAGGTAGGCCTATAGTCTATAGATATTGAAAAATCTAACTCAAAATGTTAACTGCAACCATTATGCAGTTATCTCAATACAAAATATCCATAACACAAGTAGGCCTATAACCTTTTAAAATTTAAGTGGTCGAAATAGAAGTGCGGTCATTTCTTGATGACTGCCTATAATAGCATAAATATGTTGTACCGTACATTAGATGTACCGTAACACGCTTAACTTGGGCACGATCTGTAACTCGCTTGTCTGTACTGACTAGGTTTGGGTTTGCATTGTCTAACCTTGGAGACCTAAACAAGGACGGTTACGACGACATCGCAGTTGGAGCACCGTACGAAGAGGCTGGTGTTGTTTACGTCTACCTCGGATCTCACAAGGGACTCATCAACGTGCCCGCTCAGGTAATAACAGTGACATTACGTGGTTTGGAGGAGAGTTCACTAGCTGGTAAAGAATGGTGTAACCGCACGGCCTGTGCCAGTCTCATTTAGGCCCTCAGCCGGAGAAATTTTCATTTTTATTAAAGGTATTTGCATAGTAATATTTAATTGTAACGATAATGGCATTTAATTAGTTAGGTTAATTTGCATATTACGTGCAAAGTAACGTGATGTCATTTATCACAAGTATCATTTCAGTGGTCACTCTAGTTGTGCAAGTACAGCTGAGAGTCAATGTTTTTGGTTAATTTCACCGATGTTATTGGGTTCGGGAGTAGAGCTAACGGTATTTTCAACCACCCAGCAGTAACAAGGGCTGAGAGTTGGTTTTAGCACAGCAAGTTGTGGTGTTCTTGGCTCTGGATTGTGAAGCCTAGCTAGCACATCATTCGCTTCGCCGGACTTCGTCTTGGCCTCAGCCAATGGCAAGCGCGGATGGTGCACAGGCAAACTGGTCAGTCAAACTGCGAGTAAAGGCGAATTCTCGTCTAGAAACGGAAATACGTAAGCAACCCCTAGACCAATAGCAACCCCCAGTTTCAAAGTGCGTGGTATGTGAGACCCAATCACAGGGCAGAATGTGAGCCTTAACAGGAAGTTGTTGTTGGCTTTATTTATTTTTATTTCAAGATTATTATTATTATTATTTTTATTTTTATTATTATTATTATTTTTATTATTATTATTATTATTATTATTATTATTATTATTATTATTATTATTATTATGATGAATGAATGAATGTGAATGTGAAGTGTGGGAGCATGTGGCAAGAGTAAAGCTGTGGGAGGACAGAAGAGAGTGGAGTAAATTGGTGGAGAGGAAGGAGTTAGATGATGTGGAAGAAACACTTGAGTCTGGCAAGCTTAGTATCTACAGTTTCATGCCCTTGATAATGGTGGAAAACCACCACTAAACCCGACATAGTTGGAACTGAGTTATGATGATTATTATTATTATTATTATTATTATTATTATTATTATTATTATTATTTTATTGGATGTATTTCATACAAACTCGGTTAAAACCGGAGCTAACATGTTGTACGGACTTACGTCAAGTACTTCCATGTGTACCTATTACATACATTATTACTTTTGTCTTAACTCTAACTAAAATAAGTCATTTATAAATTCTAATATTGTTTGTAGATGATGTTTTCTTTCTGCTGTGTACGGTCATGGCCGATTTCTCGTCGCCATCCTAGCATTTGCTCTTCGGACTATGGGAAACCACGAAAACCATGTCAGGATGGAAGCTGTCTCGAAATCTCGAAGTATCATTCTTAGTTTAGAAATTTACGAACTATTCTACACGTGTTGAGTATTACTGCCTTTTGAGTCTCGATGTATACATTGGGTTGAAGATCTAGTTGTTTAATGCTTTCATGTAGCTTCTTCGGTATGATGCCGTTGGCTGATATAATGAATGGGATTGTATTTACCTTTTTCTGTTTCCACATCTTCTTGATCTCAATTGCAAGTTCACTATACTTGTCAATTTTTTTCTTCCACGTGGTCTCGACGTTATGGCACATTGGGATAGCAACGTCGATAAGGGTAGTTATTATTATTATTATTATTATTATTATTATTATTATTATTATTATTATTGATATTATGGAGAAGATGAAGAAGACGAGGTAACAGAACAAGAGGTGGCACGGGCGTTAGGAGCCATGAAGAATGGTAGAGCTCCGGGAGTGGATGACATTTCTGTGGAAATGATCAAAGCATCAGGTGTGGAAGGAAGAAGATGGTTATTTCGAGTAATAAGTGCTGCGTGGAAACAAAAGAAGGTACCGGAAGATTGGAAAAGAGTAGGGGTGTGCAAATATTCGAAATTTTCGAAGTATTCGAGAATAATTTACTATTCGTATTCGATTCGAAACTCGAATAGTAACTATTCGAATTTCCGAAGTATTCGAATTCCCGAAATATTCGATTTGAAATTCCCGCTAGTATGCAGGAAACTACATTACCGATCGAAGCTCCCTATCGTCAACTCCGTGCAACGTGTTTCAGCGGTCGTACCAACCAAACCAAGCTGTACCAACTTCGACAAACAACAGCATCTGATGTCACCGTTGTCACGACGTCGTTGAACGTAAGAAATTACTCCGAAAACGTGATGCAAACTTCATCTTTCTTGCGAAAAAGTTCTAAACATGGTCTTTTCTCGGGTAAATGCACATGTAAAAACCCACATAGGGCTCTCGTGCTTACAGATTACGAAGAAGAAGCGGGCCTTGAGCCTGAAACGGACATCTAGGCCTAGCCCTAGGCCTAGCCTTACCCGCTTCAAAGTCTAGGCCCTAGCCTGCGGCAAAAAAAGTGCAATTTGGTACATTTTCAACCCAAAAGGGAACGAAGCCGAATGTATGCATTGCAAAAAAAATTAAAAACCCCCACAGGTCAGAACAACGAACATTGTTTTTAATTCCCTGTGCTTTGCACAATGCTAGGCCTAGGGCCTAGGCCCCTAGCCTATCTAGACCTACCTAGACCTAGGACCTAGGCCCTAGGCTAGCCTACCTAGGCCTAGGCCCCAGCCTGCCTAGGCCTAGTGCTAGGGGCTAGCCATTGAATTTTGCCAAGGCTAGCCTAGGGTAGACCTAGGACCAAAGATCCTATTATTAATTAATAATATTAATATTAATAGCCATAATAAATAAAACTTAAAAACAACTAAATGTTTATTTTTATGTGTGCGCACTGTTTTGACAACTATTCGATATTCGACTTCGATATTCGACTTTTTTATTGTGTACTATTCGATATTCGTATTCGAACTCAAAAATCACTATTCGCACACCCCTAGAAAAGAGGTATAATTGTGCAGCTGTTTAAGAAAGGTGACCGTAAGAAGTGTGAAAATTATAGAGGGGTGACATTAATGTGTCAGTGTGCAAAAATTTATGAGAAAGTTATAGAACTAAGACTGAAGGAGGTATATGACAGATCTAAGAGAAGAACAATATGGGTTCAGAAGTGGACGGTCTACTATTGATCCCATATTTGCTATATGACAGACAATGGAGGGGAGATGGCAAAATGAGAAGGAAATGCACATTGTGTTTTTGGATCTGGAGAAGGCATACGATCGCCTGCCTAGAGAGAAAGTATGGGAGTGTCTAGAGATAAAAGGAGTGGGAAGAGGTTTAATAGACAGGATACAAAGTACATATCAAAGGAGTGAAAGTTGTGTACAGACAGATATGGGTAGGTCAGAATGGTTCCAAGTAAATGAGGGCTTGCGACAAGGTAGTGTGTTATCTCCAACACTCTTTACTGTTGTAATGGATGAAATTATAAGAAGAGTGGAACCAAATACAGATGGAAGGGACACAAGAACATTAGTGTTTGCGGACGATGTGTTGATTTGGGGTGAGAGTGCCAGAGAAGTGCAGGAGAAGGTGGACAGATGGAACGAAGTTACTACAGAGTTTGGTCTAAAAATCAATCAGAAAGAGAGTGAATGTTTGCGTATGCAAAAGAAGACAAAGGGCAGGCCTAGAGACATGGAAAATATTGTACTACGTGGAGAAGTCTTAGAAGAAAAAGAAGAATTTAAATATTTGGGAAGTATATTGACAAAAGATGCAAAAGTGTGTAGGGAAGTGTCATCTAGAGTGCAAAAAGCAGAAGGGTTTTACCAATTGGTGAGAAAGTTACTATGGAATGAGTTGTTCCCACAAAAATGTAAAATTTTGCTGTATAAGGCATATTTTGTACCTATACTAACATATGGGGCAGTAACATGGGCAGTGGGAACAAAAGAAGAGAGTCAGCTGGAAGCAGCAGAAATGAAGTTTTTAAGAAGTATTAAGGGAGTTACAAAGATGGACAAGATAAGAAGTAATGAAATAAGGAAAGAACTGGGATTGGAGAGATTGAAGTTTAAGCTAGGAAGAGAACGTCTAAGATGGTTTGGACATATGAAAAGGATGGGCAGAGAGAGGATTCCAAGACGAGAATTTGAAGCGGCAGAGGAGGGGAAAAGAAGAGTAGGAAGGCCAAGAGAAAAATGGGAAAGATTAATTCAAGAAGACGTTGGAAAACGGAATGAAGTGTGGGAGCATGTGGCAAGAGTAAAGCTGTGGGAGGACAGAAGAGAGTGGAGTAAATTGGTGGAGAGGAAGGAGTTAGATGATGTGGAAGAAACACTGAGTCTGGCAAGCTTAGTATCTACAGTTTCATGCCCTTGATAATGGTGGAAAACCACCACTCAACCCGACATAGTTGGAACTGAGTTATGATGATTATTATTATTGAATATTAGGTTTTTAAGCATAAGCCCGCTTTAAGGACATAGTTGTTGATTCATAGCAGTTGTCGAAAAAGTTTGCCCCGACTGGGGTTCGAACCCAGAACCTCCGGCTTAATGTGCCATAGTTTTACCAATTAAGCTACCGGGACCACAGAACAAACCTTTACGAAACTGCTATTTGTTGTGAGTCAATAATGAAAATTATGAATCAATAACTATGGCCTTAAAGGGGGCTTATGCTTAAAAAGTAAAAACCTAATATTCATTCTACCCAACTCATGGGAGATGAGATGTGATTGGATTTATCCATGCGATCTTTCAGATTTGACAGCTACATTGCAGTCTTCTGTTGGATTTATGTCATGAAAGTCAACACTCACAACAAATAGCAGTTTCGTAAAGGTTTGTTCTGTGGTCCCGATAGCTTAATTGGTAAAGCTATGGCACATTAAGCCTGTCTATGCAGGGAGACATAATACGAAATGTAAAAGAGTAAAAATAAATTGTCGCCGGAGGTTGGCGTTAGGAGCAATAGAGTTTAGGAATGAATGTTGTTGTTTAGGAAGCCGCACTCACCTTAAAGTCACTTGTTGGTCAAGGCACAGCACAGCTCGGCTTGGTTGGTTCCGACGTCTTGACTTTTCCACTAATAATAATTTTTAACTTATAAACACACGATGTGGTCTACACACCACTGTAGCTCGGCAGTGAATGGGGCGCCTGCCTAGGGCGAATGACGCGAACTTGAACTAACTCACATGATATTAATGACGTAGTTGTCGGACTGGTTTGTACTACAGTTTATATTTGCAGTGCGGCGTAAGGATATGGAAGGGAGGGAAAATAGATTCAAAATTCTAATCCTAAACAAAGCCGGAGGTTCTGGGTTCGAACCCCAGTCGGGGCAAACTTTTTCGACAACTGCTATGAATCAATAATAATAATAATTATTATTATTATTATTATGCCATACTAAGAAAAGTAGAACCAACCGAAAGCAAAATGTCAAAGACGATGATATTTGCCGACGATATAGTGAGATGGGGAGATTCCATTGAAGAAGTCCAGGAAAGTATAGATAAGTGGAATGAGGAAACACAGGAATTTAACATGAAAATAAGTATTGAAAAGAGTGAGATGTTAATAGTAACCAAGAAAATTAAACCGAACCAGAAAAAAGTAACACTACGTGGAGAAGAGCTGTCAATTGCAGAAGAATTCAAATACCTGGGAAGTATTCTGACAAAGGATGCCAAAATAACAGCAGAAATATCAAGAAGAATCATACTAGCACACACAAATTCTACCAAAGCGTACGAAAACTACTATGGAAAGAGGAAATATCAAAACAGATGTAAAATGATATTATACAAAATGTACTTTCTCCCAATTTTGTCATATGCATCAGTGACATGGACAATAGGAGGAAAGGAAGAGAGCAGACTGCAAGCAGCAGAGATGAAATTCCTAAGAAGTGCGGTGGGCATAACAAAACTAGACAAGGTACGAAGCATAACAACAAGAAACAAATAAGGAGTGGAAAAGTCTACGAGATAAAATAGGAAAGAGAAAGACCCCCGGTGGTATGGACATGTTAAGAAGAATGAAGCAAGCCCAGAATCCCAAGACGAGAAATTTGAACGTACATGTGGGGGAAGTACGAAGAGTTGGCCGGCCAAGAGATAGATGGCGGGACCAAATAACGCGAAGCGTCGAAGAAAAGAGGGGAAAACATGGGGATAGGGTTAATAAAAGAAGACTCTGGGAGGACAGGAAGAAGTGGAGAGAATTATTAGAAATGCGGTTAGGGAAAGAAAACGAGGAAAAGATGAGGGGTGCTGAGCCTGGCTAGCAAGCACTAGAAGATAGCCCGAGAAACTGGTGACTCGTCACCCCCCGACCCGACGAATGTTGGAAAAGGGTGTTTGATATATATATATTACAACGCTTATATTAGCTTCATGTGTTTGTCTGGACGGAATCTTATTATAATCAATGTTTCATCCACTTCTCACTGTCCAATGGAGCTAAAATTTTTCACACATACATATTCTTGATGACAATAGATGGATATATCAATTAACAGATTCACTAATTAATCAATTAATTCATCATTAATCAAAGTTTTATATGGGAATCGATATTTCACCCACTTCCCAATGTCCGATCGAACTGAAATTTTTCACACAGACGTATATTCTTGATGACAATAGATGAATCAATTTATCACGTTCACTAGTTAATCAATTAATTCATCATCATAATTATTAATTAATCAAACAAAGCTTCATATGGGAAATTAGTCACAGCTATAGTGTGGATGGGCCAACCAGATGCAGAAATTCGGATACGTCCAGTGAGCATATATTCGATTACAACATTTGTTAAGACTAATAAGTGTAAAATAATATTCCATGAAAAAATAAACAAAGCTTCATATGGGAAATTAGTCACAGCTAGTGAGGATGGGCCAACCAGATGCAGAAATTTGGACACATGCAGTGAGCACATATTCGATTACAACATTTGTTAAGACTAAAAAGTGTAAAATAATATTACATTAAATTTTTTTTTTTAAAACAACGCTCATATTTAAATTAAATTTACTATAAAGTAAAAAAAAAAATTTTGCTTTACAAATTTTTGCATTACTCGGGAAATAAAAGCGTTGGGTGCTTTCCCTCCATGAACAACAAAATTCTGTAATCTATATGTCAATACCGTAAGCGCCCAACGCTTTTATTTCCCAAGTAAGGCAAAAATTTGTTGGGCAAAAATTTATTTTTTACTTTTTAGTCCATTTAAATATGAGCGTTGTTTTTTTTTAAAAAAAATTTCATGTATTTTTTAGTGTAGTATTATGCTGTAGATTATGTGGTAAAAAATAATTTTTTGGGTTAATAGCCCCTTTAAGAGCCCGTATCACGGGGCCATTTAAGAACAAGAAAAATGCTAACTTTGAATTCATTTTTAGAGAAAACCATGACCAATATTTCAATCGGGTAAGTTGCATTGTACAAATTGGACTGTAACTTAAACAATTGCGCAAACACATTTTGATTTTATTGATTAATTATATGTAAAACAAAGGACAAACTAATGCTTCATTATCTTGAAAACTAAAATAGATAGAACAATTTGACTGGAGGATATGTTTAAAGGGGCTAAAAACCCCAAAAATTATTTTTTACCACGTGATCTATAGCACAATACTACACTTAAATGACCGTTTAAAAAATTATATCTTGTAACTGTGATTTAACACGAATTTTTTAATTTTTTTGATCCAGAAATTGGCGAAAATTGGTGTTTTGGAAAATTTCCTAAATCGGCTTTAACCTGCTTCTTTTTTGGTCCACATAGATACTAGAGCATAGTACCAATCTAAAATGCCCCTTTATAACATTGTGTCTTGAAACTGTGCCCAAATATACCCTCAAACACGCAAAAATATGCATTCCAAAATCACACCCCATCTTGGTAATCAGCATATTTTGACCGAACTACTTGCCCAAATTACAAAACAAAATATAGAGAATTTACAGAAAAGGCTGTCGAGTACGTCAATAATGGCCAATATTTTTTTGGATCAAAATCCTCCAAGGTCACGGGACATAAAGATCGTCCCCATGTTATTTCTTATGAGAGATTTTTGCCGATGGGACCTAGCTCGAAAAATGTCATGTTTGATAATTTTTTGGGAGGTCATGGTGGCCCCAATAAATTTTCTGTTAGTTGCTAAATTCATTACTAGTTAGCCTGAATGAAATATATTTTTTGAGTTTAGCGGTTAAATGCCCCTTTAAGTTTTTGAAAAACACATTTCCCAATGTCCATATCTCGGAGAAAAAATTTATAGTACACTCAAAAAATTAATTCAAAGTTTGATTGAATGTGCTACTATCTAGCAGCTACCTCCTAAACTTCGTGAACGTTGACAGTTTTTTATGTGTCTTTCCCCAAGTCCAGCGAGCTACTTGGAAATGACCCGGCTCGTCGTAGGAAACCACAGTCACAGGTTCTCCAGATTGATGATTTGAAAAGATAAAACTCGTTGTCAAGGGTTGGGTCGTTCTAAGTCTGAGATGAGCTTCCATATTATTGTAATAGTGGCCGAATAATCGTTTTGCGTTGACATGGTTTTCGATTGGGAACCAAACAGGAACTGAACTCCAACTGGGTCTGTTGGACCTACCAAAAACCTGAACACGAAATTAAGACAATAAACAAAACAAAAATGAAATACTATATTAATTAATAGCAGTGTTCACCCGGCAATAATTCCCTGCCGCCCGGCAAAAAAATAATTTAAAAAAAAAAATTAGTTTTTTGTTTTGTTTTTATTTCTCTCTAAACTGCAGCGCAGATTGTAAACAAAATCGTGGAGACAAATCTCGCTGATATAGAACCCGACAAGGAATGCATTTAAAAGAAACACATAAGTTGGCAAAATGGCAATCATCGCTATGATCGTGAACATTCACTGCACACAAGGAGCACACACAAGTGAACAATTTTAGCAATTTTCCAATTTTATTGATTGCTAGGACGAATTTTAAAGGGCAAACAAAAAAAAAACAATGGCAGAATAGTGTGAGAAAAGATGTAGAACTGCATGGAGGAGACTGGAATGTGGTGGAAGAAGAGGAGTGGTGGCAGGACAAGAAGATGGAGAGGCCTGTCTTCAATGCCGACCCAACGCAGAGTTGGACGTGGCAACAGATACTGGTGATGACAGTGATGATACAAAAAAAAATATTGAGATACTTGCAAAAATAGCAAAGTAATAATAGTTTCAACTCAAGTATAAATAAGGGTATTTTACCTTATTAATACACAGGATAAGAACAACTTCTGAAAATAAATTGCACAGTTAAGGGGTTAAGCTTGTTCTTTGCTTCCGCCTGATGAATCTGTTCAGCTTGAATGAACCCAAGGTATTTATACACCTCACCTTCTTCCATTCCTTCAATAACAATTTCACCAGATAGTTGAACACCATGTGAAGATTGAACTTTGCCCTTATTGACACATAATATTTTACACTTTTCTAATTCAAATACCATTTGAATATCTTGGCTAAACAAATGTGTGATTTGTAAGAGATGATTGAGTTGTGTATCTGTAATCGCATATAGTTTGATATCATCCATGTACCAGTACATTAAATGTGACAGCACAAATGTAGCGTATGTAATAAGTTCATAATCTAGGTTCAGATTTTTATAATTAGTATAAATTAAGTACAAATACATCTTAGTTTCTAGAACAAACTGTCTCTCTGACTGACGCCATTCCAAGTCCTTCTCCAAATCCATGTGCTGCATGATACCAACCTTATGCATCTCACACTCCCTAGGCTGTTGCCAACTGTTACATATTATTACTAAACTCATTACAGCGTATTACGACTTTCTTTGATTTTGTATCCATATTTTGATTTATTAAGCAAGTTTGATGGTGGATTGATGCCATACAGAACTAGAGTGAGCTTAAGAGTCATCTTGAAATATTCCACGTGCAATTTTTAGTTCACCAGTTGACAAAGTTTTCTCAGGAAATTTTATATATATGTATATATTTTTTTTCTTGTGCAAAGTTGGCCTCTTTAGCCATTCTTCTGTCTTGCTATCCAATATAAGACTGCCTCTTTTTCTATCCTGCTCAGTTCATCGGGCAGGGAGTCAATGTCACTCTTGAACTCTTGAGGGCGGCGCATCTAAAGAGATGCGCTCTGTCTTGGTCTTCTAAATTACAAAGTTTACAGGTGGCTGATTCGTTGGTAATGTTAAAGCGGTGCAGGTGGTATTGCAAGACGTCGTTACCGGTTGCAAGCCGGAAATGGACGGTGGCCGTCTTTCTCGACCAGTCTTTGTCTGGCCCTTTATTGATTGATAATGAATAATAAGAAAACTAAATGTATGATATTCCCAAGGAAAAATATGGAAGATCAAAATATTTGTATCAGGTTGTGTGATGAAGACCTTCCTATTGAACAAATAGACACAGCAAAGTTTTTAGGACTGTATATTGACAAGTGCTTATCGTGGGACATTCACACTGATTATGTAGCAAATAAAATAAGCTCCAATATATATGTCTTACGTAAAATGAAAATATATGCAGATAGAAGTTTGCTGTTAGTAGTGTACTATGCCCTGATTGAGTCACATTTGAGCTATGGGTTAATAGTGTGGGGTAATACATCAAAAAACAATTTTCATAAGATCTTTGTCATGCAAAAAAAAGCTTTAAGAATACTAGATAAAATTAAGAAAGGGGATACATGTAGAGGACATTTCAAAACGTTGAATATTCTTACTCTTGCATGCCTCTATATTTACAAAGTAATATTATTTTTAATTAATCATAGGGGAGATATAAAAAAAAACATCAATATTCATAATTACAATACTAGGAGGAAAAATGATATATTTGTGACATCCCATAGGCTGGCTGTGTATGAGAAAAGCCCCACATATGCAGGAATAATCCTTTTTAATAAGCTACCTGCCATTATCAAAAACAAACCAACTGATACATTTAAAAAGGATCTTAGGACATTTCTTGTTGAAAAAGAATACTACGATATTGAGGAGTTCTTGGCGGACAATAATAATATGTCTTGACAATACAATTTATTTTGCATATTATAGATGCCTAGACTTATATTATCTAGTAGCCTATCTTATATTAGTGCAAAAGTATATATTTTTATTGTGTATTATTGTATTGTTGTAAAAGTGTATTTTGTAATTAATGTAAATTAGTTTTAGTATTTTCTATACATCCTAATATTCAAGTCTTAGTCTTTTGAAAAGACGTGTTTAATAGCTAGCTAGCTTATAATGTAATGTTTAGAACTTGTTTATCTTGTCATAACATTGTAACAATATATGCTAGTATTAGGTATATAAAACAAGACAATAAAATGAAATGAAATGAAATGAAATCTCGGTCCACCAGTTCTTTAGTCGAGAAGTCTCTTCTGTGGTGTTCCTGAAGATCTTTTTTGTGGTCGATTTGATCTTAGCTGTGTTTTGTACAGCTTCCACTGTATTTGTAAATGTCAAGACCACGTGTTATGTTGAACTGTCATATGTAAATTCTGACCACTTGGCAACGTGCTTCCACTGTATTTGTAAACGTCAAGACCATGTGCTATGTTGAACTGCCATATGTAAATTCTGACCACTCGGCAACGTGCTTCCAATGTATTTGTAAACGTCAAAACCACGTGTTATGTTGAACTCTCATATGTAAATTCTGACCACTCGGCAACGTGCTTCCGCTGTATTTGTAACCGTCAAAACCACGTGTTATGTTGAACTTGTGACTTCACTACCTCGCGCCTTAGGCCCTACGTGGTCTAACCTGCCTATGAAGTCACGTCGCAACCTTTTACCGACACTACCTTGCCCGAAAAACCCGACCAGCGCCAGAGTGTGATTCACTCGTGACTCACCACATAGAGTCACTTTAGGTCGGGGGGTGGTGTAGGTAAAGGTCACCCGTTCTAACCCTATGCCTGACTCGCAAACTTGCCCTGTTCCTAGCTCGCGGAGAGATGAGACTAACATAAACCGGAAAACACGAAACGCAAATCGAAAACACATCAAGGCAACACAAAAATAACAACAACAACCAGAGTGTACCGACAGTGCAACCCAGCACGGTCCAGTACACTACCCACAGGGGGTAGAGAACCCGTCTTACCAGGCACGCTAGTGGTGAGCCACGCCGTCGCTGGTCCGCTCCACGCTCGTTCTGGGCCTCGGGCACTGCTGCTGAAAGTGGGTCAACCACCCGTGATGCGGCGTGGTGTGGACTGAAGGTCCTTGCAAAAACTACACTATGAGTTGAGGAAAACAGGGGGCAAACATGCACTACTAAGTGAAAAGCTGTGTGCTTTTAGTGGACTTTACTGACTCAACAAAGAATTTAGGTTACAACAGTGAAGTTACGTTTCAAAAGAATTTAGCAATCGGATCCGAATTTAAACAACAAAATACATACATGTGATACAAGGGATACAATAAAAATACAAGAAAACGAAAGCCAATGCTCTACTCAACCATGTCCTTTCTGTCCCACTCCAAAGTCCTATCCTGTTCCTTGGTCTTGAGTGAAGAAAGGGGGGGGGAAGATGTGGCTGCAAACGGCGACGCGCTCCGGCGCGTAGGTAGGCCTAGCCTACGGGGGAAGGCGTCCAGTGGCGGACGCGGACCTGGTGTCCTACTGCGTCCCTCTCGGCTACTCGCCCAGAATGCTTAGTTTCGCTTACCACAGCCCCAGATGTTCTCGTAGAGGGAGAGATGCCCTTGATCTAGCATCGTGGTATTGACTAACCACGTGGTCTTGTACTTTACTGGCACTAACACGTGCACCCTATCTCGACACCGCAAAGCCAGTCCGAAGACAGGAACTGTAAACTTGATATGAGCTCATGCTCCCCGCAACTCTGTAGTAGTTTAGAATTTACCGTGTACTCGCCGGGTCGTCATTATCAGACGTACTGTTGGCGGTTACCCTTTACATAGGGGTCACCAAAAACGCGTCGTATTCGTCAGAATAAGTTTCAAATAGTAAAATATGTTAAAATAAGACCAACTCCCTAAGCCTAGTCGGCCACTCCGTAATGGACGGAGGCTCCACGACCATGATGGCTCTCGCAGGGTGGGTCCCAACGCTGGCACGACACGTGCACCCTCGGACTCAACCGTCCGGTTCCAAAGCGTGACCCACTGTGATCGAGGTGGATGCTCCTTGCTGCCTCGCACTCGTCCGGGGTTTCTTCTCGCCCTCGCCATCCGGTCACGTGTGTCTCTATGGACACTGCCATTGGTCAGTCTTCTTGGTTCAAACTTCCGCGGGTCATCCTAGGCTCGCGATTCGTCGACTGCAAATTCAACAAAATTCACATTTCCGTTGGATTTTGTCACCGACGTTGCCATTTACGCTTGCCGCATTCCTCAACCCTTGCTCGCTGCCGTCGAAAGATGAAGCCAACGCACTTTTCCAGCCCGTTCTGAATTTAGCATGGGGTGACGTCACTTCTAGGCCACTCCGGTAAACCCGAAACCAAAAACATGAGCCTCGGCTCCACAACTTCACATTCCACACTTTCAACCCTAAGGTTGGCCTTTGCATGCCTAGATGCAGATTCACACTGACTTGAACACTTGTTAGAAAAATATGACTTAAAGTCCCGAAAATATTGAAAGTTCCACATAACATGAAATACATAGACAGATTTATAAGCAGCAAAAATATAAAAATACAAGGGGTAGGGCTGTAACGTTACAAACTGTCATATGTAAATTCTGACCACTCGGCAACGTACTTCCGCTGTATTTGTAACCATCAAAACCACGTGTTTTAGGAACTGTCATGTAAATTCTGACCACTCGGCTACGTGCTTCCGCTGTATTTGTAACCGTCAAAACCTCGTGTTATGTTGAACTGTCATAAGTGAATTCTGACAACTCGGCAACGTACTTCCGCTGTAATTGTAAACGTCACCACGTGTGCATGGAACTGTTTTCAAGTGACAAGCCAATGCTACATGGTGTTCTGGTACAAGAGCCTTTGACTCCTCTTTCCACCTTTGCCTTGCTACTCTAATATCGCAAAACTGATCATGACATAGTCTGTCTCAGATAACCTGGCACTTGCCAAGGTCAAGCGGGACAACTAAAATGTAAGCATTATTTGCATACTCCATGAATTAGCATGGGGTCTAGGGCAAAGCCCCAGCCGCTGGAGGCGGAAAAAAATCAAGATATATTTGAGTCAAAATACCCGGAAAACAGCTTTCAGACATTTAAATATTTTTTGTATATGGGTTTAATGTTTACAATTCTGTGGTTTTTTTATGGTTAAGACCACTCGGCAACGTGCTTCCGCTGTATTTGTAAACATCAAGACCACGTGTTATGTTGAACTGTCATATGTAAATGTTATTTCTACTCTTTTATCATTTATCAGAGAAGTGGATGGTTTCAAGTAAAACATTATCCTTCCATACACAGTGCAGTTGATAGTGGGATGGGACGTGTACATGTGTATATAATTTTTTTTAAATTACACGTCGACTTTCTGGTTCTGCAATTGACTTTGTTCATTCGTCAAGATTTCAATAATTTTATTTTGAAATACGCGCTCTTTCAGCCGCCTTCGCCGCCTTCCCCCAAAAAAACTTGTAAGTTGGTTGCGATCACCGACACGATCATGTAATCATGTAGATCGGCATAAAATTAGCTTTTATGTAAATTTTAATTGCACGCCATCTACAGGCCCCTCAATGCCCCTCCCACGAGAGTGTGCGAGAGGGAGCAGTGAAGCGAGAGAGGGAGAAAGAGCGCTAGCCGCGAGTGCTGTTCCTTGATCGTCGTGGCGGGTGAGGGGGAGTGGTACCATGAAGTAGGTAGTTCGCGAAAGGAAAAATCTAGATTCCCGATAATTATCGCGATATACAAGAACACCTGTACACCAACAGACAGCCCAGTGTGCACACATGTTGTAAGATACACACATTTGCCCATCTCTAGTTGACAGAATACCGGGACGCTTTGCCCCACAAATTGCAAACCGGTTGCGGTTGTAAGTCTTTTGGGACACCGATGTCTGGTCACCTTAACAATGTTTAGAAGCAGCCAATGAAATCAAGTTATTTGCTAGTTTTGTAACTATTTCAAGACTTGATTTTTAAAATACTAGCCGTGTTCTTCAGGAACTGTTGTTCTAATAGTAGTTCTGTGTTCTAGTGTCTAGAGTGCTATATTTGCTGATTCGGTGGCCATTGTGCGAAGGCGACAGTGCTGCGATCCCTTGGCGAATGCCAACTTAAGTGTTCCTTGATCTTGCAGACGATCCGTGCCTCCGAGCTCCCTCGATCTCAGTACCCATACAACCTCCAGACATTTGGCTACTCTCTCTCTGGCGGTGTGGATCTTGACCGCAACGGCTACCCCGACCTATTGGTCGGAGCATACGACTCTGCTGCGGTCGTTCTGCTGCGTTCCAGACCCATCATCGAGATAACCACCAAGATACAGCCTGAAAAGAATCTCCGAGGAATCGATCCCAATCGACCGGGATGTGCCAGGGACCCGAACTCACAATACACCTGGTGAAATAACAATCGATTTTCCCTGTCTAGGTCTTATTATTATTAATTATTAGAGGTGTTTGTTACAATACACCTGGTGAAATAACAATCGATTTTCCCTGTCTAGGTCTTATTATTACTAGGAAAACGCTTAAGTCCCGCCGCGTTGTTGGATGAGCGTAATTGGTGCATTGAGCTGCCATGTGTTATGCGGATTTTCTGTTGTTCTGTGGAAAAATCATTACTAAGTTGAATTGTTTTTAATAAATTAAATTAAATAAAAAATTAACTTTAATTTTTTAATTTTTTTAAATTAATTGTAATTGATAAAAAAAGAAAAAAATCGTAAAATTGAGATTTTATTCGAAATAATTTTTCGATTGCGCTCAAATTTAACACTTATCTTTTTTTCATAAAATAAGGGTTCTGTGAAAAAATCATTACAATAGGATAAAGCATGTAGGTGTTATAAGTCAAAAAAATTTTAAAAAAAAAACGAAAAACCCGTAAAATTTCGATTTTTATGATAAATATTTTTTCAATTGCGCTCAAATTTCACACGAATATCTTAATTCATAAAATAAAGGTTCTGAGCAAATATCATTAAAATCGGATAAAGCATGTAGGTGTTATTAGTCGAAGAAATTTTTTTTAAATCAAAAAAAAATCGTAAAATTGCGATTTTCATGAGAAATATTTTTTCCGATTGCGCTCAAAAACGTGGCAGTTCTAAGTTCAGAGATTTCGAAGGCCTCCAGAAAATTTCATCTCAATTGGAGTATCGGTTTAGCCGGAATCGTGTGGACAAACAGACAAAAATACAAAAAAAAAGAAAAAAAAAACATTCCGGATTTTTTTCTCCAGTGTAGTGAAATGGAATCTTCGCTTCGCTCGCTACGCTCATCCAATTAATTATTAGAGGTGTTTGTTTTTCTCGAACCATGAAAAATTAGAAATTAAGTCTAAATTTATGTAAACTATAAATTCCATATGTTTGTTAAATGCTAAAAAAAGTTGAAACATTTGCTTATTAACTAGGGGTGGGCGAACAAGGGTTTTTGACTTTCGAGCCGAACTCAAACTTTTGAACCAAAAATTTTCAAACTTCGAACTCGAGCCGAACTTTTACAAATACATTATTATAAATTATAATATAACAAATAGACATTCAAACACGGGAACAAGGAAAATTGGCTACAACTGGAAATGTTATAAACAAATTAAATACTTCTATCTCATTAGTTACCTTTTATTTTGGTATTACATAAATAAATAGAAATACATGTCGGCTAGGCTTTTGTGGTGAAAGATTAATCAAGCAAAAGCATATGTTCTCACTTCACTGACCTACTATAGGCCTGTACTAGACATACACAATCTTATGGATTAGAGCTAGAGGAACTATGTATTTCCTTGAGAATAGAGGTAGGCCTACATAATATAATTTATAGGACTACAAAAATTAATAATTAAAAAATAAAAATAAATGTGTGATCGGTACAAGTTTACTACATGATCACGAAACAGTTTAAACAAAGTGCAGTACAATAGCCAAAATAAAGATACCATTATCGTAATCAAATATGAAAGATATCGATTAAATATTCTCTATGAAATATAAATAATACGAATAATTTTTTGACTCAGGGTTGCGCGTGTTTAACCATGCTAACAAGCCGCGATGTCGTATCACGCCGATTGGTGTCGAGAGCCAATGCGCTGCTCAAGTATAATGCCACCTCCACCGCCAGCAGAGTGGGGCATTTCGGGTCCCAGCGCGATAACAGGTAACGAAAACATCGCCCACCGATGGATGTATCCTACACGCTGAAGTGTTTTGGGGAGAATTATTCTAGTCTGTCTGACAATTAGTTGAATTCGTGATGTTTCATCCGTTCCAAACCAAAGATATTTGCCATTACTTCTGACGCTGCCATAACAAGGATGTACAAGTGTGGCAGTTGTTTTATTATCAAAAACGCGACAGGAGGTTGGAAGGAATAAGGTGTAGTCGAATTGTCGATAGTTCTTGCCAACAAATCTCGAAAGTATGTGGCAGGCTTAATAAAGGTTTAAACAGTGACAACTTGCAAGTCAAACTTTAAACATAGGCTGTGTAATTGAAAGTTCGACCCCAATTTTAGGGAAATTCTATCCTTAAGATCTCTTGTATTGTGTTAACAATTTTGCGTTTTTTCTGCTTCCTAGGCTCAATTGGAATTGATATGATAATCGATTTGGGTCTATGATATCGATATATTCGATATGATAATCGATTCGATGCCTCCGATTATCGATCACGATTTTCACATCGAACGGCAACCCTAGTTTAAACATAAACAAAACAATAGGCCTGAAGATTAAAGAATACTCATAATCAGTAATCACAAAATGAAAATATGCACTATTATTGTACCTACTATTAAATAGTCAAAGAAAAGAAAAGTTTTTTGTTACTAGGGCTGGACTTACTTCTTAAAAATATAATCAACCTCAAGATCTAGGTGCCCGTTAGGGCGCCGCAGCCAAGCCGCGGTGCGCTACACACTCAAGCACCTTATACACCAAGCAGAGTTGGGGTGATTTCGAGGTGTTACCCAGCCGTCATGTAACGTGATGTGAACTTGAAAACTATCACAATCGAGGGGATTTAGGTACCTGACAACACATGCCAAATTTTATTGGGGTACGATTATTCCTTCTTGGTGAAAAAATGGCTTGAAACATGCTCAAAATCACTTTAAGGATGTTAGCTACTGCTACTGCTACTACTGCTACTGCTAACATCTAATACGTCGGCCCGCGATTCTGACCAGACGGGTGGGACTACAATGTTCATATTTTACATGGACATTAAGGTTATAGAAATTTAGTCTCTTTTGAAAAAAAAAGTTGAAAAAGTTTGTTGGAAGGCTTCCAAATAAAGGTTTTAAAATAAGCCTTAAACACTTGGCATACAATCAACAAGTAACCATAGTTACTTGACACTTGTTGACGGTATAAGCAGAGTTAGGCGGGAAAGTGCGATACGTAAACAAATAGCGGACATTTAAAATTTTTCTTCTTTGTGTGGAACGAGAAAAGGTGTCATTATACTCTCATAAAACAAATCAGAAACCGTCCCTGGCCTAGGCCCAGATGTGGAAAATTATTTATAATGCAAAAGTGTAGGTCTAAAGTTCCATTTGGCTATAGGACTAGTAAAATTCATACTTACATTACATGTTTGACAAGCCTAGCCAACCCTATGCCAGCACAACATTGTTCTGATATGAACTTGCTCATCTGTTTGTTTACATAATTGCAACAATCAAATCATTTCATACAACTTGTCTTTCGATTGGCCCGCGTTTATGAAGGCATGCCATCTAGAATAAATA
The DNA here is from genome assembly GCA_024449915.1 of Sweltsa coloradensis. Classification (NCBI taxonomy): domain Eukaryota; kingdom Metazoa; phylum Arthropoda; class Insecta; order Plecoptera; family Chloroperlidae; genus Sweltsa; species Sweltsa coloradensis. The sequence goes on from JAMZAV010000441.1 coordinate 76,345, forward strand.
TAGAACTTTTTCGAGCTCTTTGCTATACGCAAATCTTTTTAAAGTGTTTGGATTTCGTGATACTCTTTCAACCATAGACATCCTATATAATTGGCTAGACCAGCAGTCGGTGGTCCACTTCCGGTACAATTAGAAGCCATCTTAAAATGACGTTTACATGTTAATCAAATGGGAGCGAATTGTGGCCAAATAGTTCTCAAGATTGCCGCCAGGTTGACAGGTAAGCATACTAGCCTTTAACACCAAATGATTACTAAATTCCCTTATGCAAATCACTTCGTATTGTTTCTTTTGTTTAATACCATGCTGCCCAAGCTAAAAACCATATCAAACAATCCAGTAAAATACTTTATTGCATTAAAAAAGCATAAATTAAAAACACCAAAATCGCCATCTTGAAATGGGCCGGTTGAGTCTTCAATTTGCTACGCTCGCGCCCCTGTGCGGAGGTATAGGAGACTGCTAATCTAGCCTACTATAGGGGTTTAATATCAATGCTTTAAAACTCAACAACCCATGACGTTTTCCACGATAGCGTTCAAGAATACAATTCCTTCGAAAAGGGAAAACGACTTCGTTTGCAAATTGCGTTTTAAACTCAATTCCACGAACTCAAGAATTGGGGTCCAGTTCTTATACCGTCGTTATACCAGGTTATCCCAAACCTATCCCCAGGATGTACATGAATCCGGTCTAGATATTTTAAACATCCTGATATTGTTACTGCTAATACCATAGAATTTAAATCAACTTTGATAAAAATATTATATTTTAGGCAAATAATTTTGTAATGGAACTTGAAAAGTATGAGATCACACACATAACAAAAAACTTTGTAGAAATACAGCCAAACCTTACCCACCAAAAGGAATTAGATCTAAAAAAAAGGCCAAGCTCATCTACCCTTCCACATAACGTACAGTGTCCCATAACAGCATCCTCGAAAGCTTGGCAAAATAGAATTGCATGTTATAAACGTTTAAAATTAATTAGATCAAAAGAACTTGGATAAACTATTACGTAAATTAATAATGGGCAAATTCTATTTTGCCAAGCTTTCGAGGATGCTGTTATGGGACACTGTACGTTTATGTGGAAGGGTAGATGAGCTTGGCCCTTTTTTTAGATCTCATTCCTTTTGAGTGTGTAAGGTTTGGCTGTATTTCTACAAGTTTTTGTTATGTGTGTTATGTCTTTCTTCAGAAAGTAGTTCTCAATATTGACCGCAGTAATGAATAGCCTCTCACTACATCAAAGTCATAAACAAAATCATAATATTAAACAAAAACTTGAACATAAAACATGAACATGATTAGATTGATTAATTTTGATTAATTATAGGGGCATTGGCCTCCATTATTGCGTTTTTTCTACTTAGGTTTGCACCGGCTATTGACAATATAATCATGCATAAATGTCAGCTTCTCTACATTGTCTTCTGAAAGTGTCTCCCTTCGATGAGTTACAATGTTTCCAGCAGAAGAAAATAGCCTTTCACTGCCCACCTCTGTAGCAGGGATGGAAAGATATTTCCTTGCCAGCAGGTGTATTTTAGGGTATCGACTACGATTGATCAACCATATACCTGCCAACCTTCCCGATTTAATTGGGAAATGCCCGATTTTTTACCTGAATTCCCGATTTCCCGATTGATTGAGCAATTTGTACGATTTTTATGAATTTGCATGTATTTTTATCAAAATTATGATTTTTTTGTATTTTCACGCCCAAGTTTGAATTTTCATATACGAGTCAAGTTGGCTGTGCGTCAAGCTCCGGAGGCCCACTCACTTATCTTCCGGTCAACTCAGTTCTGATGTCTGATAGACGCATCACCATTGGCTGTTGTTTTCAGCATCTATCTCTTCGAGCCAATGGGAACACTCGACTCTCGACTTCGAAGCTAGGCTTTCCTGCCTGAATCAACACATTGTTTTATGAAGTGAAGTGATCCGTTCAGATCGTTCCTACTTTTCTTTTCTCGTAATTCAACTTTGGCGATTAATGTAAGAAAGTGATGTGAGACAGTGTCAGGCCGTGATAAAATGTTGAAAAAGTACTTGCATGTTTTTAAACAATCGTACGCGGCCGAGTTTCCATGCATCAAACAATCCAGGAAGGGTGAACATTGGGGTTATGTTATGCTGTTATTATTCTTGCAATCTTAACAATCCCTCATAGTAATGCGGAGTGTTTAACGTGTGTTTAGTCAAGTCAAAAATACTAGGACCCAATTCAGTTCAGAGCATCAATGTCAAACATTAGTTAGGAGAAACTTCTTATAACAAAGTTAAGACAGCATGGGCAACTGTGCTTCCAACAAAACTTTGATGACCTCTTAAGAAATATGTCCTACTTCTACATGCCTACTTTCAAATTTTATTTGGGTAGGTAATTATTTTTCTTATTAGGCATATTCTTATTATTATTTCATAAAAAATCAGTACTATAGATAGGGCTAGGCCTAGGCCAGCCCTAGGCCAAGTGTTGCATGTCACAGCCCTAGTGGTAGGCCTACCTAACTATGTTTCACTATTTTCTTCAGTGTGACCTACCTTCTCTAAATCATCCTCCCTGCCTCCTGCCCCCTCACCCATTTTGATTTGGTTAGATAGCCTCAAATGGCTGATATTTGAGTCTGTTGAGTACCAATACCGTTTAATTTGGGTTAAATTTGAATCTCCCTATTTTTAGTTTTGGCAAGTTGGCAGGTATGATGCTAACTTGCGACGAGCGTAAACAATTTGTCATGACAATTAGGACACTTTCAATAGTTTTAAAACCTTATGCCGATATTTCTAGAGTGTAATTTACGTCTCTATACATAAGATGTACCTTATAACTAGTTATTTAGTCATTAAAAACTTGCGATGTGGCAGTCAAGTCGCATGAAATCATCCAACTCACCACCAAATACCACGTGGTTTGAAACGTGAAAAACATTCGTTCCCTTCCAAGTCACCATGCGAATCGTGGTCTTGTCCCCAAGACTACCGATTTGGCAATTTTGAGCGACTTGAAACAACAACGGGATTTGGAACGAAAGCCAGTGGGCTCAAGACTTGGCTTCCAGATATTTTAGGCCTACATTCTATTAATTGGTATTACCATAGCAATTAATACTACTTTATAAAAATTATCCTAATTTAACAAAAATGATTTTGAAATGGGACTTGAAAAAGTAGAGATCCCACGCATACTAAAAACTTACAAAAAACTCATTAGTAGGGGGGCAACAGGTATCCCGTGCATCTTTCGTGGAAGAGTTTTTCGGTAAGTTGTATCTATTAGGTAGTAGGATACAAGTTTTTTGCACTTTCCTTGCAGGCCATGCTATGCTGCAGAGGGCGTCGGGGCGTCGCGACGCCCTTACACGTTTTTTAAGAGGGATGATTTTTTATCTCGTGTGCCTTTCGTGATAGAGTGTTGCGGTAAACTATATTTTATTAAGTAAGAGCAAACAAATTTTTTGCACCTATTTTGCAGGTCCTGGTATGCTTGAAAGGGCGTCGGGAGCGTCGCGACGCCCTATAACGTTTTTTAAGAGGAATTATTTTTTATCTCATGTGCCTTTCGTGATAGAGCATTGCGCTAAACTGTATTCTATTAAGTAATGACACACAAGGTTTTTTTCACCAACCTTGCAGGTCCTGGCACGCTTCAGAGGGCGTCGGGGGGCGTCGCGACGCCCTAAAACGGTTTTCTGAAAAGAGGAATGAATTTTTATCTCGTGTACCTTTCGTGCTAGAGTGTTGCGGTGAATTGTATTCTATTAAGAAATAGCATACAAGTTTTTAACACCTACCTTGCAGGTCTTGGCACGCTTCAGAGGGCGTCGGGGGCGTCACGACGCCCTATAACGCTTTTTTAAAGAGGGATTATTTTTTATCGCATGTGCCTTTTGTGATACAGTATTGCGGTGAATTGTATTCTATTAAGTAATAGCATACAAGTTTTTAGAACCTACCTTGCAGGTCCTGGTAGGCTTCAGAGGGCGTCGGGGGCGTCGCGACGCCCTTTAAACGTTGATAAAGATGCTTGATTTTTTATCACGTGTGCCTTTCGTGATAGAGTATTGCGGTAAACTGTATTCATTTAAGTAATATCATTCAAGTCTTTTGAACCTACCTTGCAGGTCCTGGTACGATTCAGAGGGCGTCGGGGGCGTCGCGACGCCCTATCAACGTTTTTTAGAGTGATGTTTTTTTATCTCGTGTACCTTTCGTGATAGAGTATTGCGGTAAACTGTATTCAATTAAGTAATATCATTCAAGTTTTTTGCATCTACCTTGCAGGTCCTGGTACGCTTCAGAGGGCGTCGGGGGCGTCGTGTCGCCCTATAACGTTTTTAAGAGTGATTTTTTAAGAGTCCTTGCAGCAAACTAAGACCAGCAAGGAAGGTGATAAAAACACTTAAACTATTACTTAATAGAATACAGATTACCGCAATACTCTATCACGAAAGGTACACGAGATAAAAATCAAGCATCTTTATCAACGTTTTAGGGCGTCGTGACGCCCCCGACGCCCTCTGAAGCGTGCCAAGACCTGCAAGGTAGGTTCTAAAAACTTGTATGCTATTACTTAATAGAATACAATTCACCGCAACATTCTAGCACGAAAGGTAAACGAGATAAAAATTCATTACTCTTTTCAGAAAACCGTTTTAGGGCGTCGCGACGCCCCCGACGCCCTTTCAAGCATACCAGGACCTGCAAGGTAGGTTCTAAAAACTTGTATGCTATTACTTAATAGAAAATAGTTTACCGAAATACTCTATCATGAAAGGCACACGAGATAAAAAAATAATCTTTATTATAAAAAACCATTATAGGGCGGCGCGACGCCCCCGACGCCCTCTGAAGCGTACCAGGACCTGCAAAGTAGGTTCAAAAAATTTGATTGCTATTACTTAATAGAATATAGTTTACCGCAATACTCTATCACGAAAGGTACACGAGATAAAAAAACATCACTCTAAAAAACGTGATAGGGCGTCGCGACGCCCCCGACGCCCTCTGAATCGTACCAGGACCTGCAAGGTAGGTTCAAAAGACTTGAATGATATTACTTAAATGAATACAGTTTACCGCAATACTCTATCACGAAAGGCACACGTGATAAAAAATCAAGCATCTTTATCAACGTTAAAGGGCGTCGCGACGCCCCCGACGCCCTCTGAAGCCTACCAGGACCTGCAAGGTAGGTTCTAAAAACTTGTATGCTATTACTTAATAGAATACAATTCACCGCAATACTGTATCACAAAAGGCACATGCGATAAAAAAAATCCCTCTTTAAAAAAGCGTTATAGGGCGTCGTGACGCCCCCGACGCCCTCTGAAGCGTGCCAAGACCTGCAAGGTAGGTGCTAAAAACTGTATGCTTTTCTTAATAGAATACAATTCACCGCAACACCCCAGCACCAAAGGTACACGAGATAAAAATTCATTCTCTCTTTCAAAAAAACCGTTTTAGGGCGTCGCGACGCCCCCGACGCCCTCTGAAGCGTGCCAGGACCTGCAAGGTTGGTGAAAAAACCTTGTATGTCATTACTTAATAGAATACAGTTTACCGCAATACTCTATCACGAAAGGCACATGAGATAAAAATAATTCCTCTTAAAAAACGTTATAGGGCGTCGCGACGCTCCCGACGCCCTTTCAAGCATACCAGGACCTGCAAAATAGATGCAAAAAATTTGTTTGCTCTTACTTAACAAAATATAGTTTACCGCAACACTCTATCACGAAAGGCACACGAGATAAAAAATCATCCCTCTTAAAAAACGTGTAAGGGCGTCGCGACGCCCCCGACGCCCTCTGCAGCATAGCATGGCCTGCAAGGAAAGTGCAAAAAAACTTGTATCCTACTACCTAATAGAATACAACTTACCGCAAACTCTTCCACGAAAGATGCACGGGAAATAAAATCATACCTCTTGCTCCTCTACTACATCCATCATCGTGCCTAAAAAAAGCGTTCGCAAAGCGGTCTAGTGAATAGTTGCTACAATGTCCACTTCACAATAAATTTGTTTGTATCAGCTGGAATATACATTTTGTAGTTGGGGGGGATAACATAACATGGAGAGAATATAAATACACAAAAAGTACTGTAGAGAGTCTACAGAGGTAGGCCTTAATCAGACGCCACCATATTTTGTGAACAGTGTCACTTAAATATTGAAATATTTGTTTATTGTGTGTATAGCTTTACATTTGATGCGTGCTGTACAATCCAGACAATTGTCAAGAACCGCGTCAACAACCTGACTTTGATCTACGAGATCGAGGCGGAGACGTTTGAGCGGAAGTTCTCTCGCGTTTGGTTCGGTCCTAATAGCGAAACCAAACCCTACACCATGAAGAGACGAATCGTTCTTAAGCCAGACCCTACGAGAGGCGAACTTCATCATTGTCAGTCGGAAACAGTCTTCATAAAGGTAGGCCTACACTTGGCTGTCTTTTGGTTCCGTTTTAATTTCGAGGTTATGGTCACCTAATTTGACTTCTTATTTAATTACAGACTATTATTTCCCAGTTGTACCTTTCTCAATCAATCAATCTCAGAGTTTTTATCAAATTTGAGGTTTGTTTACATTGTCTGTAGATTTCTCCATATGTAGACATAACTTGCAATAATTATACTTTTTTCTTGGTTATTCATTATTTTGATTTGTCCCTGCATCATATTTTCTATTTTCTACTTGTAGTCCGTAGAACAAAATGCATTAACTATAAAAACATTTCAAAGCCGGAAACCAGCACCAAAATTTAGGAGCAGGTAAAAGACATATTTTAGAATGTTATTTTCATGGGGGACACGCTTGGTAGCAAATAAGTAGGGATGGGCAAAAGCGTGTATCTTACTACACGTGTACACGCTGGCTGTCTGTTCGTGTACACGTGTACACTATGTATATTTAAAGATATCTGAAAAAAAGTTGTACATGTTTATTTATTACTGTATATTTTATTGCATTCTGAACAGTAAACACGGCGACGGCGTTCAGTTCAGTTTATCAGTCAGTAAATGACGTGGCTGATGTTTCATTGATCTTGGAAAATTAAAAGGGTGATGGTATGGTTGCGGCTTGCGTAATGAAGAGGGCGGGTGGGAGAGATAAGGCTTGTGATTTACCACAGGTCCCGTGATACTTGAATTGTGCAGCAACTCCTTCGCGCACAGTCGGCATTTAAGCTTCTTTCCCACGTCTATCTTATCAAAGAACTTCCACTCGAGAGATATTCTAAACAATAAAGAGTCATGCGTCACTGACTCAAATCTCAACACGCGTAAACAACTAAGCGGACCGCGAGCGGTCTGGAACCATCTGGAACGTGTGGGCCGGTCAGGGGGTGGGGGGGAGGGGGAAGGCAAGGCCACCGTGGCAAGTGATCGCTATCAACTTACAGTTTTGTGGGAAGGCGGCGGCGGCGGCTGACTGAAAGAGCTGGTATTTCAAAATAGAATTTTGAAATCTGAAATCTCGACGACTGAACAATGTCATTTATTTCAAAAGAAACTTTAGTAGAACAGGTATATGATACGTATTTATAAATTAGTTGAACTAGGCCTAAACACTGTATATTTATATTATAAAGATTAGTCTTACAGCTAACATCTTTTAACTTAAAATAATTTATTTTATTTTATTTATTTATTAGTATTAGTATATTTTTTTCCACTATCAACTAAAACTATCAACTCAAACTATAAACAAAGAACTTTCAACTAACAACCAATTATCTATCAAGCCTATAACTACTATATTTTTATACCTAGTTGTTTTGTCATAAATTAAAGCTAGGGGTGATCGTTTGTAAAGTTTTTTTTCACCTTGTTAAATTACTTAAAAATATAACTTCTTTGCAATTGATTTTTAATCCACATAGCGGGTTATTTTTTTGTTCAGATTTTTTTTTTTTTTTAAATGTCTCCTGTTAAAAAAAGTAAACTTTTCAAAATTTGCACATAAAAATTAAAAAACTTTTTTCCCCTAAAAACATTTAAGTTCAAAACTAATTTTAAAAATGAACATGCCTTTTAAAAGGGGACTGAAATTTTAAAAAAAAATTATGTACAGGTACACTAGAGGGAGTGTACACTGTCCGTCTCATCCCTCAAATAATCACCTGTAAGGGCGTCCTCAAAGGGCCGCCAAAAAAATTTTTAAAAATTGCTGTTCCTCAAAAAATCCGGTTTGATCAATCGGTATTGTTTTTAATGGTTTTTTTAATGTTTACAAAAAATCCCCTTATTTTTTTTATCGTAAATGAAATATTTTTTTAATTATTTTATAATTTTCAATGTATTGCAATTATATCACTTTTTAATATATATTTATACCTAAAACTCGCTAGATTGCCACAAATTTTTCACACTATACTAAAATGACGTCAATAAATCCAAAATTGTTAGTCCTAAAACGAAATTCCGGTAACTTATAGATTAATTATATATATATCAAACACCTTTTTCCAACATTCGTCGGGTCGGGGGGTGACGAGTCACCAGTTTCTCGGGCTATCTTCTAGTGCTTGCTAGCCAGGCTCAGCACCCCTCATCTTCTTCCTCGTTTTCTTCCATAACCGGCATTTCTAATTAATGAAATTAAATATTAATTAAATCCCAATTAAAAGTTTGTTATTTATTTATTTATTTATTGTATACCTTGCAAATATGTATTATACATGGTGGCAAGTAGGCTATTCAACATTTTTATCTTAACTCAACAATTTTCTTTTTAAAATTAAAAATTAATTACAGTTCAATCGTTTGGGCCTAATCATAAATGGTATTCTATTTTCCTTTTCCCAAAACATCCTTAACATAACTTTTTTTTTAAAATTAACAATTGATTAAAATATCAAAATAAAAAAACAATACCTAACAAATATTATTTTTTATCACTTCCTCCAAACTTTTCTAAAACTTTTCACTTTGGATTCCTCAACAGCTCAGCTGGTAATTTTTTCCCCCCCTCAATTGTTCTTTGAAAATGCCCACCCCCAACATCCTTCTTTGACCCATTCTTCTAACTTCCAGTTATGTCTTTAATCCTGTCAAAAAAGATCATATTGACCTTGGGGAAAAAAATTTCGATGTCGCTGAATTTTTGCAGAACCTTCCCTTTAAAAATACTAAACAAAATCTAAACTCCCCTACAAAAAACGGGCTGGATTCGGCCGCCATATTGGAAAAAGGCGGGCCAAAAAGGGGTTTGTTATCGAAAATCCCAATTGGTTTGAGATGCAAATATCTCATGGTAAAAAAATCCCCATTAAATTCCCTACAAAAAAGGGGGCTTCTATAATTTTGGTAGGGGGAAAAGGTTACGTCCAAATTCGTGGTTTAAAAGTTCTCATTGGGGGTACCAGCTTTTTACAATTTTTTCACGCCCCGCATCAAACAATCCCATAAATCCGTAAAAATCGTTTTAAAAACAAAAGGACTTTTGTACGGGGTTCTGAAAACTTCCATTTAAATTTTTAAAAAAACAGGTCTGCAAAAAAATTTTGCATTTACCCGGAATTTGGGTTTTTTCCCTTGTTGAATTTCCTAAAAAAAGCCCCTTTTTGACTGTCCATTTTAAGCCTAAATAGCTTGGGGAAAAAATTTTTTCTACGCACATTGAAATGATCAAAAAATGATCCATTTCAACCAAAAATTTAAAAAACCAATATGGCTGCTAATTCCTAATACCAAATCAAAATGAATTTTGTAACAAAAAAAGTGTAAAAAAAGCACAAAAACGTATTCATATTGTGAAATTAGGAAATTTCCCATATTGGATTTTTAAAATTTGGGTTTTAACGATCATTATTTAATCATTTCAATGGCGTAGAAAGAATTTTTTCCTCCAATGCTATTTAGTGCTTATTAAAGGCATAAAATATGGCATTTTTAAGGAAATGCCAACAATGGAAAACCCCAATTCCGGGTATATGCAAAACCGATTTCGCAGAACTTTTTTTTAAAAAACTAATGGAAACTTTTCATGAACCCCGTACAAAAGTCCTTTTGTATTTAAATCGATTTCTTTTCGGATTTCCGGGCAATTTGAGCTGGGCGTGAAAAAATTTTGGAAATAAGCTGGTACTCCAATAGCAACATATAAACCACGATTTTGTGACGTTACCGTTGCCCCTACCAAAATTATAGAAGACCCCTGTTTTGTAGGGAAATAAATGGGGAATATTTCTGCCATTGAGAGACTTTGTCTATCTCAAACCAATTTGGAGATATTCGATAACAAACACCTTTTGGCCGCCATTTTCCAATATGGCGGCCGAAGCTCCAGTCCGATTGTAGGGGAGTTTTAGTATGTTGATAAGTATCATTTAAGGAAGGTCTCTGCAAAAATTCAGCGACATCGCAATTTTTTCCTCCAAAAATTCTTATTTGACAGGATTACTTTCCTCCCTTTGTAAAATCCTTTTACAATTTTTCCACTAATCTCATTCCATCCCTCCATTCCTTTCGTAGCACGAAATAAGTTACACAGTCTGTTTCTCCTTCTTCTCATCTTCAGAGAATCCCATCCTAAATCTTCTATATCATTTTATTAACACTATCATAAGTTCTTATCCTCCTTCCCTTAGAATCAGTTATCCATCTCCACCTCTTTACTTTTCCAGTTACTCTCCTTGCTGCTAATCACTGAACCGTGTCTAATGCTTTTATATGTTTATCCTTATAAGGGTCCCATATCGCACTTCCATATTCCAAAATTGGTCTTATTAGAGATTTATATGCTTTAGCTTTTATTTCTACGTGAACTCCTTTTAGCTGCCTCATTACAAAATTTAGAGAATTTATTGATTTTTTACTTATACAGTAAAACCCCTATGGATCGTTTTTTATGGTAAAGGTAAAAAAAAACGATGGAGCGAGGAAAACGGTCAAAACGGAAAATTCAGTAAAACTATGTAATACGCCTAGTTACGTTTGTTTGTTTTTTTAAATGGGAAAAAATGATTTTGGAATTTTCTAGGAGTTTTGAAATAATGTGGCAAACAAGAATATACCAATGTAATTATTTAATGGTGTTCATAAGTGAGTCCTTAATAACTATGCACAATATTATGTTTGTAAAATGTCAAGAAAGTTTATTATGAGTGACGTACGTCCGCATCTAGCTTGTAGGGTAAGTACTTTGCTACAGCTGGCTGGCGCATTAGAGAGGAGCATTAGAGAGGGCGGGGCGCCCGCCCGCCAGTAGCTCACTGATGCAGACGACAGTCGAGGCCACGCCCTCCAACAGCTGGAGAAGTTCAACAAACCCAACAAAACTCTCGACTTCGTGCCTCAATAAAACAGAGAATAACACCGTAACATGTCACTGGGACATCGCAAAATAAACAAAACACTCAGGCCTTCAATAAACACGGTTTATACTAAATACAACAATGATTGAATAAAAAAAAATTATAAGGCCTACATGCAAGAAACACGGCACTAGAACATCGCGAGATTTAGTGAAGGGGAGTGATGTAGCTAGTAATGTCTTGCTGCGTTTGTTTTCGTTGGTGCCGGAATCGACACAGTGAATGTTCAAGATTAGCGATGCTGGCCATTTCGCCGTCGTCAATGTCTTGCCTGTACACAAACAACTTGAGCGTTTCGAATGCATTTATGACATCATTAAATGCTGGCGTAGGTTCATCTTCTTCCTCCTCCTCTTCAGGCTCGCTATCTGCGAGGTTGGCATCTACGATTTCATCGACAGTCAGCGTCTCACTGGTCGCTATCTTATCATCCACGTCGACGTAATTGTCGAATGAGAGGCCGTCCTCGATGTTGCTTGTGATCAAAGCCCAGTCCGCGGCGTCGTTTTCATCGGTGAACTCAATCACGTCGTCGTCAGGGTCATCCACGCCTTCTTTCACAAACCCAGATTTGCGGAAGCAGTTGCTAATGGTGAGAGGCGTAACCCTTTTCCACGCATTAGCAATGTAATGGATTGCGTGCAAAACATCCACCTTCATTTTGGAAGGGTCACTACCCGCCTCCATAGAGCCAAGGCCTTCCGAACCAATGATTTGCGGTAGTGGCTCTTCAAACATCGAATCACTCCCATATCCAAGGGCTGCAGGTGGCTTGTGCAGTTAGGCGGGAAAAATGCGAGAGTGACGTTCTTCAGCACAATATCGGGAGGGTGGCGGGGCAGTTGTCGATGAACAGCAACACCTATAATAAAGAAATATATTATTAGCACAAAAGTAATTTGTTATGTATATTTTCGCAGTGAATATAGGCTTACTATCAAGCATGAACACAGATAATTACGTACTATCGGGGCGCGCAGTGCGTCTCCACTTACGACTTTCAGATAATAGGAGTACAATTTACATAATTATATAATAATTAGTAGGTATGAGTTTTTCTTACCTTCCGTTTCTTTGCGCCCATCTTAGCGTCAAAGGCTTTTAGGTAATCGGCAAAGAGAGCTCCCGTCATCCAGGCCTTCTTGTTAGCTTTGTACTCCACTGGCAGTTTTTTGGTTGCCTTGAAACCGCGCGGCTTCTTTGACTTGCCTATTACATACGGTTGCAACATTTCACTGCCGTCGGCATTGCACGTCAATAGCACTGTTAACCTTTTAAGCGCCGGGTTCTCTGGCATCGGTCACACGCCCTGGGCCGAGTTCTTTTTTAAAAAATGTAATGATTTACAATAAAATTCATATTTCCTATGTTTTTCATTTGATGAATATAATTTTTTTAGAACATAATGGAAACATAATAAGGAATGCCAATATGTATGCCAAATTAATAAAATACTTAATTTGGTCCTGTTGTGATGCTGATAGAAATTTATTCTTTATTTTTCAAAATATTTTCATTCACATCTACGTAAAAACAGGTGAATCACTTTATTTTCAATAGGATATGATAAACTAGTTTAAACGTATGTCTGCTATCTATGTATATCATATCACATTGTAGGCTATAGGCCCTAAACGCCTAGAAGTTTTTTAACGTGTGAAAATTTGCAAAACAAGGCACAACACAGAGCCCAACATCGCATGGTCCACACATGTACCGACTCTCTTTTCTTTTTCTTGGCCCAAGAGTGGTCCGACTGCAGACATGACACACTCTCATTGCATTCTTCCTCTTCTCTGTCGGCGGAACTGTTTCGGGAAAATGTCGCTGCGTCAATCGAAGAGGTGTTTCCCCATGTGCAGGGCGGCCTCCCTTTGAGTGAGTCCTAGGTGCCAGATGTTTTTCAAGTAACTGTCGTATTACTTCTAATTGAAAATTTGCCAAGGTTTCATTTTTACCTGTGTGGACATTGTACATTGCATGGGCATTTAGCAAACTTATGTCCACTAGATGAAAGAATAGTTTTTTTATACCATTTCATTGTCTTTCTTAGGCATTCGATTGAGCTTAGCATCATATCAGACCTGTCAACTGCTCCCATGTTATCATTATAATCTATAATACATGCAGGCTTTGTAATTGGAATATTAGTTGTACGGTCCACTTTCCCTGTTTCTTTCATTTCGTTTTTGTGGAAGGTTGATAGCATATGTACCTCCCTCTTATCTTTCCATTTGAGCGTAATCATACTGTCGGTATGTTTAGCCTCAACTTGTCCTTTGTTTAGCTTTTTCGTAAAGTTAGGCATACCTTTACGATTTTTTCTGACAGTCCCGCATATGTCTGTCTTCACACTTAGTAGATAGCTGGCAAGCTCTGGACTGGTATACCAGTTATCTATCCAAAGAGTATGTCCCTTGCCAATGTATGGTTCGCACAATGTCGATACTACAGCACCAGATATCCCAAGATTATGGTCGTCGGCAATATCTGTGTCGGCTCCGGTGTAGACCACTAAATCAAGGACATAACCAGTCTCCACGTCGCATAAAACAAAAAGTTTTACCCCAAATCGATGTCTCTTTTTAGGAATGTATTGCTTGAAAGCAAGTCGACCTTTGAAAAGCATAAGACTCTCGTCAATGCAAATGTTTTGAAATGGGGCGAAAATTCTCTTGTACGACACACGTAGTCTATCGACGATTCCTCTTATTTTGTATAATCTATCACCTTCAGCCTGTTCATTATTGTCGCAAAAGTGCAGCAAACGTAGTATGTTACAGAACCTGTTACGACTCATGATTTCGCCGAATACCGGAGATCGTAACAACCCATCCGTGCTCCAATATTCATGCAGTGCTAGTTTTTTATGTCGAACCATCAACATAAATACTGCTAAAAGTATGTACACCTCATCCTCATTTGTGTCTGTCCACTGTTTAATCGTGACATAGGAGATAGAGGCGCCTGCTGATTACAAAATTATAAAATCTGTTCGTTTCGTGTACCACAAAAGAAATCAAATCTTGTGAAATAAAAGATTGAAAAAAATCAATCTCTTGTGCTTCTTGATCGAAATGTATAGTAATCCCACTGTTCGTATTGTCGAAAACCTGTTTTACAGGATCATAGTCACCATCACTATCATAGTCTTGCCAGTCATAAACCGGAGGTAGAGGAACAGCTCTTCTCCTGTTTGCTTGAAGAGCGGGTGCCCTAGGCCCAGGAATACTGTCACTACTGTCACTGTCACTTGACATATAGTGGTAATCATCTATATCGGGATTATAATCTAAGTCAATTTCACTATCATACTCATCAGAATCAACAACTGTAGGAAATAATCTTCTGTTCTGATTTGCCTTTGCATTTGATGGCCCGGGCTGTGGACTTTGAGGGCGCTGAACAGCAACAGGTTTCGGAATAGGCCTGTGTTCACTCAATTCCCCGAAAGTAAAGTTCTCTAAATCATGCTCGTCTTCATCATAATCAAAAATTAATCTTCTTACCTTGTTTGATCGAATATTCCTAGATGTTGTCTTAGGGCAAAGCAAGAGTGGACGACACACGGCAACATGTTCTGTTGTAGGCCTCGGTAAAGACTTACTTTCCTGATTACTTGATAGTTCTTGGTCACTGTTATCACTTCCTTGATCATAAATAGAGCTCACATCACTGTCACACGGTTCTTCATCGGATTCAGCTGTCAAAATTATCTCCGCAATATCGTCTGTTGAAATGATTTTATTTCGGCGCGAAGTCAAGTTCCGTTTAGCCATGCTCACTCGAGGCGCGCGCCTTTGACAATGAAACAGGTAACACATCAAACATTCACGCTCGTTTCAAAAACACCGACAATCAAAATGTTGCACTTGAAGCTTCATCACTTTGCCGTAATATGTCGCAAGCGTTTGCAATTTACCAGACGTCGATATCTACAATATATCGTCTTATATTAATTACAAAAAAAAGCGGGAGAAGTAAAACGCGTATACGCGGGAGTGGCCTAGCAGCGACCTCGCCTAAGCCCGCGTATACGCGGGCGTGGCGCTTAAAGGGTTAATCGTGATTTAGAACATTTTCCTCCGTGACATTTTTCACCCCGGAATGTCCACGTTTTATCGGGCATTAAACTATAAAATAGCCCGGTCTCATCCGCATTAAAAATATCTTTCAACTCATATTCGCTGATAAGATCCGGTAGCGTTTCCGATAACCAAAATCTGTTGTCTGAACATTAACTGCGGCACTTTCCCCTGACACTTGCCGATACGCAAGGTCATGTCTTTGACGAAACCGGTCGATCCAACCATTTGAAGCAACAAAGTTCTTCACCCCGAGCCGGTCCGAGATCTGTATGGCCTTTTCTCTAATTAATGGGCCACTTAAAATAAGATTGTTAGCCCTTGCTTGCCGGAACCACTGAATTAAGATAGTCTCCATTTCTTGATAAGGAGACGTGCGACTTGTCTTCCTCATTTTTGAGGAAGAACCACATTTCGAAATCTCTTCACGTATTTTTGTTCGGTCTTTATAAATTGAATTAAGTGTTGAAGTGGCTATTCCTAGACGTTTTGCGATGTTCACTCGCGTTTCACCTGGACTATTTTCTACTTCTTTTACTATTTTTAATCGTTCGTCTAAAGTTCTAACAGTCTTTTTCTGTGATGACATTTTACCCCGTAATCTTAGCTTCTGCTTGTTGAATGAATGAAACACTAAACTCGGAACTCGGAAGAAGACTGAATGCGTAGTGAAGTAGCGACAGGTTGAAAGCCGGAGGCTAGAGTTTTTTTGTGATGACTTCTTCGGGTGTTGCGCCATGTGTCGGAGGGTGGGGGCGGGGAGGGTGAACTCGCCGAGTCAGTAAATCACTTGATCTCGAGCGACATGGTTGGTGGCCGGGCGGGGGGGGGGGGGGGGGACCCGTCTAATTATAGCCAGTCCGCCGTGGCCAGTTGAGTAGCGGGGGGAAGGATGAGATAAGTGATGCAACAGCTAAGACCACACACACTCGTCGGTCGGTCGAAAACGATGCATTAGGGTAAATTTAACATTGAGAATCACAGCATTTTGAACGATACAGTGAGGAAAACGATCGATTGAGGAACGATGGATGCGGGAAAATTTAACATTGTTTAAATGGGACTTTTACAAAAACTTTCTAAATATAGCGATCATGGCGGGAAAACGGCCGATGCGGGAACGATCCATCGGGGTTTGACTGTATGTTCAACATGTTGTCCCCAATCTAAATTGTTATCCAAGAACACTCCCAAGTATTTGTACTTGATGACAATATCTAGTGTTTTACCACACAACTTATAATTTATTTCCGCTTTTTTCTTAGCTCTGTTAAATGAAATAACCTTACATTTACTCACATTCAAACCCAATTTATTTATATCTACCCACTTTTCAATTACTGTCAAGTGTTCTTTAATTATGTTAACATCTTCTTCTTTCGTTATTTCCCTGTATAACACTCCATCATCCGCAAAAAGTCTAACCTTTGATTTAATTCCTATCTGTATATCATCTATAAAAATAATAAACAAATTTGGTCCTATCACACTGCCTTGAGGTACTCCGGAAGTAACGTCAATCTCTTCTGAAATTGCATTCCCTACTCTTACTCTTTGAGTTCTAATACTCAAAAAGTCCCCAACCCATTTCACAATTTTATTATTTCTTATTTTGTTGCCGAATTTCTCCATTAAAATCTTATGTGTTACTTTGTCAAATGCTTTTTGAAAGTCAATAATAAATAATAATAAATAAATTTTATTTAGAGTCTACCCACTCAGTTATATAACTGATTTTCAGTGGGGGACTTTAAATCAAAGCGACCAAGCCAACCCTGCAGGCCCCGACGCAATCGACGAGTGAGCGATAACCAACCAAAGATCGATATTTTTAATAGGAAATACAGCAATCAGTGGTATGGACAGTGCGAACACCCGCGAATCAACGCCAGAATCAACAAGGCCGATTCAGAACAACTCTGAAATTTATTATGTGCTTCGTTGCTAGGACGGCTCCAAAGTCACCGTTTACAAACTCCTAAGACAAGAACTGATGGACTGAAGTCCAAATCAGAAGTTAAAAAACTTCTGAATTGAGCGGGAATCGAACCCTGGACCTTCTGCATTGGAAGCAGATACGCTAACCACAAGACCAACGAGCCACACAAAAGACCAACGAGCCACACACAAGACCAACGAGCCACACAATATTGCATCAACCCTACCATTATTATCAAGTGTATCAGCTATGTCCTGAGTGAACCCTGTTATCTGAGTTTCGCAAGAATAACCCTTACGAAACCCATGCTGTGTACTTGCTATTCCTCCTTCATCTTCAATAATATTTTTAATTTTAATATCTATTATCCTCTCCATGATTTTACAAACTGAAGACGTGAGACTGACAGGTCTATAATTATCTATTCGGCCCTTACGTACCACAATCACACAGTGTATCACACAAGAACAATATGACCATAATTGACTTTAAAATGATTGGTTTCAAAACTTAATTCCAATCACTTTCTTATTAATGTTATTCATCATCATTATCCACCGCCGTTTCCTGCTTCTGGCAGGGTCAGCTTGGGTTTAGCAACAAAATTTTCCCACTTTTTTCTATCCTCCCAAAATCGTATCTCTTCCACATCTTCCCAGCTTTCTCCTCTTGCCTCCAAGTCTCCTGCTATGATGTCCTTCCATCTCATCCTTGGTCTTTCTTCTTCCTTCTTCAATCCTTCTTTCATACATTTTTTTGGGCATCCTATTTTCCTCCATTCGTTTCATATGTCCATACCATCTCAACCTTGCCCTTCCTATTCTGTCACTTAACTTTTCTACACCTAGCATTTCTCTAACGTCCGTGTTTCTTATTCTAACTCTTCTCGTCTTGCTCACTGTGCACCTCAGGAATCTCATCTCTGCCGCCTGTATCTGACTCTCCTCTCGATCTCCCATTGTCCAGGTTTCTACTGCATATGTAATGATCGGTATGAAATAAGTTTTATGTGGTGTCATCTTACACTGAATGGGTATTTCCCTATCCCACACCAAGCCTTTCACACACTGGTAAAAGTGACTGGCCTTTTTTATTCTGATGTTACCAAATAATAATCTCCTTTGTAAGCTTTCCATTTTCCATTACTTCACTTCCTAGATAACTAAAACTATCTACCACTTTCAGGGTTTCTCCTCCAATGTTTATCTGTGCTTGATGATTCCCTGTGTCCCCTTCTCCTGGCATGTTATTAATTAATTATTAATTAATGTTATTTATTCAATTAATTCAAAATAATGACAAAAATCTCAATTAATTAGGGCTGTGCGAGTACTCGATTTCTCGAGCTTTTTCGAGCTTCAGTTTTGAGCTCGCGCCGAGCCGAGCTTGATTTTAGGCTCGATTTATTCGAGCCGAGCCAACAAAAACACGCAGTACACGCGCTCATTTTCATCAACACTCAACAGACAGTCTTGTCAACAAAGACTTTCGCAGAAGAATGCGGCAGCCTGAGCGGCTGAGCCAGCGATCAACAGTCGACTCGACGCAGTAGAATGCGATAGGCCTAGGCCTAGAATGCAAACGTGTCTCTCTCATGTGGGAAAACCTATCACACTATAAGCCTAGGAAAGAAAGGAGATAAGCCAAGGAATAACAATCCAATGCGTTGTGATCGTAGAAACATGATCACATCGCAATAATTCTTCTTCCAACTAGTTTCACACCGATCATCTTTGTTCTTCGTCAGCTGTGAGTGGAGTTGGTTGGAACTTGGATCGACCGAACGCGCACGCAGTTCGCGCAGGTGTCACGTGATGGCTTACAACGCGCTCTGTTGTCAACTCGAGTTACTCTTTAGCAGAGTCGACAAAGAAGTTTCCCCGGGTCTTCTTTATCGACTCTGCAGGCAGGAAGGCTCCGCGGGAAAGATCGCATCGACATAGCGCGTAGAATAATAAACCCGTGAATTAGACTAAAAACGGTCGCGAAAAATACCCTGATCTTATAATCGGCTCCGGGTAATTTCTAGAACTGGGTACCCGATGACATCCCTAGAAAATATGTAGCCTAACCATTTAAAAAATAAATAAAAATTTAATTTTTTTTTTTTTTTTTAAAGCTTGGCTTGGCTCGGCTCGGCTCGAAAATCAAGCTTTTTTTTAATACTCGGCTCGGCTCCACTTAAAAATTCTAGGCTCGCACAGCCCTACAATTAATTGTGTAAAATGATTGTACCCAAAAGCGTGGCACGTCTAAGTTCAGAGATTTCGAAGGTCCCCATCAAGATCTCTTATGCCGTTTGCCCAGAATCGTGCAAACAAAACAGAAAAAAAAGAGCTAATTTTTTTGGGGGGGTCAGTGAAATTGAAGTCTTCGCTTCGCTCATCCAATTATCATTATATTATGCATAAAGGCATACGAACTTACTGAAGACAAAAAATAAAGTTAGCACTTTAAAAAAAACAAAAAAAACAGGTTTTAAATAATTTTACGATAACCGATCGACAATCACATAAGATTTAAAAAAAGATCGTGGTGTAGTAGGCGCTCACTCACTAAAGACGAAAAATAATTCCTACAGTATATAATATGATAAAATAATCTTTTAAAACTCGCAAGAAAATAGTGCACACAAAAATAAAAATGCAGTTATTTACAAACACGTTATTTGTTTCAAATTAAAAAAGATAATAAAATCACACGGCACACGACAGAGTGCAAGTGACAAAATCAGCGTCGAGATGTTTACACTTTCTTGAAAAAGTGTTTCAATGTGGTTTGTTTTTGTTTTTCAAGGGCTTTACAGCGGTACACTTCATTTTCGAGGCGTTGAATATCCCACAATGACTGCTCATCGACGTTGAATCGTGTTAGGTATTTCCTCAACTCTTGTATTCCTCCAAGGGCTTTATGAAAATCCCCCGGTTCCGTTTCGGGTTCATCGTCCTCGGGATTCGACGACCTCGGGCGCTTGTGTCTCTTCCAATATTCTGTCAATGTCTTGTACTTGACACGTGGGCACAGTTGCGTCACAGTCGATGTACTCAGCGAATGTGATACGCTGTTCTTCCTCCATCCCCATCCGATCTTTGAATTCACGCCAGTCGTTCTCGGTCTCAGGGTCAACGGGTAGGCTTACAGCAGTATCATAGTCATCATTAACATCGTCTATGATATCTTCAATTGCGATATCTTCAGGTTCGGCAGTTTTATTGAAGCCTGCTTTCAAAAAACAATTCTGTATTGTTTCTTTAGTGACAAGTCGCCAGGCTTCAACGAGAAAGTGCATGGCCTCGAGAACTTTCACTCCATACTTTGTAGCATCCTCGAGACCCTTCTCTAGCATAGCTAGCGCCTTCCTCATTAACTGCTTGCAATATTGGTGCTTGACCATGCGAATTATCCCAAGGTCTAATGGTTGGAGACGGCTCGTACAATTCACAGGGAAAAACACCATGGTTATGTTTCGAAGCTTTGTATTCAAGTCCTTGGGATGGGCTCCAGCCTGATCATGAAATAATATTATTTTGCGATTTGCACTTCCCATTTTTGCATCAAGAGCGCGTAGATAATCTTCATAAATCTGTTGAACAAAAACGCACATTAATTGCATTACAGTTAATCGACTCGAAATTAATTATTCATTTTTTCATTTATCAATAATCATACATTTTTTTTTAAACTTACCTTTGCTGTAACCCACGCTGTTTTATTCGCCAAGTACTTGGTTGGCAGCTTCTTTACGTTTTTCATATCGCGCCGTTTGGCTTACTTGCCAATAACAGGGGGGGGGGGAGTTTTTCCGATCCGTCTGAAAAACATGCTAACAAAACTGTCATGCGTTCCTTGTATTTTTTTCCACCATGACAATTTTGCCCGCAAAAAGTCATTGTTTTACTGGGCTGCATGTTATAGAATAGCCCGGTTTCATCGATATAAAAAATATCTTTAGGCGCATAACCTTCAATTAGAGGGCCGAGCTTCTCGCCTATCCACTCAGTTACTGTGCCCTCACTGACACTTGAGCTCTCGCCCGAGAGTTGTTTGTAAACAATGTCATACCGCGTTCTAAAGTTATCCAGCCAGCCATTTTAGGCTTTAAAGTTTTCAACACCTAGACAATCGGCGATGTACAGAGCTTTTTCACGAATCATAGGCCCACTTATTGCCGCGTTGCTGGCTCGCGCTTGCTTCAACCAAGCAAGAAGTGGCTCCTCGATCTCTAATAGGGGCGTTGTCTTCATTGTTTTACGTTTTTTTGGCAAAATGCCCACACGCCGCAGCACATTTATCAATTTAATTACGAGATTTTATTATCGTCGATAATGTTGACGGCGAAATCCCGAGCTTTTCAGCTAAAACCACTTGCGTGCAAGATTTTTCGTCCACTTTTTTTAAAATATCCATTTTTTCACTCAGAGTAAATGATTTCCGCTTTAATTTCGGAGCCATTTTACCGATATTACTCGCGTGTGTTACCGGGATCACTTCTCATTCACTACTAGTGAGATTTGCTCTGAAGAAGCTTCTGTAATATAATCTCGTCGGAAAAGAGGGTAGTGGGTGGGTCGGGTCAAGTCTGGTCCCTGGTTGCGTCAAGTCACCAGCTGAAAATTCTACGCTAATGGGCGAGGGTGAGGGGGGGGGGGGCGGCGCAGCGAACGGAGAGAGCCACTCCACCTTGCACTCTCACGCTGCTTTGCTGCTAATGAGGGGAGGGGAAAGGGACTGCATTACTCATATGGTCGGCGGCACTTGTTGAGCTGTCAAGGCGGGCGGCGCTCGGGCCAAGAATAACAACATCCCTCATTCCCTACAGCAATCGTCTGCAGAGATACGTAAATTCGAGGCCAGATGTTATGACTCGGAACTTGAAATTCGATACGTAAAGTCACGTAATACGTAGGTACAAGGTACGTTAGTTCAAAGAAAATTTAACATTGTCTTAATGGGAAAATTTTTGGGACCAACAAAAAACTTTACACAATCAAGGAATACGGTAATTCAAGGTACGTAAAATTAAAGTTCCACTGTATGTCAGTAAAGTGGTATATTTTTATGGCGAACAATCGAGTTTTTGGTAGGGTTACCGTTTGATAATCGACAAATATATAAATAAATAAATTGTATTTAGAGTCTACCCACTCAGTTATATAACTGATTTTCAGTGGGGGACAGTAAATCAAAGCGACCAAGCCAACCCTGTAGGCCCCGACACAATCGACGAGTGAGCGATAACCAACCAAAGATCGATATTTTTAATAGGAAATATAGCAATCAGGGGTATGGACAGTGCGAACACCCGCGAATCAACGCCAGAATCAACAAGGCCGATTCAGAACAACTCTGAATTTATTATGTGCTTCTTTGCTAGGACGGCTCCGAAGTCACCGTTTACAAACTCCTAATACAAGAACTAATGGACTTAAGTCCAAATCAGAAGTTAAAAAACTTCTGGCTTTGGCAGGAATCGAACCCTGGACCTTCTGCATTGGAAGCAGATATGCTAACCACAAGACCAACGAGCCACACAAACAAGACCAACAAGCCACACAACGACCAACGAGCCACACAATTATATTGATCGATACGATTATTTCCTGAAACGATCAATAATCGAATAGCTCGCCCGCCCGAAATTTTGTAATTTACCGCCCGCTCTGCAGAACTTGCTAAAATAGTACCAGTCAAGACATTAAGGCTCCTGCTCATCACGTGACTTATAAATCTGGTGTAATCATCCGCGCCTAATCACGCGCTAAGAAAATAGTTCGGTGCTAATAATTAGTTTTCTGTTATTATTTTTCAGTAGAACTTCCTGAAGTCTAGTGAAATTATAATGAGCTGAACAACTTGTAGTTTCAGAAATAATATTTTTGTGGAAAATCTATTGTATTTATTAATGCCATAGTACTAATGTAACACATGCGGGAATTCAAGCGACTGTCGACCTAATGGTTTTTGAAATGACCTTCCCTAACTCGGCTCGTCGCTGTCTGCTAGCGGCCAACACTTGCGCTTACCCACCCCACCCTCTCCTCCACGGTGCTAATCGGCGACAGATGAATGCAGAGTCTGGCGACAAATACAGGCATGCGTCATTCTCATTTCTTCGACACACAGATATGCGATGTGTCTCAACAATTTGTACGAACAAACGCGGAGGGGGCTAAAAAAAATCGTAATTTTTCCGTGATCATAACAAAGCCAACCCGAAAAGCGAAATCGGTAACTTTTAGATTGGAAGTAAAGTCGAAATAATAAAATTGGGATTACAAATTCGTTCAGGTGCCTGCGACATTTATTTATTTTATTTATTTATACTTTTATTTATTACGATTTGGTGTTTATGTTCTTGTCCTCACCTATTATTTGTTCATAATAAAATTGAACACGTTTTTATAGGCAATAGCATATTATTGCATTCCCTAGCCTAAATACTTTATGGCAACAATAAACAAATCATTGGGGCGGCGGAACTTCTAATATGCACCCAATGAACATACACATATTTTACCCTAACCACGATATCATACACGGACAGAAACGCGTTAATGTAATTAATATATAATATTAATTATTTATTATTATTATTAATAATAATAAAAATTATAATAATAATAATAATAATAATAATAATAATAATAATAATAATAATAATAATAATAATAATAATAATAATAATAATAATAATAATAATAATAATAATTTGTTATCACTATAGGCCTACTTGAAAATCGGAACTTCCTTGAGATTGTAAATGAATAACAGAGTTAGTTATCGTCTTCATCGGAGGTTTCCACTGTTCTCTTTCCCTTCTTCCTCGACTTCATTATTTTCTTTGGTGTCTGCAATACTGTTTTTGAAATGTGTGTTTTCCCCTTATTTGTCTTCTTCGCTGCTATGTCATCTTGGCGCTTTTTCTTGTTTAATTGAGCTTCCAAGATAAATGGTGGATCTCGAATTGGCAAGCCTCTTTTATGACGTGAGTCAATAAGTTCGGGTAGAAGACAATTTAAATATAATTTTTCAAGTGGTTGCTTTACATGCATATCCCAGAATTGGTCATCACGATCTATTTTGTCGACCATAATATTTCAATTTCAATTTCACACGAATATATTAATTCATAAACTAAAGGTTCTGTGAAAAAATCATTACATTCGGATAAAGCATGTACCCTAGGTGTTATAAGTCGAAGAATTTTTTTAAAAGTAAAAAAAAAAATCGTAAAATTGCGATTTTTATGAGAAATAATTTTTCTATTGCGCTCAAAAACGTGGTAGTTCTAAGTTCAGAGATTTCGAAGGCCTAAATAAAATTTCATTGCAATTGGAGTATTTGTTTAGCTGGAATCGTGTTAACAAACAGACAAAAATACAAAAAAAAGATTACGAATTTTTTCTTTTTATTGTATTGAAATGGAATCTTCGCTTCGCTCGCTACGCTCATCCAATAAACTCAACTTTGATGAAATAAACCATACCGTCCGCGGTGGCACATACGATTAGGGAGCTGGTCCGAAGCGTATGGCTTTACGAGGTCGTGTGTTCGAATCCTGCAAAGGCGTGTTTTTTAATCGTTCTTTATCCTCATCTATCACCTCACCACTCATTTTCTAAAATAGACTGAGTGCATTAATTTGACGTCAAGAAATAAAAATCATCATCATAGCAGTAAACGTGTTGGTTCATGGACGTATGCATGCATGGCCATAATGGCACGGCCGTAAAAAGCTCTGATGTTTGTTTGTTTGTTTGTTTGTTTGTTTGTTTGTTTGTTTTGTTTTTTAATCGCATCGAATTTATTTGAATAAATTTTCAATCACTTCTTTTGAAAGAAGCATCTTTATACGAATATTTGGCTGCCCTATTTACGCTGGATTGTTTTCATATGGATGCGAACGTAAGCCAGGGATTGAAAGCAACATTTGTTGCGACAGTGGTTAAATGTTGTTTAGAATAATAATTATTGTTCAAACACGATACGATGCCTTTTCGAGATTCGCCTCTAGGTCCCTTGGTTCAATTCACTTCAGAGTTCAGACTCAAAATTCAATGGGAATATTATTCAGGAATAACCGAATAATACGATTAAAACGATATGACTTTACATAACCGTACCCCCCGTAATTTGTTATGCATAGTATATTACAAATAATAAACGGACTTACGTCTCACAGTGTTCAGAGGTACTTGGTTCGTCATTTTGTTGGACTGGGTTTGCCTTTTTAGCACCATTTTTTATTCCATAACTGTACACAGAAATAATAATATTAGATGAAGACAATATAATATGTAGTTTAATCTACTCTTTTGACATTTTGCACGGGAAGTTATTACTTTTGTTTCTAGCCGTCTTAGCCCTCCACTCCACCCCTAAATTGTGATGGGATGTAATGGGTGTTTCCGAAACTAAAGATTTGTTTGTGTGTTTTTTTTTTAAATATATATATTAACGTTCCAAAAAATCATACAAAATTGTGTAGACCATCATACCACAAACATAATTATATTTGTAGACTTGACGAACACTCGCAAAGTGAATAGTAATTTTGGTTATTTATGACATATCGCCTATCGGGATAAGCCGCAATTCTGGAGGAGGATACATGCCTTATAATACATTAAAAATAATTGAATGTCTACTAAGAAATGATGAGACGATCTTTGGTTCGCCACTGTTTGCTCGTACGTAGTGGTGTTATCGTCGTTGTAAAATTATTATAATTATTATGCGAATCTAACCTTGACTTATAGGGGACGGGGGACGGGGGACGGAAGCAAGCTTCTTTTTTGATATGGTAAAATGAAACAAACATTGCAAGTAGTAGAATATCCAGAACCAGAAATTGACAATTATTGGCTAGTGGGGTGATGGGGCCTTGCGAAACTAGGGCTTTGTGTGTGAAATATCGGTTATGAGTATGACATTGTGACGAAGTGGATACTCTTAATCAGTTGTTCCCAACCGGTGTGCCGAGAAATATTAACATTTATTTGTTTCATCTCTTAAATGTCACAAAAATAACCATTTTTAGAAAATTTAATACGTATTAAATATTTCTGAAATTCTTATTTGTATCAGATAGTTGTTTATGCAAATGCTCATAAACATAACTAAAAGAGTAACTACAAGAGCATGTTCTAACTTCATCATGAAGATTAAACACTGTGGACAGAAAACGTAAATAAGAAATATATTGGGGGTTGGCAATGTCCACAATGACGGATACAGATAAAACATTCTACGGTATTTGACCATTGTTTTCTCGAATCATTACTGGGTTGGCCCCTGCGACGCTGCGTTCACTTCGTTTAGTGTAGTGTCAGCAAAACATTTGTGTCGATGACATCAGCTTCTGATTTCTCACTGATTTGGAAAACTACAGTTTTTACACCACCCTAAATAAAACCTTATATTATGTTCTGTTTTTGTCTGGTACCCCTGTCACATACTAATTATAAATGTAAATCATTGAGAGTATTCCAGTAGAAACCTCAAAGATTAGTCATCAGGGTGCTTAAAACGTATTCTTACTTCTATCTCCCCTGATTATGTGCTTAAAGTAGGAAATTTGCTCTTATTTTGCACAACTGTTATAATTTGTTTTTAGGGAAAATCAATTTCACAATAATAATTTAAAAAAAAAACGGGATGTTTCCCGTTAATGCATACCTGTGTTAGGTAATTTACTTCCTAAATCGTTTAGATAGTCTACAAGGCATCGAATTGTTAAAAGTACGGTTTATAATCTTTTTCAGACTCCCAAATGCACCAAAAATCCAGTAGCTTGGGTAAGCACTCGACGCAATCGGGAGACCGGGTTTCGATACCCGCTGAGATGGATTTTTAGTTTTGGATGATTTCCATAAAATCAATTAACCCCTTAGGAGTGTTTTCCCGATTAATGACATGAGAAAGTTATTATTTGATTCAAATATACCAAATATTTTTTAACATCTCGAAAGTTGATTTTTTAAAAATGGAGCTTGGGACAGTAAAAAATATGTTTTTGAAACCCCTATTTACACTAAAATTTTATATGGTTATGCAAATTAACAATAAAATGAAAACGAAAGAGGAAAACAATTTTAAAATATTCATCATTGTCTGACGAAATTTTTTTTAAATGTAGTGGAAGGGCCTTTTATATTTTAAAGATGGCAAATTGCATTATCCCGCACAGGCTACATTACCTAATTCGATAAAAATATCCTTATCAAAAAATTGATGGAGTTCTGAATTCATGAGTCCTCGTTAATAATACCTGCTTCCGAAGTTATGTTGTATTTTTTTTCTTGGGGGGGGGGGGGGGATCCCACTTAAGGTGTAGGTCTACAAGGATACAATACATCGACATACAAACAAATTGTATGTAAGTGTGACCCAAATAAAAGTAAAAATTTAGACACGGAGGACAAAGGAAAAACGTATTATTAATATAATTTATTGCAGGACACTTGTAATTGACTTACCGTTTCTCATTTCTTCGAATGTTGTCCTTACGTATTTTACTTTCTCCTCTTCTGTGTCATGACTTCAAAGGGTTTCAACCCCCCCACTGTTTAGAAATCTTACACACAATTTTACATTTTACAAACGTGTTTAAAACCCAATATTTACTGTATAACCATGAAATGAGAAAGCTAGCAGATCAACCTTCCTCACGCGTCCTGAAGGTCTGGAAAAGACTGTGCCAGTGTGTATCAAAGTCAATCGTCATATGTACTTGAGAACTGTTTAATTTATTTTGTTAGATTGCTCCGAGTTAGATATTCAAAGTTTACTTTACGATCGTTTCGATGATAAACTCAATTAGGGATAGGGCATCAAAAACTTCTCAATATAATAGCTGAGTGTATTATATCGGCATTCATGAGCTGTTTTTGTGCGACAGCTAGTTTTATAACATAAACACTAATAATAATAATAACCCTTCCGTTTCTATCTTATACTGAGTTTGTATTCATCATAAGAGGAAATAGAACAAAAAATCAGACCAGATCTTGTACAACCGTTGGACCAAGCCTTCAACTGCTATAGATCTAAACAATTACAAAAATATGGTTCATTTATTATGTTTACGTTGGAGGCTCGTTGTCTCCCGTTTGAACACGATAGCTGCGGGAGTCGAGACGAAACCGAGGCATCATGGCCAGCCGCCCTCCCCTCCTTTAGGCTATCGCCGGCAAAAAAATGTATAAATGCGCGTCCAAGCAATTCGCAATAATCACAGCAGTGTCGTACTAGTTCAAGTGTTGAAGAAGTCGCCGGACTTGTAGCTGGAGCTATGTACAGATGAAGAAAAAAATCGATATAATTGGCATGGTTGTACGTAGGAAGTGTTTCTTGTGCTCAAATTAAAGATAAAAGTCAGCTCTAAACGACGGTGTCATCAGATTTGCGTGTTCGTCAGTAATTCATAGTGAAATATGTGGTCAAACGTTCAAACCGTCAAATGCGTGCTAGTTGGCGCCGTATTCAATATTTATCTGTTCCAATCAAAATTTTGGAAATGTGGAACGACTCCTAGACAGACACATCGTTTCTTGACATTTTGAACCAATCCAAATGGAAATATATTTAACAGGTAAGACTCAAAGTATATTATTAGGCCATAAAGCGTAGAACAAGTCGTCGTAAATTCATTATTTAATATCGACTTTAAAACAAAATAAAAGTTTGATTGTGTCACATGTGTAAGGTTCGTGCAAAGATTTTGTGCAATGTGCAAAAAACTAGAATGAATTATCTCCAACCATTAATGATTAACAGGTAAAATCATTTCCTAAGCCTAAAACCCCTTGTTTCGGTCGTGACGTCATGCCTATGCAGGACCCTTAATCGCTTTATTCCGTGAAAAATGCGTCCACTGCGAGATCTACAACACGCGTAAGGCGTGAAGTACGAAGCGCCTGCACTGCTGCAGTATAGGTTACCAGCATGACGCGTGTGTGTTACGGGCCGGCTCGGCTCGGGCGGCTGCACTCCCGCCCCGATCAGGCGCAGATTGCTCAACCTCGGCGCGTCACACTCACAGACAATTATTGTAGTACGTCGTTCAAGGTCAACAAGTATTTTATCGAGATGCATTCCTCCCCACTCCACGCCCACTTGGTATCGCTTTACTTCATTCCGTAGTGCTACGATAATATTATGTTATCAGTTCTCTCACATCAATATTACGTCGTCTTCCAAACTTATGTCCAACATTATTCATCTCATCGCTTAATAAATATCGGAGCATTGAATAGTTAAACTGTTAGTATCTCGTAAATGAATGAACGACAATCACAACAAAAGCTGAAATGAAACTTCACAAAACCACGATTTCCAAGAGAACGACCTTCACAAAGACAACACTCAAGCCGGGTAGCGTTTGTCTATTCCACGTAGCGCGTCTCGTAGGGCCGGCCAGACGCGTGGGGGGGGGGAGCTCGTGAAAGACGTTGCTAGCGTGGAAAAACCCTGTTTTGAGCAAATAATAGGAACAAAAGAATGCACTCGCAAAAGGTCCACAGTCCGCGTCGGTATGGGAGCAAGTTTAGGCCTAATTTTTATTCGATTATCGATTATCGATCGATATTTTTTTAATCGATTATTGCGAATCGATTTAACTGGTCTGATTATCGATACCGAAATTTGTATCGAACCGCAACACTAGTTTTAGGTACACATAATAATACATATGTCAAAAGTGGTATAATTTAACTAAAATGTAATTAATTTTTTTTTCCATACAATTATTAGTAGGGATGTCAAGAGTAAGTTCACTGAAAAGTTCACAAAAGAAGAACGCGTTCTTTTTAAATCCTTCCCCAACATTGGGCGCGCGCACGTAATGGCGCGGGCCACAGTGGTCTTGGTAGATCTATACACGCAAACATTGTATTGTATTGTATGTGTATGTGTGTGTATGTGTGCATTGTGTTGTGTGTGTGTGTGTTGTGTGTGTTCATATTTCAACGGACGGGCCAAGAGTGTCAACTGCGTAATGACCTTGCTTTCTTGTGAAATTTGACAACTAGGCATGATGAAATATGCTGTGCTTTATAAGTTGGCAGCCGCCCAGCTACGGCACTTCCCATCCCACTCTTACGTCATGCAACTGAGGGAACCACGCTACATGACCTTCATAAAAAATACACGTTGACATGGCCCAGTTTCTTTCTCCATGAACAGCACAACACCAAATAATCTTTGAATATAATCTCATGACTGCAGCACGTCAAGACTCAAGAGGATGGCCTACCTGTCGCCTACCTAGGCTTGCACACCCCTAATCTGTATAGATGCTTGTGCTGACCTTGAGTGATGGAGCGAGGTTGACCAATCGGCGCCTGCAGACGCGGCGAGTGAAGCCGCCCGGCAACACACGCACGCCATGCAAGTTGCCTACACCGCAGCAGGGTTGCGATTCAGACTTTGCGCCCTATGCGTGTTGTAGTTCTTGCAGTGGACAAATTTTTCACGGAATAAAGCGCTTGATAATGTCTTGACAGAAAATATTTTTAAAAGTTCTGCAGAGCGGCTATTAGTTACAAAATTTCGGAAGGGCTAGACTATTCGATTATCAAACGGCAACTATGTACTTAAATATAGTTACTTATCACTCGGTCTCTGAAAAGAACTTTTTAAACATACATTGCTCATGTAGTACCTATCAACTTTTCACTTGTAGCTCGTAGGGTATGTCTTGTATTCTATTTGTGTCGTTGATGCACTTGTTGAGATTGAGCTGTATTTAACATTAACTAGACTTGATTCTAAGGAATAATGATATAAATTGAGATTTTTCTTTCAATTGCAGTATTAAATTTTAAAATGTATCTAGGCAAACAGTGTATAACATGCATAGATGCTGCTGCCCCCTTGTGTAGTAAGCCAGTGGTTTTAATGGAACATTGCTCAATAGCCTGAAATTACTTCGAAGGCAATCCACTTTCTCATCAAAAGGTTATTTTCCTAATTTGATTGGAGTGATTAGTAGTCTGTATTGTATTGTATCACATTTCAGGACAACACTCGTGACATTCAGTCACCTATAAAGTTCCGCCTGAGTTATGCTCTGGATCAGCAGCAACCCAGAGAAGCTAGGCAAGGACAGCCGCTGCCTTACGTGGACGACTTCCCCATTCTTAACCAGCAGGAGGCAGCCAAGACATTCCACGCGACATTCCTCACGGATTGCGGAGAGAACGACATCTGTGAGAGCGACGTCCGAGTGACCACACAGCTTAGCTTACCCACGCCCACAGGTTATAATGCCGCCTTATTTATTTTTATTTTTTATTTATTAATATTTGCATTCTCATTTACAAAATTTGAACGTATTACATAATAAAAATGAATGCCAGAATGACGGAGCATCCGCTCCATAGTACGTGTGTACCTGTCACCCTCTAAATCGTTGTGTTGTGTTTGACTTTGACTTTGAGGCATTGCTACACTTGAATGATCATTACATAGATATAACATGATGTCATCATATGTGATGGCATCATATTTGGCCAAATGTGGGTATTTGAGAAGAAGAAGGTAATTGTTTCAAAATCATAATCAATCGAATCATAATTGTAGCCCGACCAGGGTACTGAACCTGGGTCTCCAGCGCTGTCGGTCGGACGCTTAAATCCCTAAGCTACCAAGACGGTTAACTTAATAACTTCTGGATTGTTGTGCATTATAATTGCATATGTGATTAATATGAAATTGATACTTTCCACTTTTTTAAATTTTTGTGAACGTTTTACGTAATCTGGAGCATGAATATACCAAAATTTAACCGTCTACAAAATGCGATAAACACACGTTTCCTCGATGTACATGAATTAACATGATATAGGCGCGATATTGGCAGTTTTCCGCCTATTTTAAGCCAAATTTGTCTTTTGCTTAAAAAATAATCAATTTTTCTTACAGCAGGTAACGCTCGATGTCATCCACTTGCCGGCCGAGTGCCGACAGTAGAGCTAGTAAATAAATAAATCCGTGTTCCCCTACTCAGTTTACCCACTCTGTCACATTAACTAGGGAAATGATATTTTCGTGACGCGTGTTTTCAAGAAATTCTACAAATATTGAAATAATGCATTTTGAGTAGGGGTGTCAACGATTACGATTAAATCGAATCGATTAATCGATTATTAATTGAAAACGATTAATCGATTTTAAAAAAAATAATCGATTTTAAATTTTTACGGTTTTTTAAATTTAGTTTTTAAGATCCGCCGCCTATAACCCGCGAGAAACGTTCCCGTACGTTACGTTTTCCCGCCAAATACGCCGTGATAACCGCCGATTTAATGTCTTGCTCGCCCTTGAGATACGTTTCCATCAATTTCTAGCACGCGAGATTGTTCCCGATCCACATTTGATTGAAGCGACGTCGCAAAATACATCGTTCGTACCAGCCTTGCCTTGTCATCATGTGCGCATGCGCTGGCCGTGCAAGGTCGGAAGGAGTGGGCGGAGTTAAAGCTGCATTCTGTTTAAGCGTTCCACGCGGCGTAGTTGGCGCGGCAGTCAATAAACACAGTAAACGCACTCAACGCGCCTGAAACGCCGAGCAGTAGTTGCACCTTTACGTAACATGGCGTCTTGAGTGTGACAAAAGTGATTGCTCTGGTGTTGTGTTTCGGCCTAGGCCAAGAGTTTTCGACAACATGGCATCAAACAATTGAATTTGATCACAGCATTGATGCCAATTTCATCTCGTATGCTTTATCTACCCCGCCATTTCCTCTTGATTATGCTCCCGACTGTCTTCTTCGAGATTGTTGTGAGTGCTCAAGTCCCCGCCACGGCGCCGATGCGAGCTCATGCCTTGCGCGGGCGATTCAAACTAACCGAAATCAGACCGAAGTTTGAAAGAAACTGGCTACTATACCGACATTGTACAAAACGATTAAAATCGATTAATAATCGATTATGGAGGTGAAAGTGAATTCGATTATCGATTATAATAATTTAATCGTTTGACATCCCTAATTTTGAGGCATTGCTACACTTGAATGGTCATTTGGGGATGTGCGGTTCCAGATTTTGGTTTCGGTTCCGGTTCCGGGTAGTAAAGTACCCGATTTTTCGGTTCCGGTTCGGTTCCGGTTTTGGTTCTATCAAAATATGAATAAAAATGTTAATTTATGGATTACTGAGATTATCCACTTGACAACTGAACAGGCCTATGTAAAAACATACAAATATCTACAAAATTGACAAATAATAGAAGTCTTTACGTGTATTACTTGATTATGAATGATAACACAAAATATTTACGTAACAGGACTAAAATATCTATAAAAGTCCAGCGCCGTTGCTGCATCGTGTGTTAGCCCATAAGCGTAATGAGTGCGAGAGAGATAGCTGCGGGGCGATGTATCTCGTCATAGCCATGGCCGGCTGGCTGAGTGGCGGGCCGGGGCGTGCGCACATCGATGCGCGTACGATCCACTTCACAGCTGACTGTTGACGGGTGGGGAAGGTCGACTGAGAGGTGAGAGGGGACATGCGCCGAACCAAGTGCGCGCTCGATCCACCTGGACCGGCTGACTGTTCAAGTTGAAAGCCTTCTACTGGCGAGAAGTCGTGACTTGCGCGCGCGATTCAAATACCCGGAACAGAACTGAAGTCGGTTCCAAATTGTCGCGCTTCGGTTCGGGTACTAAATACCCGAACCGACCTGAAATTTCGGGTACCCGCACACCCCTATGGTCATTACACAGATATAACATGATGTCATCATATGTGATGGCATCATATTTGGCCAAATGTGGGCATTTGAGAAGAAGAAGGTAATTGTTTCAAAATCATAATCAATTGAATCATAATTGTAACCCGACAAGGGTACCGAACCTGGGTCTCCAGCGCTGTCGGTCGGACGCTAAATCCCTAAGCTACCAAGACGGTTAACTTAATAACTTCTGGATTGTTGTGCATTATAATCGCATATGTGATAAATATGAAATTGATACTTTCCACTTTTTAAAATTTTTGTGAACGTTTTACGTAATCTGGAGCATAAATATACCAAAATTTAACCGTCTACAAAATGCGATAAACACGCGTTTCCTCGATGGCGTCAGATGATATTCAGATCATCGATCTGAATGGGTCGATTATATCAGCAGAATTGAGATGCTTTGTGGCCTAAATTGCAGTTTGCTGTCATCCTGTTATCATGAACTGCCGATAAAATGCTGAAAATAATCGATGTTTTATCTCGTGCGCATGTAAATAAAGATGTTAGGTATTTGTTTGATTTCAATAGACCTACACATTTAATGCATAAGATGTGTTTCCAGCACAACAAAAGAGTTGACAGGCTGCCTTTGCAACCCTAACCTACATTAAGACAAAGTACTTTTACGACTTTTGATGACGACCACTGTGTGACTACTTTTTTATCTTGTCTTCCTTCGCCCGCGAGAAAATAAGGTGTAGGCTTTGTGTAGAGTGGCAAGGTAAGACAGCTTGTTCCTAACCCTACGTACAATTTAGAGCGGCGGAGCTTTGGTCTATAGGTCTCAACCTCGGTCGACAGCACTTTTATGTGATAACTATGTGCTTTGATAAGATATGAAACCGAATCGCAACGTTACCAAGTCT
Source organism: Sweltsa coloradensis (assembly GCA_024449915.1). Taxonomy (NCBI): domain Eukaryota; kingdom Metazoa; phylum Arthropoda; class Insecta; order Plecoptera; family Chloroperlidae; genus Sweltsa; species Sweltsa coloradensis. The sequence continues at coordinate 111,311 of JAMZAV010000441.1, forward strand.
GAAGTGTCCGTTCACCCGCCATCTTGGATTTTGTATAAATGGGAATCCTTTTTTAATTTGTTACCAAAATTATTGTATTCTAATACATTGTTGATTCAATATTAGTGCTTCAGATATTTACTTAACTTTTTTTAACGTTAGTTAGATTTATTTAGTTGTCCTCCATTGTAAACAGGGGCGGATTTAAGGAAAAAGGCCCGGTCAGCATTTCCGCCGAGAGGCCCTTATTTTTGGAAAATACTTTTTTATATAAATACTGCGTACGTTATTCATCTAGGTGCCCGTTAGGGCGCCGCAGCCAAGCCGTGGCGCGCTACACACTCAAGCACCTTATACAGCAAGCAGAGTTGGGGTGATTTCGAGGTGTTACCCAGCCGTCATGTAACGTGTTGTGGACTTGAAAACTATCAAAGTTGAGAGGATTTAGGTACCTGACTACACATGCCAAATTTTATTGGGGAACGACCATTCCTTCTTGGTGAAAAAATGGCTTGAAACATGCTCACGATTCTGACCAGACGGGTGGGGCTACAATGTTCATATTTTACATGTACATTAAGGTTATAGTAATATAGTCTCTTTTGAAAGAAAAAGTTGAAAAAGTTTGCTGGAAGGCTTCCAAATAAAGGTTTTAAAATAAGCCTTATACACTAGGCATACAATCAACAAGTAACTATAGTTATTTGACACTTGTTGACGGTATAAGCAGAGTTAGGCGGGAAAGTGCGATACATAAACAAATGGCGAACATTTTAAATTTTGCTTCTATGTGTGAAACGAGAAAAGTTGTCATTATACTCTTATAAAACAAATCAGAAACCGTCCCTGGCCTAGGCTCAGATGTAGAAAATTATTTATAATACAACAGTGTAGGTCTAAAGTTCCATTAGGCTATAGGACTAGATAAAATTAATACTTACATTACATGTTTGACAAGCCTAGCCAACCCTAGGCCAGCACAACCTTGTTCTGACACACTTCCCGCACAAATAACTAGTTTTGATTACTAAAAGCCTAATGCAGATAAACAATAGTATGATTGTCCACCTAGGCTATACAAAAATGTACGGAAATAATACACCTATTCTTTTCTTTCAATGATCTCACGCAAAACTCCTGTCACTATGTAAAAACGAAAACAAAAACTGTGCAAATTTTCAATGTTCTTTTGTAGGGGTGTGCGAGTAGCACATTTTGAATTCGAGTCGAGTCGAGTATTCCTTTAAATACTCTAGTATCGAGTCGAGTCGAGTATTCATTTCAAAATTTAATTTTTTTATTTAGTGGGATTTTTTTGGGATGATGTTTACAATGCAGTAACCGTGGATATAAAATTTAATAACTTCCTTCGTAAGTTCCTACCTATGTTCTGGGAATGTTTTCCCAAAACTCTTACCAAACCATCTCAGCAAAGAAATAACAAGGAATGGTTGTCAAATGACATCAGAGAAATGGCAAAGACGAAAAGAGACATTTGGTACCTAGCAAAGAGAAATCCTGAAGGACCAGCATCCTTGGAACACAAACGCCTAACCAAGCTTCTCAGAAGAACAGTAATGTCAGCCAAGAAAGCTTATCATCAAGCAACAATTGCAAGAGCAGACAACAAATCAGCAGCAACCTGGAACATTGTCAATCAAATCACCGGGAAGACTAAAAAGGATGCTCCAGAAATTTATCTTATAAATGAAAACGGACAAAGAGTGACAAACCAGCTAGAAGTAGCAAGACTCTTGAACAGTTTCTTTGCTAAAGCAGTTGAAGATGTTGTGAATGTACACACGGACACAACGGATAAATGCCTCGAATTGTTGCAAAACTCACAACAGCAACCAGACATCCCCGCCTTGCAAATACCCACATTAACACCCAATGACATACTGACAGTTATAAGAAATATGAAACCTAAAACATCAACAGGCTGGGATGAAGTACCAATGCTGGTAGTAAAGAAGTGTGCGCCCCAAATTGTGGAACCTCTTACGCACATTTTTAACCACTCGTTTACCACCAGTCAGTTCCCCGAAAGAATGAAGTATATTGTCATAAAGCCAATTTATAAAAAAGGTGAAAGAACGAATATGTCTAACTATCGCCCCATTGCACTGCCAACGGCATTCTCAAAAATATTGGAGAAGCTCTTCCTTATCGAACTAGTTAAGCACTTGGAAATAAACAACTTACTGTGCGTTGAACAGCATGGCTTTAGAAAAAATCACTCGACCACATCCTCTGTCCTTCGCGTGACAAATGCAGTGGAAGATGCTCTGGATCATAAACTGAGTGTAGGAGCAGTCTTTTTTGATTTAACAAAGGCTTTTGACACGGTAAACCATGCCACTCTTATAGAAAAACTCAAATTCTATGGAATCACAGGTCCCGAAAACAATTGGGTCAAGTCCTTTCTAACGGGAAGGAAGCAAAGTGTGCGGTTAGGAGATGGTAGCGGAGAAGCAAACTGGGAAAATTCCATTTATGGAATTCCCCAGGGGTCTATCCTTAGCCCCACGTTCTTCAGCATCTATGTCAACGATATGCCAAAAAATATACAACTAGGAACCAAAACCCAGTTTGCTGATGACTTTAGTGCTGTTCTGACTGGCGGTACCACTGACGAGTTAGAGCAAGCATTGCATCAAACAGCTATGGAGCTTGAACAATACTGTCACCCGAATAAAATTGCACTTAATATAAGCAAGACTGTAGCCATTGCTTTTGCCACAAAGGGGGAGCAACCCCACCTGGAGGCCCCGGTCGAGGTCTCCACGGACGCCAAGTTTTTGGGTCTAATCATCGACTACAGGCTAAAGTGGAGTAGTCACATCGACTCACTATGTAAGAAGCTAAGCACAGCATGTTTCAGCATAAAAATCCTAATGAGACAGTGCACTGTGAAAACGGTGAAAACTGCATACTTTGCTCTTCTCCAGTCCCATCTCCAATACGGAGTGCTGTTTTGGGGTGGTGCCTCCGATAGTATAAGGGTGTTTCGACTTCAAAAGCGAGCGATCCGATACATAGCGGCACTACAACCAACAGAATCTTGTCGAGCAGCCTTCAAAACTCTTGGTATCATGACACTTCCAGGTATTCATATTAAGGCCTTGGCCCTGTTCATTAGGGACAATCCCTTGCTGACGGTCACAGGAGCCGACGTTCATAACCATGATACAAGAACTGCAGGGAAAATATTCGTTGAGCGGCACAGGCTAAAGAAGCTGGACAAAACCCCACTCCACTTGGGTGTAAAAGTAACAAACTGTCTTCCAAGAGAGATCACACAGGCTCCGACGCGAGATGCTTTCAAGCGAAAGCTGAACGATTTTCTTGTTGACAAGGTCTTCTATAGTACCACTGACTTTATTTCAACATATTCTTAACAAACTTTTAAAAATTGACTTATTTTCAATATTCGGAAGCCTTGTGCTACCACATGAATTTGTACGAAATGCTTTTGAATAAATAAATAAATAAATAAATAGTCGGTCCACTTGGAACACAACAATTTTTCTGTTGTAAACATATAAAAAATACATCATTGTACTTGTATCAGGCTATTGAGGCCTTCCTGCCCTTTATGCTGGTCAATTTCTATAAAATTATAATTATACAGTATGTTATCTGTAGTTCCTGGCCCCATAACAATACTGCTGCGATGTTTAAATCCGAAAAAAAATCCTCCAAATTCGCACTCGCATTATAATATTCGCGGTCTAGGCATCTCCAATGCTATTTCAGCACATTTGAATATTCCGCGCCCTTGAATGGTTCCAGCAGAGTCGATAAAGAAGTTACCTAACCTTCTTTATCGACTCTAGTTCTAGCGATGGCCGACGGAGCGCGCCACGCGTCGCTCACGTCATCAAACACTGGCATCAAAGTAAAGATGGAAGATTGAAGGAAGAGACATAAAACATGTCAAACTACGCCAACTACGATTTTAAAATACGTAAAAAGTGCATTAATGGAATGTTCACTGGCATTCTTTCTTCTCAATAGTTGATCTGAAATATTAGTGATATACCGTATTGGCCCGAATATAGTACGGGGTTTTTATCCGAAAAAAATTCCTCCAAATTCGCACTCGTATTATATGCGCGGACTAGACATTTCCAATGCTATTTCAACACGTTTGAATATCCCGCGCCCTACAACGAGTTCCAACGATGGCCGACAGAGCGCGCCACGCGTACGCTCACTAGCGCCCTCTATGGCAAACGCGTTTCCTCCAATCGCAACGCTCGGTGATGGTGAGTTTGACCTTCAGAGATGCTAGCAAAGATGGAAGAAACTGAAACATCGAAAGTGTCGAACCACGCCAACTACGAGTTTAAAAGACGTAAAAAAGTGTTCAAATGAAATATTCTCCACATTCTTTCTTCAGGATAGTTGATCGGAAATCAGTGACATAGTCGCAAGAAAACCAATAAAGGATGTTTATTTTCGACGCCGTGTAGAAATTCACGTCTCCCTGTCCTCGCATCCAAGTCCTGTTATTGTTTATCGTAATAAATTACGTGGCAAGCGTTATCATACAAAAGAAGAATCGGTGAAAAAAATGAAGTTTCGGAATCGGATAATAAAATTCGCCGTTAGCACGCAGCCTTGGCCTACTTTTTACACGCGTAGGGCCTAGGCTGTAGACTTGTGAGGTCCTAGGCTGTAGACTTGTGAGGTCCTAGGCTGTAGACTTGCGAGGGCCTAGGCCTAGGCCCAGGCCCCTAGTCGATGTGATGTTTGGGCTAGGCCTAGGCTTAAGCTCTAGGCCCACACTTTTGCTTGGGTCTAGGCCTAGGCCTAGGAAAAATACTCACCAAACTAAGGTATAATATCAAGTTATAACACATTTTAAAACTTTATTGTTATTTTGCCAGCTTCATTATTTTTGTATTTTTTGTATTTTTTCTCGTTTTCTCTTCTCAAAATCACTACCCGTATTATATGCGAGACCGTACTATATTCGGGCCAATACGGTAGACGCAATGAAACCAATAAAGGATATTTGTTTTCGACGCCGTGTAGGCCTAGTCCTATTCCCGGTTCCCGCATCCAAGTCGCCGTTGTTGTTTATCGTAATAATTTTGAAAGCACGCAGTCTCTAGGGCCAAGGCCTACTTTTTGCCGTCACAGTACACACGTAGTAGGCCTAGGTTGTAATAAGCCTTGGCCCAGGTCTCTGTACGTAGGCCTAGCCCTACTGTGATGATGGTTCTTTTCAGTTTTCATAGGATTTCATATGTTTAAAACTCGACTCAAAAACTTCGAGCCTAAAACCAAACTCGACTCGATGTCGAGTATAAAAAAAACTCGAAAAAACTCGACATTTCGAGTACTCGCACACCCCTATTCTTTTGATAATCTGTTGATTTACATGGCTGTGGATGCAGTGAAAGGTGTAAAATAACATTAATTGTGCGCTTGTTGTAGCATGGGAAAGTTTTAATTGGATGTGAGTTGCCTAGAATAACCAGTCCTTATACCGTCGTTATACCATGGTTATACCACCTATACCCAGGATGTAGTACATGAATCGGGTCTAGATATTTTACATCCTATTGTTATTGCTAATACGATAGAAATTAAATCAACTTTGATAAAATTATTATATTTTAACAAATAATTTTGCAATGGAACTTGAAAAAGTAATGAGATCACACACATAACAAAAACTTGTAGGAATACAGCCAAACCTTACACACTCAAAAGAAATGAGATCTAAAAAAAAGGGCCAAGCTCATCTACCCTTCCACATTTGCGCATTCTTAATTCATAAACGTACAGTGTCCCATAACAGCATCCTCGAAAAGCTTGGCAAAATAAAATTTGCATGTTATAACGTTTAAATTAATTAGAAAAAAGAACTTGGATGAACTATTACGTTTAAATTAATAATCGCAAATTCTATTTTGCCAAGCTTTTCGAGGATGCTGTTATGGGACACTGTACGTTTATGAATTAAGAATGCGCAAATGTGGAAGGGTAGATGAGCTTGGCCCTTTTTTTAGATCTCATTTCTTTTGAGTGTGTAAGGTTTGGCTGTATTTCTACAAGTTTTTGTTATGTGTGTACGTATTAACCGTAACAGCTAGAACGTTCGCATTCAAACCCCCTTTGGGACTTCCGTCTTGCTTATTTTTGTGTTTCATCATGTACTTAGCTTTATTTAGTGTCCTCCTTTGAAAATCAGTTTATATAACTGATTAGGATAGACGTTAAATAAATAAATAAAAACACCTCCAATAAATTTAGAAAGTCCAAACTTGACAGTTTTTTTTTCGATTGTCATACGAGCAAGGTCGCTTAGTCGCGTTCAATATCAGTAAAATAATATATTTTTAAAAAAATTAATTTTTTTTATGTTTTTAATTAATAATATATTATTTTACTGATCTTGAGTCGCGTTTGATGCATAGAACGCATGCATGTTTTTACACGATGTAGAGTAGGCCTACTCATGCACCTCTCTGCACTGGCGATGCCAATAGGTAATGCTAAAAATACGCGGCACAACACACTCATTTCCAGCAGTACGTCTTCCAGTGAGTTTTTTTAAATAAAGTTTAAATATGCCAGAATACCAGTAGCAGTGGGGCACATCCGTTCAGTAAAGTAATACTGTTGAAATGGCGAAATTTCGTGTGCAAAAGTTTGTAGTGAAATATGAATATTTGTCACATAGTTTCACAACTTGATTTTCGATGGGCTCTCGTTCCACGAGGACAAAATGTTTGGATGGAGGAACCCAAGCTAATCTTCGTATTTCACCACATTTGCCGCACTCTTCTTTCCAAGATAAAAGTCACTTTTTAAAATAAATTTAATGGAATTCAATGTAAAAATAAAGTAAATACTATATACCTTGTTGGCGTACGTAGGAATATATTTGGAGGGGGGGGAGGGCTGTCAAGAGTAGGACATAATAACAGAAAGGTGTTTGACCCTAGACACAATGGGCAATAGCGCTGCAGGCAATTTTTCAATGTGGTTTTGAGTGTTTGCTGAATGGAATGTTTTGCCTAAACCTAGATGTTTTACAGAATAAAAATAAAGCTGGGCTTTCGGGGGGGCCCAAGGCCCTGGGCCACCCCCCTGAATACGCCACTGCTATACCCTATACAACAAGCATAAACTTATATCAATACCTCCATATCTAGCCCATACAAATGGCTTTTAGTTATTTTCAAGAATTAGTCCGAAATAGGGGGTTGGCAGTGAATAATGCAATTTAAAAATAATATCAAGAACTCGTTCAAAGGGGGGCCCGGCACGGCCGAGGCCCGGTCAGCTGCCGCTGACCTTGCTGCCCGTTAAATCCGCCCCTGATTGTAAATCAGTTTTTTTAACTGAATAGGATAGACGTTAAATAAATAAATAAAATAAAGTGACCATATCGGCACGATATTATCGTGATCGCAATATTATTCTCATTTTGGCGCGGTTATCGATGTGAATTTGCATAGCGTTTGACATCCCTTATCTGTTACATAACAATTTCTTAAGGTTACAAATGGGCCCTTCTTCCCGGTGGCAACCATTCACTCCTCCCAGACCTAATTTTACTGCCTTCCCCCAAACACGATCTAAATACCCTCAAAGACCCACTAACTAGGCCTACAACATCCCCAGGCAAGTCATTCCACTCTCTAATATAGTAAAACCTCTATTATCCGAGGTGGATGAGACCGGGTGCAGCTCGAATTATCAAAAAACTCGGATGATCGCGATTTTTTTGTTTATTTGCTCTCGTAGCATAGCCTGACGGTAAAATGATATACGTACCATTAATAGAACATAAATAAACAGCCTGTTAGTAATGACATCGGCTGCGGACTGCTTTGCTGATAGAATGAATGTGTGGTCTCATCTTATCTCATAACATAAATGACTGCTTTGCTGATAGAATGGATGTGTGGTCTCATTATATTATCTCATAACTAGGGTCTCCAGATTTTCAAACCAAAAAAGCGGAACAAACTTCTGGCGGCTGTAGCTGGGGTCTGGGGCAAAGCCCCAGCCGCCGGAGGCCTTTTCGCCGAAGGCGTAAAAAATTTTCACCATACTACAATTATTATTTTGTCATGTTTTAACTGAAAAATGGCAACTCGGGGGATTACCTTAATGGATAATTACTATAGAAAATGTTGCTTTGCAGATCGTACAAAACACTTTGTCATTATCAGTCTCGTGTCTAACAATATAAGGAAAGTCCTTCTTAACATTGAAAACACACGTTTAGGCGGCGGCATTTTACACACTCACGCGTACGAGACGAAAAAACTATCTCGTAAAAGTGAGGTTATGAAGTAAAAATCGGTAAAAATATGTTTTCAAATCAAAATTAGCTTCCCCACCATTTAATTGCTGCTAATAATAATTAAATATCGAATTGCGAACTATATATTCTATCTGTTTGAATACAATCAGTTCTACAAATAAGCAGGCAAAGTATTCTTGCAAGCACTCTAAATTTGTTTGATATTTTTTCCTCACGACAGCATACGATCTGAGCAAGCAAGGACCCAAGGAATGTTTGTTTTGGGTGAATTATCAAATTAAAATACAGTAAGATCCCTCTTATCCGATCTCCTCTTATCCGATATTCCGTGTTAACCGAGCCGCCCCAAAAAAAAAAAAAAAAATAAATAAAATTAAAGTTTTAAATACGTAAATAAAACATAAAAATAATTACAGACGCCGCGCCGCACTTTTTTAAATGTACTCGCATACATTTGTAGGCATGCCTTACGAGTAGGGATGACATCGGGTACCCGGTTCCAGAAATTACCCGGAGCCGATTTTAAGATCCGGGTATATTTCGCGGCCGTTTATAGACTAATTCACCAGTTTAAATTACGCGCTACGTGGTTGCGGTCTTTCCCGCGGAGCGTGCCCGCTGCCTAAAGAGTAATTGGAGTTGACGACAGAGCGCGTTGTAAGCTATCACGTGCTTCCGTCCGTCTCGGCGAGTCGCGCCCATGCCACGAGTGAGTGCAAGAGAGAAAGATGCGGCAATAAATCTTGGGCACCGCCGTCTGCGCAGTACGAGATGCGCGTACGATCCAACCAACTCACACCCACAGCTGACTGACAAAGATGGTTAGGTGTAGAAGTAGAATTCGCAATGGCACCATATTTCAACCGATTCACCAAATTCGCTAGCACGACGCATAGGATTGTTATTCCTGGGCTTATGTTCTTTCTTTCCCAGGCTTATCTTGCGACGAGAGCTTCAGCGCGGGATATAGTAGTGAGAGGTTTTCCCACATGAGAAAGAGAGCTAGGCCTAGGCCTATGTTTGCATTGTAGGCCTAGCCTAGGCCTACTGCGTCGAGTTTAGGCCTAGACATACGTTTTTATTACGACATGTAGGCCTAATTGTGTACGTGTGTTTGTGAGTTTGATTTACAAGCTATTAATTCATTTAGTATACCCTGTATGAAGTGTATCGTGTGTATTTTATGTTCCTTTATCCATTACATGTGTGGCTAGGCCTATGCTAGGCTACGAGAGCAAATAAACAAATGAAACGCGCCATCCGAGTTTTTCGCAAATCCGAGGTGCCCCGGTCTCATCCAACTCGGATAAGAGGGATCTTACTGTATTAATATTAATGTATTTATTGTTATACTCACAGTTATGTTTTATCATCTTGCTCGGCTGCAAAACGACAAAAACTTCGTTGGGGCTCGGGACAATTCGTGTAACTGATGCCGTCAACCAACCCCACTCCCCCTCTACACTCCGCCTGCTGATGACGCATTCATTCGTGCAAAGTCAAGGCCAGCAGAAAAGTGTATACAGAATACGCGTAGTCCGTAAATTTACAGCAGACGAGCCACGAGCTACACGTGAAATCGGTATATTTACAAAAACGGGACAAAACAGCGTCCCGTGAACAGTTGTCGGGACACCGGGACAGGTCCCTAAAAAACGGGACTGTTCCGTTTTTAACGGGACGAATGGACACCCTACTCATAACTAAACAAAACAACTTGGCGAGAGTCTTGGCCCGAAGCCAACTAAACAAAACAACTTGGCGAGAGTCTTGGCCTGAAGCCAATTGACTGACTATAGTGATGTGATACATAGTTTGTGGCTTGGGGTAACGGTTATCTCCGCGTCTGTCATTGACTGGATGTCCCAATGCAATTTTTATTTCTTCATAATCATAGCCAGCCTCTATCATGTCGTCTTCAAGGCCATATTTTGTCTCTTTCTCTCTCCCTCCCAAGGTCGCGGCGGCGGCGGCAAGCACTCACAAAGATACTGGCTCAACATTCTACGGCACCCTACCCTCGACCCCTGCCCCCAACCCCCCTTACAACTCATGTTCTGTGCAATTCTTACGTGACACGTCATTGTAGTAAACAGCATACTGCATGACATTCAGGTGTGAAGAACATAACATTTGAAACCAGCTCGGATAACACGGAATCTCGGTTAATCGGAGCTCGGATGAACGAGGTATTACTCTTCTTCTTCTTCTCTTATGCCCACATTGACATATCTATGTCATCATGTGTCTTGACAACCAGTAAAGATAGGACTCCTGTTCCCTCCTGTCCATACCCCCTGGCATTTCCCCATAGTGTCCTTTCAATGTAGCGCATCTAAATAGATGTTGTCTGTCCTGTGTTCCATCACCACAGAGTTTACACATGCTGCTCTCCATCACACCTATTCTATGTAAGTGCTTTGCTAGCAAGTCATGGCCGGTATCTAGTCTGAACTGTGCTGTTGTAGTTCTTCTCCTATAATGGTTTGTCCTATCATTTCTTCCTTTCCTTGTATTAACTAGCTCCCTCCACATTTTATTCTTGCCTTTCTCCTTCCATGCTTTCTTTACCTCTGAGTTGCTGGCTGATTTCAGATGTGATTTAGCTAAACTGTATGAAATGTTGTTTATGAATTGCTTGGTTTTACTTCCCATTTTAGCGAGGAAATCAGCCTTCTCGTTTCCGTTTATGCCGCAGTGTGCCAGTATCCACTGTAGCATTACTGTGTTACCTGCATTCATCAACCTCAGGATTCTTATCTTGCAGTTTCTTATTTCTGCTCCTGTTTCTTCTCTACTCACTATAGCCTGGATAGATGCTCTTGAGTCTGTTAGTATCACCACCTTCCTTTTTCAAAAGTATTCAATCTTCTCCAACGCTTTGCTTATTGCTCTCATCTCCCCATCAAAGTTACTCCCATTTGATCCTGCTGGGAATGATTCCTCAAACTCTCTACTGTGTATTCCTGCACCTGCATTCCCTTCTCCTGGTGTTGCTGATCCATCCGTGTATATATGCAGCCACTCCTTCTCTGGGTATTCTTTGTGAATAAATCTTAGTGCCAGACTTCTCATATGCTCCTCTTGATAGTTCTTCTTTTTCTCTTGTATTCCTTCAATATTTAGTTGATGGTTTACTTCCAATGATGACATATGAATGTTTGGTTTTCCTATTTCTTGTCTGTTTTCAGTTATCACTTCCCCCATTAACTTTCCCACTACATTTCTAGCTTTAGTTATGAATGTTTTTTGTGTTTTAAGGCCTTCTTGGGGATCTCTGTCCCAATAATCTACATCCAAGTGAACCATTTTTTTGTACGGGCTTCCAGCTGCTACATTTCTCCTTGCTTCCAGTGGTGGGACTTCAGCTACTGTTTCCATTGCGGTGATAGGTGTGGTTTTCACTCCTCCTGTTATGATCCTCAGGGCTTGTCCAAGTGTGTTTTTGAAGTGTTAATCAACATGGCATTTCCATATTCCAACACTGGACGTATGTATGTTTTGTATGTTGTAAATAGTGTATTGACATTGGCTCCCCAAGTTACCCCTGATACTCTTTTCAGTAAGCCTAGTCTTTTATTACTTAATTGGCACATTCTGTCGATATGGCTAGACATCGTCATTTTCTTATCCATCATTACGCCAAGATAGATTGGGTCTTCTTCGTATTTTAAGCTTACTCCTTTGTATTTTAGGCTTTAGCCAGCGATTTAGCCGCGGTCGTTTAACCAGTTCCCACTCGAACACTGAAGTTAAGCGACATCGGGCGTGGTCAGGGGTCGAGTGGGTCGCCGCTCTGCCCTGAAACACACGTATATCGCTGGCTAGAGCAGACTAGGGTTCGTAAGCTTGTGTGACAGCTTCGTTCTCCTTGGCACCGTCTGCTCGGCAGTCCGGGTTAGTGGAGGAACCTATATGACTGTCAAAAGTTACACCGTCCTTTCGGATGGGGCGTAAAGTCGTTGGTCCCCTTGGTACTTTTCGGTAGGAGTAGGCTATGTGCCGGTACTGGGTTTCCCCTCCTCCCTTCTCTATTAAATTTGCACTAGTGGGCTACATTGCCTGTTGCAAATAAATAAACAATAATAAACTGGGGCATTGTTCTTCCTGTTGTACAATAATTGTATACTGTTTTTGTTTCATTCACTACCATCCCATTTTCCCTGGTCCATTCTTCTAATGCTTGCAATGCCTTGTTCATTTCTAACTCCATTTTCTGTACGTCTCTGTCACTACACCAAAGCACCACATCATCCGCAAATAACTTGATCTTTACCTCGCTTCTTTCCTGTATATGTTGCGCTAAGTCGTTTATATATATATATCAGGAAGTAAGTAGGGCTTGTTACTGCCCCTTGTGGTACTCCTGCCTTGGTTTTTCTATACCGTGATCGAGATCGTTTGTTGTTGCATCTTACTCTTATATATCTCTGACTTAGAAAGTTTTTACTCCATCTGTATATGTTGTGTGGCACTCCCATCTCTTTCATCTTTTTTAAAAGTATTTCTCTATCTACTATATCAAATGCAGTCTTAAAATCAACAAATTACTGTAGTTCTTTTCAAGTTCCATACCGACCCAGATCCGTTCTTACTACTTTTCGTTAATTTAACCTTTATTAAACAACATAACTTAGTAGTCCAAATGAATTTTAAACTTAAGAATTAAGTAGATAAATGTTGTAATTGTAAATACAATTAACTGGTTAACACGTTATTATTTTATGTTCATTAAACTAGCTAGGCATAGGGCTATAGCACTGTAGTAGGTCCTTCAAGTTCCGATGTAAAAATACTAATTATTGATCGACATGCGAGGCAGACAAGTTTGACGTTTTTTGTGCCCCCGATAGAAAATGCAGGGCTAAAAAAATACCATGCTCGAGATGCCCGGGGCATGTAAAAAAAGTGGTCGGGCACGTAGATTATTTGCCCGTCCCGGGCATGCGGGAAAATCTCCCACTATCGCCTGAGCTTAACTCTCGTCTTCACAAGATAAGACTGGGAAAAAAGATAAGTCCATTTGTCCAGTAACAGGTCCCATGCTTCGTCGTGATTGCAGGCCATTAAGATAACACTCACTGTTCCTTGCATCTGCTTTATATCTTGTCAATAGTCAAGGTCACGATACCTTGGCACAGGGCGGGGGGGGGGGGGGGAGGGCTGGAGCCCGAATGCAGTGAGTAAACAAGATAAGGAAAGGCCAGCCAGCCTCTGCAGTATCTCTATTCCCATGTGTTTAATTTCAGATATCACCTAGCTTTTAACTTCTAGCAGATTTAAAACATTAGAATTGTTATGGTAATTATTTACGCAGTATAGTCTCTGGAAAATCGCAAATCGCGAGTGGTAAGGCAGGAGGTGGGGGGGGGAGGGGCATACTCAACACACTGCCACAAGTCGGCAGCATGAACAAAGGTCATTAAAATTCAAAAGAAAAACGCCGCTATATGTCCTGATAACTTATTTTAATCGTTAAAAAAAAATGGGCATGTAAGTTTTCTGTCTGGGCATGTAAAATTATCTCCAACATGCCCTGCCGGGCATGTGCCATTTAATAAATTTTTTGAGCCCTGAAATGATCTTGCATTGTCACCCTTTGCCGCTCTGCGGAGAACAGTGTTCATTACATGTTTCTAGTTATGAGGGAAATCTTTCCCCCCCCCCCCCCCCTTGAGTTGTAATGATGACCAGACCCGACCTTGGGTCCTTTAAGGATGTGCAGGTACTGAAACAGTAGGCTGGTTCTAAACCCGAAAGCCCAAAACAAAATCCTACGTCCGCAATAATTTACAAAAAAAATATAAAAAAAATTACAAAAGTTGCTCTCTGCTCTAACTCACTCACGAAAACTTGCGAACAAAGTAAAAACAAAACCGGAACGGACAAACAACAGATTCAGTGGTGAAACAACAAGACAATAGACCAGTCGAGAAATCCAAATTTATGCTTAGAAATCAATGTTAGCGGCAAAATGTGAGACATTTGGGTACCGGGCTGATTTATAAGTAAAAAAACCCAATAAATCCGAATTTGCCCGGTACCACCTCGGATTTTGGCCCGTTTGCCCAGAATCCAAGATGGCGTCCAACAAGGTATAAAAACCGGATAAACCCATTAAAAGTACTATTTTTGTTCATTGAACATGTCAGTGGGGTTCATTTTACGGTTTAAGGGGTCGCGGAGAACGATTGAAAGTGTTGCGTAAAAGTCTTAGAAACAAAAGTACCATTTTAAAATGGCGGCCACTTTGATGGAGAAAACTGGGTCTTTTTTCCTCTTTGAGTAAATACCATTTTATGCGTGTGAGACATTGTGGTACTGGGCTGAATCATGGGTAATAAACCCCGATGAATCTTAATCTGTCCAGTACCACCTCAGATTTTGACTAATTTGCCCGGAATTAAAGATGGCGTCCAACATTGTGTTGAAAAGCGCAGGAAAAGTCCTCTTAATTTTGGGTAAACACTTAACCTTTTCTCTGCGGCCATCGAGTATACTCGATGCCGCCATGTTGTTTCCCCAGTGCGGCCGTCGAGTATACTCGAGCTGAGGTTGTTTCGAAACGCGCGCGCTTGTTGCTGCTGATAGGTATAATCGATTGTCAAAAGTCGATTTTTTCAACTGTGCTGCACTCTATGTGCAAGCTGTTCAACCATCTTCTAGTTTGGTAGTTGGACCACAAATGGCTCTGTCAGTTATTTCAGTATTGCAAATTGACAGAAACAACAAGTGAAGATAATAATGGCGTCTGGAAAAGGTTAGAATGATGAAATGACACAGTTATTAGGCAAAATGGGTTGTAATGAAAAGGTTTATGATCCATATTCGGACTAGTTTAGCAACCATAGACTTTGAAGTAAAGGTTGAAATAATAGAGAAGTAGAGGACGTTGTCAGTAGGCCTAGGTGACGAAAACCAGCTCACACTTACGTAGGCCTAAGCTAGGGCAATTGTCACATGTGAATAATAGTCTTGACAGTATAAAAGCAAGACAATCTAAACAAGGTGTATAGTGTAATGAAATCTACTTCATTTCAAGGATGAGGAAACATTTTGATAAGTTAAATATAAATATCAAATACAAGTGAGAGAAATTGACTTTTTGCTCAAAATAACCCAGCACTGGGGTGTTGGGTGCTCCGTTCAAAACCCAGCATTGAAAAGGTTAAGGAGGGCTCAAGGTTTTCGGGGTCAAGGAGAACGATGGAATGTGTTGCAGAAACGCAAAAGAACCGGAAGTACCATTTTCAAAATGGCGGCCACGTTCATGTGGAAAAAATGGGATTTTCCGTTAATTCGGGATAAATACCATTTCATGTGGGAGACATTTGGGTGACGGCATAATTTGTAAGTAACAAACTATGTCGAATCTGAATTTGCCCGGTAATATCTTGGATTTTGACCCATTTGCCCGGATTTCATGATGACGTGCAACAAGTTGTTAAAAAGGGATACACCTATTTAAAGTCCTATTAGTGCTGGATGAACACCATAGAAGGGTTCATTAAAGGGTTTTGAGGGTCAAGAAGAGCGATGGAACGTGTTGCGGTAACGCCCAAGAAACGGAAGAACCATTTTTAAAATGGCGGCCACTTTGATATGGCGAAAAGTGTTTTTTTGCCCCCTTTGAGTAAATACCGTTTTATACATGTGAGACATTGTGGTACCGGGCTAAATTATGAGTAATATGCCTCGCTGGTGGTGGTACCGGGCAGATTAAGATTCAACGGGGCTTGTTACCCATAATTCATCCCAGTACCACAATGTCTCACACGTATAAAATGGTATTTACCCAAAGGAGGCAAAAAAAACACTTTTCGCCATAAAGTGGCCGCCATTTTGAAAAAGGTACTTCCGTTTCTTGGGCGTTACCTGCAAATAGCAAATATAAATATATATAAATAATATAAATATAATAATATAATATAATATAATAATATAAATAGGGCAAATAGGGCAAAATACAAGATGGTACCGGGCAAATTCAGATTCGACATAGTTTGTTACTAACAAATTATGCCGGTACCCAAATGTCTCCCACATGAAATGGTATTTATCCCGAAAAAACGGAAAATCCCATTTTTTCCACATGAACGTGGCCGCCATTTTTAAAATGGTACTTCCGGTTCTTTTGCGTTTCCGCAACACATTCCATCGTTCTCCTTGATCCCGAAAACCTTAAAATGAACCCTCCTTAAGTGTTTACCCAAAACTAATAGGACTTTTCTTGTAGTAGTAGTAGTAGTAGTTGTTTTATTCACCATTATAAATTTTACATTCATTTGGGTTTCGTCATTTTAGTATAAACATACATAAATATGTATATATATACACAACATACGGTACATGAAAAGTTTATAACAATAGGCCTAATCACATTTTACAGTACAATTAAAGATGATGCAAATCAAATTGTCAAGTCTTGGGTTTAGGACCAATAGGCTAGTTGCCCAATAGTTGCTAAGCTAAAAAAAAAAAAAAAAAAAAAATTTAATTAAAAATTAAAAATTAAAACATACATTCATCCCACATATATAAGTTACAATAATTTACAATTCATCACTATAACACTGACAGTAATTCAGTGAGATAAAAGGATAAAAACTCTGACAGTAATTCAAAAAGATAAAATATCTAGGCCTAGACAAGTACATTGACATTCATTCATACATTGGCATTCCTTGGCAATCCAATATGTAAATGTAAGCTTACATAGTTTGATATCAGTCAATCGTAAGTCAACTTTATATAATAATAATAAGCCTTGAACACCCAAAGTCAATAACAACAATCGGTCAGGCCCAAATACAATAGGGCCTGTTCAGATTGTCAGGCTACATGGTATGCGACAAGTGGGCCTACATGCTAAATCACCTTGGGGCTTCAAAGAATTCTTCAAGACTGTAGAATGGGGTTTCAACAAAGTATTGCTTTGCTCTAGTCTTGAATATTCTGATGCTGGGGATCGATGTGAGGCTATCAGGGAGCTTATTGAATAGTTTCCTTCCCATGTAGTGGATATGCTTTTCTAATTGTTTGGTGTTGTGAGAAGGATATTGAAGTGCGTGTTTAAAGCGGGTGCTGTGTGGGTGTTTGATGCTATTTTGAAAAGAATTGGGGTTATTTTTTACGTAGCATACAGCTTTATAGATATATGCATTAAATATTGTGTGTATTTGAAGGTCTTTGAATATGTCACGACAACTTTCTCTTTTCTGCATTCGCCCTATAATCCTAACTGCCCTTTTCTGAAGAGTCAGGACTCTTTGTACTAGATATTTCGAAGCACACCCCCAGGACAGAATTCCGTATGTCATGATTGAGTGGAAGTTTGCAAAATAAGCAGTTATTAGTGTTTCCCGGTTTGCTAGAGAGGAAAGTACCCGTAGGGCATATATGGAAGAGTTGAGGCGTTTACATAGGTTATCTATATGGGGTTGCCATGTTAGGCTGTGTCAGCGTAAGACCTAGGAGTTTGCAGCTTGTGCATGGTGAAATAAGTTTATGATTACTGATATCGTGTTGTTGTACAGAGTGGTTGACCCGTTTCTAAGATTAAATTTTAGTATCTGAGTTTTATTGTCGTTTAAGTATAGTTTATTTGCCTGGAACCACATAGAGATTATATTGATTATTCTGTTTGCAAGTGCTGTTGTTATACTGCTATCTGGACTTGAGATAACAATGCTTGTATCATCAGCAAATAGTATCATGAATAGTAGATGTATGAAATGGCTGGGTAAACGATTTAATACAATAGTCAGGTAAGTCATTTATAAAGGTGAGGAACATAAGTGGTCCAAGAACGGAGCCCTGGGGTACACCTACGTTGTTGTTGTCTTGCCAGCTAGACTGGGTTTCTCTATTGTTGTTGATGACCACATGTTGCTTACGGTTTGACAAGTAGAAGAGAACCAGTCACCTGCTATTCCCCTGATTCCGTAGTGGTTCATTTTTTCAATGAGCAGTCTATGGTCAACGCAATCGAAAGCTTTGCTCAGATCGAAAAATACTCCAAGTGTGTCCATGGCCCCTATCAAGGGAGTTGTATATTTTATCCAATATTTCGGCTGAGGCTGTGTCCGTAGACTTACCTAGTCTAAACCCATGCTGGAAGTTGGTGAGTATGTTATGTTTGTCAAGAAGCTAAGTAGACGTTTTGCGACTATTTTTTCAAGTAATTAGAAAATACTGGGAGAATACTTATAGGCCTATAGTTGCTCATATGGCTATGACTGTCTTTTTTGTATATAGGTATTACCTTTGCTAGTTTCATTCCTTTTGGAAAGACACCCGTTGAAAGAGAGCTATTAAATATTTCCTCGAGTGGGAGTAACAGATGATTTATACAAGTCTTAATTAGCTTGACCGAGAGTTCGTTAAAGTCTTGGGCAGGTTTTGGACATGTATTCTTAACAATGAATAATATTTCCTGTCTGGTAGTAGGCGTCAAGAGCATCGTGTGAGAGTTGCTACTTGTAAAGGCTTTAAGTGAAGAGATAGGGTCATGTAGGCCTATAGTTGTGTGTGATAAATTGTGATGTGTTGCAGTTTTGAAGAGACTTCAGTAAAGAATGTATTAAATGCATCAGCAATATCCTTTTCAGATGTTAGGATTGCCCCATCTATAGCAATTTGCTTATTTTTCGGGTGCTGGACTTATCATTTACATGGTAAGTGTGAGTTTTTATTGTCTCCCAAACAGCTTTATTCTTATTGTCTGAGCTTAGTATATATTGGGATATAGCCTTTTGTTTTGACAATTTAATTACTAATTTATAAATTCTTTTATAAGAAGCAACATATTTTTTAAAGTTTTCTGAGCAGATATTTGTTTTCAGAATTCCAGTGAGGCATTAGCTTATTGCAAGAGGTCTGAATGCCAGTTGTAAACCAGTGTCTTTTTACCAAATTTGGTTTAATTGGGAGTTTTTTAATTGGAATGCTTTATTGAAGTGGGTCATGACTGTGTTAGTAACACATCATACTTCTCATCTGTAGTGGTCGCGTTGACTGTATCCTGCCATGTTTCATTTTGCAGGATATTTGAAAAGTTTGAAATGTTTCGCTGCGAATATATGCGTTTTGTATACATGGCGGGCAATTGGCTTTTTGGGCTGGGTTTCAAAGCCACCTTCAGTAGCTGGCCTTCATGATCGGAGAGCCCGCTGGATATAATCGCAGTTTCGCATTTTTGGTTGATGTTTGTATAGATATTATCAATACAAGTCCTGCTATTGGCTGTTATTCTAGTAGGGGAGGTAATTGACGCTACTCATTATACGACGCAATTAAGTCATTCAGAAGAGTATTGTTAGTAGACTGTTTTTAAAGTGTCGATATTGAAGTCTCCGCTAGGATTACAGATTTATTCTCTTTAGTAATGAGGTTTAGAATTTGGTCCAGGTGTGAAATAAAGTTAGTAATGTTTCCATTAGGTGATCTATAGATAGAAACAACTACAACTCTTTGAACTTTTAGTTCAATGGCAGCAACTTCATGTGCTTGTCGTGGCTAATTTTATTAATGTCATGCCTTGGCATATATTCTAAGCAAGGTAAGTGGTCCCTAATATAGATGGCTGTGCCCCCATTGGTAAATGAGGTTCTACAGTAGCTACTACCTAACGAGTAGCCTGGGATTTTATAATGTAGAATTTCAGCTTCCTTTAGCCAGTGCTCTGTTGCGCAGAATATGTGTACTGAATGGTTATGTAAAAGATCTCCACCTCATTTAGTTTGTTTCTTAAGCTTTGTAGGTTATGTGGAGGAGTATTGTGTCCCTAGACTTATTATGAGTTATGTTGGAAGTACTTCTTGACTGAGGGTCAGAAAATTTATAATGTTTGGCTTCTTCAGCACTTTGTTCTAGATTTGGTGATTCTAGAGGTTGGATTCTAAGGGGAATAGTGTGGGGATTAGTTTTGCATACATACAGTTTAGACCCACTGGCCCTAAGGTTATTAGGCCTGACTTGGTGCTAGGACTTGGTGCTTGGACATGGAGACATCTTGGTTGGGCTCAGTCGATGGAGTTGAGACGTCTAGGTCGGGCATAACCTCTGGAGTTGAGACGCCTAGCCGGGAATGACCGCTGGGGTCAAGAGGTCTTGGCCGGGTCAGCAGCTGGATTCGAGACCTCTAGGCCTGGCACAACCGCTGGAGTCGAGACGTCCTGGTTGGGCTCAGCCGTAGGAGTTGAGACGTCGGACGCAAAGGGTGTAGCCTGTTCGCTGTCGTCACCAAAGATGGCTGCTTGGGTAGGGTGTAGACCAGGATTTGTGTACTTGATTTTATGAAGATTTTTGAGATGGTCTCTTTCACGAGGGGCCAATACATCCCATCTAGCCCACAGCCAATACGTGGCATGGCTATCTTACGTATGTGGTAGTATCTGCAGTGGGATCTGAGTTTGATGAGAGACTTTTCAAGGTCTTGAATACGTGGTTCGTGGTGAGATGCTCTTTTGGTTATTAAGTATAAGAGGAGCCTTCCTCTACAGTGCAAGGTTGCCATCTCACCTACTTCTTTGTTTTGGGCTGAGAGAAGATCAACGTGGCCAAATTTAGATTTGAAGATTGCCGCAATCCCTTGAGACATTCTAAGGTCGGCGGCTACGCAGTGGACCAGTGGGATGGATTTGGGGGTGTCAAAGAGGTTGCCTACAGTTTCCACAATTACTGGTGTAGGCCCAGGAGGTACCTGACAAGGCGGGGGTGTTGGGTTAGGTACTATGGTCATTGACTCGTTCCGCGTAGACTTAGAGTGGTGTTTGATCGCTTGGATTGGGATGGTTAATGGGGGGATTGGAGGAGGAGTGTTCTCATCATTAGAATGCTGGAGTATAGTGCGTGTTGGGGTGGGTTGAATTTGATTTGACATCAGGTTACCCTCACGTGCAACTATTGTCTGTTGGGGCCTATCTGCTTGGTTAGAGGTCTGTGGAGTATGTGGATGCAGACCTGGGGTGCGGGGCAGTTGCGATTGTTCTTGAGGTTGGGAATACTGAAGTTAGCAGATGAATTGGTGTTGGTCGCCAGTCAAGGGTTGAGATGATTTCTTGTATCATAGTGTTAAGTTTCACAACACCCCGTCCATTAGGGTGGAGGCCCCCTCGAGATATGTCGCGTTGTGAGATTGAGTTGTTTGATTCGACATACACTATGCTGTGGGAGGAACAGACCCACCGAATTTTCTGGTTTATGGAATCTATTTGGCTGTTTGGGACATCTGTGCGGTAGATGATGCTAGTGTATGCCACTTGCGCGTTGGGAAATAGGCTCCGTACTGACCAACAAGTTGATATATATCGTCGGTGATTTGAGCTGTGCTTTGCTTACCCAGTGAATTGGTTCCACAGTGTAAAATTACTGTTTTAATCTTTACATCCGGCATGGACTTGGACTGTTTTAGACGATTGTTCAGCTGGTGCGGCGTTATTCCTGGGTATAGGTCCAACTGATAGGACCTAGGCCCCTTGTCGGTCAGAAATTTGAGGCCAGTAAACATTGAGTCACTGATGATCAAGATATCGGAAGACGTCATTATATTGGGACTGGGTCTAGGCCTAGTTGATGGATCAGGCTTATTCATTTGTGTGCTCGTTTTTGGATCTGAGGAGGCAGCTAGTAGTCTTGGTGGTGGCGGCAGCGGATTCCACTTTGTCGCATTTGCGTAAGTGGGACTGTGGTTAGGGTTATCTTGTTTACCTAGGTTCCCAAGTGTCGGCCTATGCGTAGATTTGAAGTCAGTTTTCTTGGGCTCGTGTTGCTCTACGATGATTGTATCCTGCTTAGGGCCTAGCCCTGGCTCAGTTGATTTCGTGGATTGAGTTATTATTGAGTTGTTGGTAGGGCCATGGCTTAGTTTATACTTAGGCCTAGGCCCAGGTACTTTGCTCCACTGTGGCTTTTCTGCAGATTCTGCGATAGCAGCAGCACTATTTTCGTGATGGTAGTGGTGTAGGCTTAAGCTTTGTTCAGCTCTGGACAGCGGGCAGGTGATGGGGGTTGCTACTGAGCAGTTAGTAGTTTTTTAGGTTAAGGCTGTCTGGGCCTACTAGTGTCTTTAGAGTACTGAGAAGGCTCTCAATTTCGTTTACAATAAGCCTAACCTGGGATTCTTGAATACTTCGTGCGTGCATAGGGTTACCCATGCAACACATTTGTTGGAATTGGTGCTGAAAGCCGTGCTCTGGTGTAGGCTTACTGGCGTGGCAATGCCCAAGCCTAGGCCTAGGCCTGTCCTGAGGGGAGCACATGGCGGCGCACATATTCTATCTATATCTATCTATATTCTTGCGCTTTTCTACACCATGTCGGACGCCATCTTGAATTCCGGGCAAATGGGTCCAATTCTGAGGTAGTTCAGGACAGATTAAGATTCAGCGGGGTTTATTACCCATAATACAGCCCGATACCACAATGTCTCACACGTATAAAATGGTATTTACCCAAAGGGGGCAAAAAAAAACTTTTCGCCATAAAGTGGCCGCCATTTTGAAAAAGGTGTTTCCGTTTCTTGGGCGTTACCTGCAACACGTTCCATCGCTCTCCGCGACCCCTAAAACCGTTAAATGAACCCCTCTGACGTGTTCAATGAACAGAAATAGTAGTTTTAATGGGTTTATCCGGATTTTACACCTTGTTGGTCGCCATCTTGGATTCTGGGCAAACGGGCCAAAATCCGAGGTGGTACCAGGCAAATTCGGATTTATTGTTTTTTTTTACCTATAAATCAGCCCGGTATCCAAATGTCTCACATTTTGCCGCTAGTATTAAAAATCTTCAATTTTTTTACCAGTCTACAAGCTCAGCGACGCCGCTCGAAACCATGCACTTGAGGTGCCCTGGTCCCGAACCATACCCTGGCGCTGCGAGGTTATGGTCTGCCTCCAGGCAGTGATGCTGGGCCAGGGCTCTGCTCTCCGGTTCCCGCGTGCTTAGTTGCTAGCCTTAGTCATTAAGTTAGGTGTAGGGGAGACCGGGGCTAGTTGGCCACGTTTTTACAGTTGGAATTTTTGCAAGGAATCTAATTAAAGAAATGATTGATATCTTTCTGTAATCATTTCTTCAATCTTTGATGCAATTAAAAAAAAAATACTTCAATTGTTTAGTTACTTAGTTTAATACAAGAAACAACAAAATAACTTGGAATGTGGATTGGCCAACCTGCCCCGTGTCAGGGGTTGGTTGGCCCAGTACATGGGGCTGGTTGGCCCAGTACATAAGAAAAGTTATTTTTGTTGTTTATTGTATATTTTAAAATATTGAAGGATTTTTTTTGAAGTGCAACGCAGATTGAAGAAATGATTACAGAAAGAAAGAAAGAATTTATTTCATTAGATTCCTTCCTAAAATTCTAAATGTAATAACGTGGCCAACCAGCCCCGGTCCCCTAGGTCTGTATCAGAAATTCCATTTAACCTGCAAAGTGAATGGGTGGGCCAACCAGCCCCATCACGCATTTATACATATTGTTTGCGTTTGTATTAGATCCTACAGTTTAATTATGTTTTCAATACTAAATATACAATCCCTAATGGATATTGTACAATTAAATTATTTACTTTAGTATAAATTATTGAAAACGGAGTGGTTTATAATGAAATACGTAGCTTGGTTAAAAGTTACAAACCAGCTGTCAAAAATTCATTTTGCTCTCAGACACAGTGCTGTAAAACTAGGGTCTTGAAATTTTCACAGCCATCTCAAGTAGTGAACACGCATGTTCAATTCAAATTTTGGCGGCAACGGCCTTTTAGATATCGAGATCTGCCTGGTGGGCCAACCAACACTTGGGCCAACCAGCCCCGGTCTCCCTACAGTCATGCATTGGGTGATTCATTATGAGAAGACGTGATGCGTCTACATGCTATGATAGGAAGTACGATGGGATGCCTGTATTTACTGACTCGAAATCTAGGTGATATTAATGCAAATTCAACGTTGTATTGTTACTTTAGGTAAAAACAAACATGGTACATGACATGGCAAAAATTAAGTAAAAAAAATGATTGGATCCAATTTCCCCCATTAACCCATTGAGCCACCAGTTGATTTTGCTTATTTTGCCCGACGGATCCAGTTAAATCCGTATTACGGAGGATGGCACCCGGCCGCACCCTGCCTGCGGGCCGAAATCGCATGAATGCACAAAATTGAAGGCCTAGGCCTATTGTTTTCAGTTCATATGCTTTGCTTTTCTAGTTTATATTCCCGCCAGCCCTAGGCCTAACCCTACTTGTGTCGTCGTCTTATTTTATCTTGGCTAGAAGAACTCTAGTCTTCATCCACATCATTTTTATCGCTTGCATCATTTGCAAACTAATCAACAACACTTCCTGAATCTCACAATATCTGAATCTCACAATATATCACGCTCATTGGAAATTCAGCACAATCGCCTTCAGATTCTCCATCTCGTAACATTCAGGAGCTTTACGTCAGTTTTACGAAGTAAACAACAGCTGAGAAGCCTATTTCTGTTACGGCGCACCGCCTTGACAATTTGTAGGCCTTCATACTATTTGTAGTCGTCTGTGAAATGGCGTGTTCGAGAATTTATCGGGGAAAAACTCAACCACGTCGGTAAAAGAGTCAGCCTCCATATAGTGCTGCTATCTGTGTGAGATTGACTGAACTACGCCGGTTTGGCGCGAATTCAAAGACGAACGGAACGGACACGGAACTGTTCCGTGTGTCCGTTTTTTGGGCCAGACTCGTGGGATACGGAACTGTTCTGTAAGTCAGCTCCAATGGGTTAATAAAAATTAGTTAAAATTTCAAATCAACATGATCAAATTAGAACACAGGTTACAGATTTCCTCATAACATAATAAGTTTCTACTCAACACTCTCTCGGTCTGGCATTTTCCTTCGTCGCGTCACGCGTAGGCTTCAGGTTGGCGTTCCGTCCGTCGTTCGGCGAATTCCAGGCTTCCTGTTTCTGAGCTTCCCTCAGGAATAGCGTGGTAGTTCTGTCGATACGATGGGGAGGGATGCGTGATGAGTGTGCACGCACAATACGGGGCCAATGCTCAATGTATGCGCCGGAGGCTTAGATACCGACAGCAACATGCTGTATGAGGAGGTTAGGAACTAGTATAGTTCGAGCATGGAAATGATTATTTAGGTTATGATGAGGAAAAAATGTAGTAATATTTAGGAAGAATGGTAGGAAATTGGATATTTACCCGGTTGGATTTCCATAGTCAAGCGTGGTCGTCGTATGCAGGAGAGGAAAAAATGGCGCCTTACACAGCATGGCAGGGCCGATGATGTTTTGCCTCTCAGCCAAAAATTGAAATAAACAGGATAAATGGTAGTCTAAATCAGGGCTGCCGTTTTAACGGATTTTATCCGTTTTTACGGATATTAAGGGTGCAAAACGGATAAACGGATTTTTAGTCTTATTTACGGATATTTTGTTAGTTATGTTTTCTATGCTTATTTTCGTATATTTGAATCTGCGCGGGCTAATTTCGATTGTAAACATTGAAGGCGGGGCGATAATCGATTCGACTTTCGATAGGGGGCGGAGCAGTCCATGCCATGTCCCAGGTGTAGTAGGAACTGTTTCCATTGAGAAAAAGCAAGGAAACAGCCAAGCAGTTGCTTTTGGGGAGGATGCAAGTTAAATTGAACAGCCAAGAGCATACAAAATTGTTTTCTTTCGTTTTTGTTTATAAAGTTTGGATTATGTGATATTAAAAGTGAAAAATAGAATTAGTATGATTAAAATGTTATTATCAAGTTCTGCAATGTTATTATAGAACACAACACATGGGCCTAGCCACGGGGTGGTAACAAGCATAGCCGAGCGGGAACCATCGAGCTACCGTGTTTACCAAGAAGTTCGGAAGATTAATTCACAGAAAGCAGCACCATCGAAGACTGTAACCATGGTAACGGTCGGTAACGGTGATGTTTACCGCGAGCGCCGAGAAGGCAGTGATAGGCATTTCTTTTTTCGGTTTAGTTCCAGCCTCTGTCAGTCTTGCTATTTGTTTGTTTCTCGTTTTTTTAGTCCCAAAATAAAAGTTTTGAAAGTTTTTTGGAGTTTCAAAAACCACTCTTGCGCGCCAATGCTTTCGTAAATACCGTTAGGTGTCATTAGCTTTTGAATGTGCCGCCTCAGGGCTTTGAAAAATGAGCCCCCTCACGGCTACCTAAAGAAGACTTATGTAAAAAAGGCGGTGTAAAAGCAGCAATAATGGCCGCCCAAAAAGTGTTTCTTTTCTAAACATACTCACCTTTATCCTCGACACCCGAACATCCAAATACTAAAGTGGTAAAACGGGTGCAAGGGGTGGGAAAATAAGGAAAAAAAGGGAAATATTAAAATTTTTTAAAGTATTCTGTTCATTAAAATAAATTGGAGAAACAAACCAACGCCCGTTGGAGAACAAAAAGCACATGGCGGGTCCAAGGGGACCCCCTAAAATTTTTTCTTTTAAACCCCACAAGGGCCCTTTCGTGAGGAAAAATTTGAGCGTTTGACGTGTTCTGGACTAAATCTGTGACTTCAAGAGGAAGAAAACCCTCTTTATACACAAGGGGTGATCGAGCAGGGAGATCCTAACCTTTTCAATCTTGCTCGGAGGAAAGATGACTATGATGTTGTAGTACAAAATTCGAAAAATTTTTTTCTTCCCCTATGAAAAAATAAATATATAAAAAGGGCATTTTTCTACGGCGAAAACAAAAAACCGGTATCATCGACACCTATACAACACCTTCACACTCTATCTAAGACATGTGGGGGGCAATCAGCAGACAAAATATTTTGATGGTCTCTAGTAGGCATGTGCGACCAGAGCAAAGCGACAAAACTGAAATTGATCCCAACTCACTTTTAAAAGGCCCTCACCCAAGTTCGTTTCAAGGAAATAGCTAGGCAAAGGTTATACACTTCTGATCCGTAGGCCTGTGCTAAAACCCCAAACCCTTTCCCCGGGATAAATGAAATAGTGGCCTAAGCATTCCCCCTTTTAAGAAAAAAACTTAAAATTTAAAAAAACGAAAAAAGGTAAAAATCCACAGGGGGTATCAAAATGTAAATAAAAAGGTTACAAACTGTAGGGGGTGGGCTACAGCCAAAACCTGCCGTAACCGAGGCTCATGCCCAGAAAAGGGATCCCCAAATCAAAAAACTGGGGCTACAGGGGCCCTTCGGAAAAGGTTTTTCGTCGTAAGAAAGTCGAGAAGGGTTCCTGACAAAAACCGGGCTGACTGTGTCTTTATCGGAAGCTAAAATCATCCGGGATAAAAAACCAGGAGGTTAAAATAACTCCACTAAGGAGTGTTTTAAGGTTGACACGGGGAGCAGACGTGAGGGGTTTTAACCACTCTAAACGGGTTCGAGAATATCGCACTTACAAAACCAAACCCAAAAAATACTCTGGGGGCCAGATAAAGCCCACGGGTGTTTTGGGGGTTGGCAAAGTGAATCTAAAGTTCGGAAAACAGTATCCCTAAAACCTTTTTGTAGTGAAAGGCCTAGATACCCCACTTCTAGGTAGACCGCTATTACTACCCCTAAAAATCCTAGGACTAGCCCTCTACGACCCAAATCGTAAACTACGTCCAAGAAAAAAATTGGAAAAAAGAATTCAAATCCTTCACGGGTTTTGGGGGAACCATCCCAGAACTACAAAATCAATGTAGATCTGGAGCGACTCCAAACCATTTTCCCCCTTTGGGTCGTAGCCTTGCCATTGTTAATACTGAAAAAAAGGGAAACTAATAACATGGTTAAAATAAGTCATAGCCAAATAAAGAGGAAACCCGTTTGGGTGTGCCCCAAATGGGGGTAGTGCCAAACCGCAGGGGGTTCCAAATATGCTGATCTTACTCCCCTTAAACGTAGTGTACGGGAAAATACATCCAACCCCTAAGGAAGCATCCTAAAAACTTGCTGGAGCTAAGGTATTCCCAAACTAGCCCCAAAATGCGGGTTTTCGGGGAGGTTCCTTTGGCCCAAATCTCACAAACTCACGCATTCCTCTCGCCATTTTTGGGAATTTAAATTCCTAAAACTTCCATTCGGTATCTCGTCGGCCCCAGAACACTTTCAGAGAAAGAGAAAATTATACCCAAGGGCTAAAGGGTAGAGTCCACATGGATGACTAACGGTGGGGGGGCAGCCAAAAAAACATATCGCCGCTTCGAGCTGTCTAGAGAGATTAGAAAAAATCGGGAAAACACTCAAAAGAGAAGAAAACGGTGTTTTCCGTTGACAAAAACACCTTCCTAGGTCCAAGGTCAGTGCCGAGGGGATTTCGCCGGACGAAAGAAAAAAATCTGCGATTGTGAAATGGAGCACCTCGAACGTCCAGAAGTCCACGTTTTTTTGGAATGGTTAACTTTTTCGGGAATCATTCCTGGAAAGCAAAATCCTCGAGCCTATAAACAGTCTACTCTCAACAAAACCATTGGTATTGGGGGGGAAACAAAGGAAGCCTTCAAGAAGATCAAGACTTTGTTAACCATTGCCCAATACTAGCATTGTACGCCCAAAAAAAACAACTATTGTTTTCGGCGGATGCTCGTCATACGGGGTTGGGCGGGGTCTTATTACAAAAACAAGATGAGGGAAGAAAAGACCAAAAGCATATGTGTCCAGACCTTATCGGCTGCCGGAAAATTTGCGAATATCGAACGGGAGGCATTGGCTTGACTGGTCTTGCGAAAGACTCAAAACTTCATAACCGGGGTGTCATTCTCTATTGGGCTGCCCAAAACCCCCAGTCCCTTTTTTTACTTCCAAAAACTTTGATGGATGTCCCCGAACTAAAAAATTCCCCAATGCGGATGATGAATAGCTACAAAAACTTCTATTCTCCCGGAAAAAATCTAGTCGTCGAGATACCCTCTCAAAAGCCCCCTTCCATGCGAAGAAACAAAAGATTAGAAGAGGAAAAGTCCGCGTACTACATTTGGTAAAAGCAACACCCCGTCCAGACACTATTTGGGAAAAATAATAGAAAAAAAAATCAAGATCCATTGCCAGCACTCGGAAAATTTCTCTAAAGGGTGGCCCTCAAAAAAATAAAGTAGTAAAACTCAGGCTTCTGGCCGTTAAGGGTGAGCTTTTATTTCGATAGTTTGTTAAAGAAGGCACTCGTCTTATAAACCCCCGGAATCCCTCCAAAAAAAAAGTTTGGAGAAAAACCACAAGGCCACCAAGGAATAACAAAATGTCGGCAAGGGGTCGTGAACAGTGTGGTGGCCAGGGAAAATCCACTCAAATTGAATTTGCAGTCAGATCATCCCCAAATGCTTTAACATTCCAGTAACAGCAGACCAATGATTGCTTGGTTTCCTTCGGGCCTGGCAGATTTTTGCCCTGGACCCATTCATTAAACAACATGGTACCTCTCTCCCACTATTACTCCCGGTTTTCGAGATCGCTGACTCTCAAATCTCAAAACAAAGGGCAATAATCAAACCTTGCAAATCAAAATTTTCCGCCACGGTTACCGAAAAGTCCGAGTGACAATGGACCCCAGTTTGGGGACTTTAGCTTCTCGGTTTAAACTTCTCCGAATCTTACGGGGTTTAAATTGATAACCTTCCGAAGTACAGCCAAGCATGGATTTGCTGAAGCAAGCGGTGAAATAGCGAAACTACGATTGAAAAAAAACGGGAAAATCCCTTCCTACTCTTTTGGGCCCATAGAACAAAACCTTTAGCTAAAGGGTTAAGCCCAGCCGAGCTTTTCATGAAAAGAAAAAACCCTTCTACACTACTTTGTTCCACAACACGGACAATACCGGACAAGTCGAATCTTCGGAGAAGGGAAGAGATAAAAAAAGAAAACCAAAATCAAATTATGATCGAAAACAAACCGTGCCATACTCTATCGCCCTTAAAAACCGGGGATGCTGTATGGATAATTTCATGCGGACAACCGAAGATTCTTTACTGTGCTACCGAACCCGGTCATATGTGTCCGACCAAACGTGGGGCGTCAGGGGAAAACCCATGGCACCCAATCAAGCCATACTTCCCCGCGACGGGGAAGAAGGGAGGAAAACTTTGAGCCGGTAAAACCCAAAGGAGGCCTCGCCGAAAAGATAGCCCCCCAGCCATTGCAGTCCAGCCCCCCCCTACAAACTCTCAAAAAACTGTCTGTGGTCCTCAGCCAACCCTGGTGGTCCGATCAAAAAAACGGGGGGAGAATCCGTCCCCCTATGAAGTTAATTTTTAAGAATAATCCTCCAGTAGATGTTTCATTGTCATTTAATAAAAATTTTCTTCCAAATAAAAGCATAATTAAAGTTCTATTAAAGGGGGATGGTCTTGCTTTTGAATTGCCGCCTCCGCTTTGAAAAATGAGCCACCCCACGGCCTAGAAGAAGACTATTGTCACAAAGGCGGTGTATAAGAGACGAATAAATGGCCGTCCAAAAATATTTTTAGTTTTTTTAAACATACCACCTTTATCCCCTCATCCGAACATCCAATCTAAGTGGTAAAACAGTTGTTCAAATAAAACGCGTGTGTACTGATAAAGAACTGGCTCCGCAAGCAGCTTGGCCTAGACCTGGGCCCCATGGTGGGGTTTGCAAAATCGGATATTGATGAACATTTAATGTCCCAATAGGTCTCCAAAGTCCCAGAAGTCGTTGAAAGAAATAATAAAAGTGTTAGTGGATACTCTCTTCACGCACTTTTAACATTTCTTTCAATTACATGAACAAAACCATGAAATAAAACGGAAATCCCCCCCCCGGGCGCCACGAAAAGCCTAGATATTTCCAAGCAGTAGTCACTAGGTTGCGCTAGTTGTTACTTGATAGTTGGAAAGTCTTCATAGATCGCGACACTAAAGATGTTGGTGCTGCTTTCTATGAATTAATCTTCCGAACTTCTAAACAAATTTTTTGCGGTTCCCGCTATTTAACATTGTTTTTCCACTCTTCCCCGGTTATTTCCTTATGGGCCTAGCCTAGGCCTAGGTCAAAATTGTGATGCAACATTCATAGGGCCTAGCTAGGCCTAGGGCCCTAGGGCCTAGGCCTAGACCTAGAATTTTTTAACCAGGTCAGATAATATTATTTTAATTTTTAAAATGGAGTTTCTGTAAATAAATAGCATTTTAAATTTGTATGAAATTTCTTAATTAAAGCAACCACGGGCGTTTTCTGGCTCCTTTCTTCTCATCTGTGCATGGGCCTAGGCCCTTGGCAACTTTTAGGTTAAGATGGTAACAAATATAAACATCACATTTATCCATTTTCCCATAGTTTGATCAATGAAATCAACGTTTTTAGACTTTTCACGGATATTTGCGGATATTTAACGTCCTCATACAGGATTTGAAAAAAATATCAGTGGCAGCCCTGGTCTAAATGCCTCTTTTATCGGCGTCCGGTGCCTGTGCCAGGAGGCCAAGTCTTGAAACATTTCATTTCATTTCATTTCATTTTATTGTCTTGTTTTATATACCTAATACTAGCATATATTGTTACAATGTTATGACAAGATAAACAAGTTCTAAAACATTACATTATAAGCTAGCTAGCTATTAAACACGTCTTTTCAAAAGACTAAGACTTGAATATTAGGATGTATAGAAAATACTAAAACTAATTTACATTAATTACAAAATACACTTTTACAACAATACAATAATACACAAAAAAAATATATACTTTGCACTAATATAAGATAGGCTACTAGATAATATAAGTTTAGGCATCATATATATATATTTCTGACTCCTGTTTCCAACTTGATTTAGGTCAGGGGGTGGCTATAGCCACCCCTGCCCTAGGCATCATAATATGCAAAATAAATTGTATTGTCAAGACATATTATTATTGTCCGCCAAGAACTCCTCAAATCGTAGTATTCTTTTTCAACAAGAAATGTCCTAAGATCCTTTTAATGTATCAGTTGGTTTGTTTTTGATAATGGCGGGGTGGGCTTATTAAAAAGGATTATTCCTGCATATGTGGGCTTTTCTCATACACAGCCAGCCTATGGTGTCACAAATATATCTTTTTTCCTCCTAGTATTGTAATTATGAATATTGATGTTTTTTTTTATATCTCCCCTATGATTAATTAAAAATAATATTACTTTGTAAATATAGAGGCATGCAAGAGTAAGAATATTCAACGTTTTAAAAATGTCCCTACATGTATCCCTTTCTTAATTTTATCTAGTATTCTTAAGCTTTTTTTTGGCATGACAAAGATCTTATGAAAATTGTTTTTGATGTATTCCCCACGCTATTAATCCATAGCTCAAATGTGACTCAATCAGGGCATAGTACACTACTAACAGCAAACTTCTATCTGCATATATTTTCATTTACGTAAGACTTTAATATTGGAGCTTATTTTATTTGCTACATAATCAGTGTGAAGCCCCACGATAAGCACTTGTCAATATATAGTTCCTAAGAACTTTGCTGTGTCTATTTGTTAAATAGGAAGGTCTTCATCACACAACCTGATCAAATATTTTGATCTTCCATATTTTTCCTTGGGAATATATACATTTAGTTTTCTTATTATTCATTATTAAGGTTATTTGGTTGCAGCCACTGCGCCACTTCTTTAAAAACTGATAAAACGGTCTTTTCTAATGTTTCTATAAGTGCATGAGCAAGGATGGTGGTTGCGTCATCTGCATACAGAAGCATATCCCCTTCACTTATTGCACATGGCATGTATTTATTAGTATATTGAAAAAAAAAGGGCCCTAGTATTGATCCTTGTGGTACCCCCAGTTTAATATATTTCCTCTCAGATTTAGTTTTTTTGTTCAAATGGTCAGAAATTTCTACATATTGCGTCCTTCCATGTAGATACAAAAATATCCATTGCAGGGCATTTCCCTTTATTCCATTTTGAAAACAGTTTACTTATTAATGTATTATACTCCACACAGTCAAAAGCTTTTTTAAAGATCCATATAAATGGCTACTGGTGTTTTTTTCTGGGTCAAGCGCTGTTACAACATTTTCAATGAAGGCAGCAAGAGCTGTTTCAGTTGATCTCTTTTCTCTGAATCCATGTTGTTCTTTTGCTATTATCTCATTTGACTCTAAGTATCGGACAATCTATTATACATTACTCTTTCAAAAAACCTTTGAAAAAGCATTTAAGTATTGAAACTGGTCTATAATTTCTGATGTCTCGAGTGTTTCCCTCTTTCAAAATTGGTTTTACCCGGGCCCCCTTTAAAGCTTTTGGAAAAACACCTTCATTAAGAGACATATTAATTAAGTAAGTTTAAATGGCTCTACTAAAACTCTTGCACATTTCTTTATAAGAAAGCTTGATAAACCATCTGACCTATTGATTTCTTATTCTTTAATTTCTTATAATTCGCAAAGTTTCATCTTCCCTTACATTATTGAGCAAAAAAGTGATCTATTTCAGGCAACCCGTTTTTTTCCATCATTTTCAGTTCTCTTTGACTTTCTGTTAATTTTGTGGCTAATTTATAAAGTAGTCATTGAATATGTTTCCAATTTGCTTTGCATTCTGACCGTTTCATTATCTACTGTGATTTCAAATTCTGTTTCAGTTTTCTTTTTCTTTTTGAACCCCTTTCCAGATTAATCAAATTCCATATATCTTTTCCTTTGTTTTCTGATTTCCTTATTAGTTCTTGATTCTATGAGCCTTCGCTTTTCGAATTGTATCTTTATATTCCTTTTGCATTTTTTGTATTTATTTAGAACATTGACATTTGTATTCCTTTTAAGTTTTAACGCAAGTCTCCTCACTTTCATTGATATTTCCATCACATTTTGTGTTATCCATTTATTACTTTTCTTTTTTGTGTTCTGAATCTTTGCCTTTCTTGCTGGAAATGATTTATTGTAGTGAAAAGTTATTATATCTACAAATGTGTCATATGCATGGTCAACTGTTTTTATGATTGTATATTGCATCCCCTGAAACATTTAAAAGTCTGTCCCTTAAATATGGTTATATTTCTCTTGCTCATGTCCCTGTATTCTGTTAGAAGTATTCTGTTACTATGTTTCCCTTTTTTGATTGATCTAAAGGATATATATTTATTGCTTGAGCATAATGATAGATATTGCTGAAATGATGACCTCACTTTGATACATATCATTATCCATGTTTGTTAATATATTATCTATTGCAGAAGAAGAAATTGATGTTTTAGTTATTGCAATCCTAGTAGGAGCATTAATTGTTATGTTTAATTTAAACATATTTGCTAATTCTTTAAGAGTTCTCGTATTCTTATCATTTTTTAGTACATCAATATAAGGTCACCACATAGTACAATATCTTTTTCCTTCAAGCCCGTCCATCTCTAAGAGTTCATGTAATTTATTAAAAAAGGTGTCAATATTCCCATTTGGAGATCATATAGTGTAATAATTATTGTGATGTAAGAATCATGCTGTATTCTACCTATCACAAAACCCCAAATCATTTTCTTGTGTAATTTTTAATTTAAATATCTTTTCTAAATTCCTCTACATTGATACCTTTTTTTGAACAAATCATGACCCCTCCTGCTTTTGGGTTTTCCTACAAAAGCTGGCTACTTGGTAATACCCCTCAAGTGTGATTCAGACATTTCAGGATTGCTTAATGCATGTTCAGTTATACAAATATATCTGGGGTTTTCCCCTTTACATAATATTTTCCCAACTGCTACCCCTTATTTTTAAAATGACTGTGCATTCTGATGTAATATTTTAAATTTATATTTTTCCCCCCCACCATATCAGTACTTGCTGTCACATTTAGGGTTGTTGTTAGGGATTCATTGGGGACGAGTGGGTTTACCAAAAGGGTGATCATAAGTCTATCATTTTCCATTCTAGAAAAATCTTCCTGCCACCTACCTGTCACCTCTGACAATTCTTTTAATACAAGTGTGCTGCTGCTACAGATCTCCTCCTTGAAACCTAAAAACACACTATCACTATCACTATACCCGTCTCCTCCAATACTGTTTGCGGATGAGTATATGGAATCATCTCCCGACTCAGTGTTGTAGGAGAGGTCCAGTCTTGGTTCCTCCATGAATTCAGGACCATCTGTATTCATGTGGGTCTGCAGGTTTTCTCGCTTTTCCGTTGTCTTATCTGCTTGATCCCCTGCATCTACAGCAGCGACTCAAGTCGCAATGCGTGTCAAGTCACTTCTTCCAAATCGCATGCGACTCGACTTCACGTCATGTACGTAGTCTTGAATTTAGATGTGCGACTCATTTCGCTTGCGAGATGAAATTCTTCCTTGCGAATGCTTTTTTGCGTTTGGAAACTCCGCCCACTTTCGCTCTATGACTAACCAATGAGAAAGCTTGTTACAAAGTGCAACTTTCGACTTTCGACTTTTGAATCGATGTTGTGAAGTAAATCGATGATATAATCGATTGTGACGAACTATTGATGCTATAATCGATTCGCACATTCAATCAACTGTCAAAACACACTATAGAAGTACTAGGCTAGGCTTACATATAAATAAATAAATAAATAAATAAATAAATAAATTGCATTTAGAGTCTACCCACCCAAATATATAACTGATTTTCAGTGGGAGACAGTAAATCAAAGCGACCAAGCCAACCCTGTAGGCCCCGACGCAAATTATTTCACATAGTTTATTGTTATTATCAAATAGCCTAAAGGCAGTCGTACTCTCTATTTAATTAATCATATTTTTTATTGTTTATTTTATTTATTATTATTCAATGATTATCACAATACGTACAATCATTAGGAATATCACAACGAGCATAGCCCTTAAACACAGAATTGTGTGTGATATCCCTAAATAGTAAATATAATTAAGTTGATATTAAAGAAGGTTATTAAAATTATTTATGTAGCAAGTTTAAAAAAAATAGATGATCAAAAACTATATACAATAGTAGGCCACAATAGACCGACAATACAAACATTCAAACAACTAACATTATAGGCCTATAACATTACGTACATCAAAATATATTTAAGTTCACCATTATAAAAACATACATTAAAAAGAATTAAAAAAATAATGATAAAATTGTTCAAATCTCGTTAAAAAATAATATAATTTAAAGCTGACAATTATTAATTGAAAGTGTGAACTTTATTTACTTTACTTTATTGATTCCCTAAGAAGTTTCTTGAAATCCAGTGCTTTCACGTTAAGAGCCTTCACTTTTATTTTATATTTGCGTAAGTTTCTAGGGCTAGGCTACCTAAAATACCAAAACAAATTGCAAAGAAAGGTAAAAAAAAAAAGGTAATTTACAATGAAAAGATATAAAAATTGTTTCTGTCACAGATAACAAGTGAACAATAATTATGCGACGAGTAAAAAAAAGTAAAAAAGATTTCCCTGGCGGGATTTGAACCGGCGACCCCTTGCGTTGAAACCAAGCGCTCTAACCACTCGGCCGCCGGGACCGCGTCGAAAATACGATCTATAGCGCCACTAATGCAGATGCACGTTAGCTTGCGACGAGCGTAAATAATTTGACATGACAATTATAACACTTTAAATATTTTTAAAGCCTTCTGCCAACATTTCTAGAGTGTAATTTACGTTTTTACACATAGGATGTACCTTATAACTATTTATTTAGTCATTAAAAACTTTCGATGTGGCAGTCAAGACGCAAATAAATCTCTACACGCAAGGTAAAACCTCGCGGTTTGAAACGTAAGAAAACTTGCGAGCCAAGTCGCAAGCCATTTCGCAAGTTTGTCTCAAGACTACCGATTTGATGGTTTTGAGCGACTTGTCGGAAATTTGCGACTCGAAACGGGAGGTGAGTTGAAACGCAAGTTTCAAGACTTGGCCTCCAGTGCTATAGCCTGCAACTTGTAGTATTGTTTCCATTCGTTTTCGAATCCCAGTCACAATTAGTAGGGCAGCCTCTCTCGTTGCCACGGGTCTTGGTTCAAATCCAGGGTAAGACATGGTTCTTTTGTCGCCCAAGCACCAGAGTCTAGGAGGGAAGCCCCCTCACTGGTTGTGCTGTGTTGTGACTTTCCACCCTTCCTATCTCTAACCTATTCTCTTAGAATGAATGAAGAGGCACCCTTGCCCAGCAACAGCAGGAGGGGCAGCTTTTCTCTTGTTGCCAAGGGTCGTGGTTCGAATCCAGGGTAAGTCATGGTTTTTTTGTCTCCCGAGCACCAGAGTTGGGAGAAAAGCCCCCTTACTGTTTCTGCTGACGGTGTGCCCCAGTATGAATGGGTGTGAAGTAACCTTGCTGATGATGACAACATGCATGCAGAATTTACTTCTTGCGTGGCCCTACCACAGGTTTGGAATTATGTGTTGTGAGTTTTGTTTGTATGTAGTTAGCTGATTTTTAGTGGCCACCATCCGCCTGATGAGTCCCAGAAGGACGAAACGCGTCGTGGATTAAGGTAACAAACAACTTTAAATTAGCTGCAGTTGTCATCAGCAGGTGAAAAGTTTTGTCGCCCCCAACCCCTCAGGCTGGGCTTTTATGTTCTCTATGCTTTCCCAACCTGTCAACCCTTCTCCAATCTAAACTAAACTAGCCAGTTGGCCTTTTCCAAACTAATTGTAACATTCTTAAATGTAGATATATTATCGATACTTTTGATGTAAGAGTTTTTATGTAACACGATGCACCGAGACTCGGCACCTCCACCATTTTGCATGCGAATGTAGGTTGCACCTCAGTTTTATGCCTTTCAATTGTCAATTTATAAGTGCAAACTACAATTAAGAAAATACAGTATTTGTATATCATTTGCTGATAATCTGTTCATTAAGTACCGGTAGCTTTGCTTTTTATTTTGGTTTTATAAAAAAATCTGTAAAAAATTAACAAATATAGGCCTACATAGGTGGGCCTACTAGTAGGCTTTGTACTTTAAAATTGCAGGTAAGATTTTGTGTACAATTAGAAAATGAAAAGAAATGTGCTGGATTTCATGCAGAGTACAATTTTGCACTTCTGTATTTTGTAAATAGATTTCACATTAATCCATCTAAATAGTTGTTCATGCTTATTACAGTATTTATGCAAATATAGGCCTCAGGTATATTTGAAAATATAAAATTCATAAATTGGGGTGCAGCCATTATGGAAACCATTTGTCAATATGTAGGCCTAGTGTTAATAACATCCCCTGTTGAAAATTCTAGTTGTCAAAATGGCGGCCTATAATTGAGTGAATACAATATGCGTTTTTTGTTTTCAAATTAAAGTTACAAAACTTGCAAGTTATGTTTTTTATGGTGATTCTGAACATTGGTACAACTGTTTGTCACAGGCCTGTCTGCCGACAAGACACCACAACAATACCAACTAGTGCTAGGAGAAGTCCAGGTTGTGTTGCTGAAGATATCGGTGGCCAACAAGGGAGAGTCGGCGTACGAAGCCCAGCTGTTTGTGTCTCACCCGCAGAGTCTAGCCTACATGTCGCAAGACAAGACGCAGGTAATCATGTACATTTACAGTAGGCTTGCCGTTCGATAATCGATTTATCCGATCGATACGATTATTTCCCGAAATGATCGATAATCAATTGCGTCTTCCCGTATCGATAATCGAATAGCTCCCGCCCAAAATTTTGTAATTTACCGCCCGCTCTGCAGAACTTCATAAAATAGTACCAGTCAAGACATTAATCGCTTTATTCTGTGAAAACTGTGTCCACTGCAAGATCAACACACGCGTAATGCGTGAAGTACGAAGCGCCTGCACTGTGCAGTATAGGCTACCAACATGACGCGTGTGTGTTACGGGCCGGTTCAGCTCAGGTGGCAGGCGGCTGCATTCCCGCGCCGATCAGGCGCTGATTGCACAACCTCGGCGCGTCACGGCCAAGCAAGGTCAACAAGTATTTTATCGAGATGCATTCCTCCCCATTCCACGCCAACTCGTAATCGCTTTTCTTCTTTCCGTAGTGCTACGATAATATTATCTTATCAGTTCTCTCACACCAATATTACGTCATCTTCCAAACTAATGTCTAACAACAATATTCATCTCATCACGTAATAAATATCGGAGCATTGAATCTCGTAAATGAATGAACAACAATCTCAACAAAAGCTGAAATGAAACTTCCCAGAACCACGATTTCCAAGAAGAACGACCTTCACAAAGACAACACTCAAGCCAGGTAGCATAGCGCGGTCTGTCTACCACTTAGCTCGCTCTCGTCGCGCCGGCCAGACGCGTGGGGGGGGGGAGGTGGAGCTCGTGAAAGATGTTGCTATTATAGCGTGGAAAAACCCTGTTCTGAGCAAATAGAAGGAACAAAAGGATGCACTCGCAAAAGGTCCACGGTCCGCGTCGGTATACGAGCAAGTTTAGGCCTAATTTTGATTCGATTATCGATTATCGATCGATATTTTTTTAAATCGAATTTCACGATCGATAATCGATTTAACTGGTCCGATTATCGATACTGAAATTCGTATCGAACGGCAACCCTAATTCAATATCAATATCATTATCAACTATATATATATACAGTAAAACCCCTATGGATCGTTCCCGCATCGTCCGTTTTCCCGCCATGATCGCTATATTTGAAAAGTTTTTGCAAAAGTCCCATCTACACAATGTTAAAAATTCCCGCATCCATCGTTCCTCAATCGATCGTTTTCCTCGCTGTATCGTTCAATATGTTGTGTTTCTCAATGTTAAATTTACCCTAATCTATCGTTTTCATCTTTGATGAACACCGACCGGCGAACGAAGCACTATTTCCTGCCAGACAATGTCATTGAGAGCGAGCGCGATCTTTTGTAAGCTGGTTCATTTCCCCTCTCCGCCAGCCGGCAGCTGCCGCCTACGAGACCGGTTACCCCTCCCCTCCCACTCGCGCTGCCATTGGCACGGCTCTCGCTCTCCTCTCTCGGCCGGCCGGCCTGCCAGCTCAGTCAGACACCACACATTCTCTCTCAGCAGTGCCATGTTTTTCACGCATAAGAATTTCTTACGCGATAATAATTGCAAGATCATTGTTTTAAATCAATGATGCTGTCATTACAATACTTGTTTAACTGTAGCGCGAGTGTTATATGAGTTGAGAACACTGCCAGTACCAGCTAGCCGTGTTGCAACATTTGAAGCTGAGCCGATCTCGACCTTGGAGACCCAGACTATTCCCTAGGAACTTCCAAGGATGCAGTTCAGTCGCCCGAGCAAGTGCTCTCGTCACAAGCACGATTCAAAATCATAGTAAATATCGTTCCCAGAGTTAATGAAGAGGTTCAGGGAAATGTGATCTTCATGCACGGAGCATTCGATATCAACGTGAAAAATACTTAATCTTCTTTAAACACAAGTACAGCGCGGACGATAGGGCGCAGCGACCGAGAAAACAGATAACGTGACAATCCATTCACCAAGCACGTGCATGGTCAGCTGTGAGGTCTCGACCCGACGAGTAGATTCTTGCGCCGTCGATTCCCGCGGCTGTCTCTCTCGCACTCATACCTTACGCGCCATCACACTCGCGCATGAATCAACACTTTGTTTATCATCGTTGTTGATTTTTACCTCATAAAAAACAAGATTTTTTTTTTCTTTAAATTGTATTTTCGCGCATAAAGGCCGCCCTCGCGTAATGTCCGCACCCCAGTTTTGACCATGAAAATTTTAAAAAGTACTTTGCATGTTGTATTGGCCGCACTTGTTATTTTAGCCAGCAAATCCTTGAGGAATGAAACAACTCATCGCAAAACAGGCAATGAACATGCAAACAAGCATGTAAATAAATAAACCATTTTATTTTAATGCAATGTTATTCTAGAGTGTTTACTTTCCGTGTGTAAGGTCGCACGGCTCACACAACGTCAGACACTAACACAGCTGGCATTGCTTGGATTGAAGTGTGCGAGAGTGTTAATAAAACAGACCGAGTATCTGGTTTAGTTATCTAATCTCATTCATAACGTAAACAAAACAACTCGGCGAGAGTCTTGGCCCGAAGCCAATTGATAGAGAGCTAGGCGATAAGTATTTAGTGGCGTGGGAGGGAGGAGGGGGGGGGGGGTTATTCATCTCTGCGTCTGTCGGCTCTTGAATGGATGTCGAGTTTCAAGTTCCATTCGCCCATTAATCCACTTCTTTTTCTTCGAGCGCATCACAGCCCGGTAGCCGACGTAACACATTCAGAAATGCTTCCGTGTTGGCTATTGCATTTTCATAGTCACCGTCATTGTCACCCAATACAATGTCCATTTCTTCATAATCATAGCCAGTCTCTATATCATGTCGTCTTCAAGGCCTTATTTAATCTTTTTTTCTCTCTCTCGTCCGCCGTCTTCGAGCAAGTTCGCGGCGGCGGCGAGCACTCACAAAGACGACCGCGCTGTGCAATTCTTACGTCATTGTAGCATGACATTCAGATGTAAAGAACATAACATTTCGGTCCAATTAAAACAAGAGAAGCGCGTCTGAAACAAGCTCGGATAGCCTACGATAATCCATCAGGAAACTGCGACCTTGCGCCGGGCGTCTGGTGGATGCGTGACCGGCTGACGAGGCTATCATTGCCGTGAAACGGAGAATTCTACGGGCGGCGGGCGGACATCTTCACTTCCGCGGACGTATTCACACGTTGAACAAGACTTATTTAATTAATTACTTACCGAAAAAATAAGTTTTTTTGACTCTTGTTCGCATATGTGTACGTAATATTGATACAATTACATATTATAATTTTATTTTTTTCGACTTTATAGGCCGCCCTCGCGTAATGGCCGCACCCCTGTTTTTGAACTTCAAAATTTTAAATATACCTGCGGCCTTTATGCGCGTAAATGCACTACAATTATTATATAACTGTCTTCTGAACGTCGTAATAGATACTTGATATATTATCCAGATATTTTGAGTAGGCAATGATATAGACTGAAAATTTTCATAATCCATTTTTTTTTTTTTTACTCATTTTTAGGCATATTACATCGTTTTATTGGTTTTCCCGTTTTGACCGTTTTCCTCACTGCATCGTTTTTTTGTAAGCTACCCTGAAAAACGATCCATAGGGGTTTTACTGTAATCACTAAATGATAAAAATTACACGATTTAACTATCACTTATACAAGAATGCCCCACCTTTCAAGCCATTCCTTTCAGAGGTCGTAAAATCGCTCTATTGTATTCGTCATGCATCTCTCCATCCTTTCTTCAAGCCAAATACTTTTGGAAAGGATTGGGTTGTCATTTGTAAAAGGTTCGCAGACTGTATAAATTAATGTATTGTACAAAACTCAGTTATAACAGGCCAGTAATGTAACTAATATTATTTTAATCTTATCACTTAATTGATGAGTCGAGTCAAAATTATACTACACACACACTGTCTAACCTGCATTTTCCGGTTATTTGTGTTTTTGAGAGGCGATTTTAGCTTTAATTTCATTTCATGGATTCTCATCTGAGTAGGCCTACTGGTTATCCACTGTTGAGACTTGAGAGTATGTCTCATAATAATCATTGCGAACTTCAAAGTGTATCGTGGATTATTTCTAGTTTAAATTTAACCACGAGCGGCATTTTTGAGATAATTGTAAGCGTATGCAGGTGAGGTGACTATTGTCGAGTTGCCATGCCTCCAAATTCACTAATACGCATTTCAGTATCGAACTACTCACGTGGCACGTCCACATAGTGTAATTAGTAATTAGATATTTTTTGTAAAAGGTGCTGGGGAGACATGCATCAATTTGTTTCAAAGTTGCATTTTGTCCTTCCCGTGTACGACTGGTAAACTTACTACCGAGTTCCAAACACTGCCACTCTGAGCGCTCCTTGACGGACAAAATTTTTGTTCAATATTTATAAACTAATTTCACTGATAGTTTGAAAACGGTAAAAGATATCTTAAAAATTTTAAAAGCATTAAACTACAACTAAATGCAATTTTAACGTACAGCCCCTTTAATAATTTTTTTTTAGGGACAGAAACAAAAGGTAATTTAATCAAATGTCATTAATTATTATTTTATTGAACTTAAATTGGAAATTGGAAAATATGTCGTTACGTTTAAATCACAATTTATACGTTTTATATTACAACGTTCGAATTTCGTTTCTGAATTGATATTTGCTCTAAATATCGCTGAAATAGTCAATGGTGCAGATGCTAATTAAAAGTGCATCATTATGATGTTATTATAAATTCTAGTAATTAATGTTAGATACGATTGAAGCTGAACATTTTATGCTTACTAAAAAGTCCAAAATCGCCTTCATAGCTTCATTAGTTCCGAAGATATGGCTATTTTACTGCAAACCATGGCAAATAATGTTGCATTCCCCCTTACCCCTCTAGAGGGCCCTAGTGCTAGCGATATCCTAACCTTAATACAGCCTAAATAGCGAACAGCCGTGGGTAATAAAAACATCAGTAGCACCGGGTAATCATTATCCATATCGCCGTTTCCTACTTCTGGCAGGGTCAGCTTGGGTTTCGCAACCAAATTCTTCCACTTCTTTCTATCCTCCCACAATCGTGTCTCTTCTACATCCTCCCAGCTCTCTCCTCTATTATGTAGGTCTCTTGCTATGGT
Organism: Sweltsa coloradensis; assembly: GCA_024449915.1. NCBI lineage: Eukaryota > Metazoa > Arthropoda > Insecta > Plecoptera > Chloroperlidae > Sweltsa > Sweltsa coloradensis. The sequence continues at coordinate 155,111 of JAMZAV010000441.1, forward strand.
CTCCTTCCATCTCTTCCTTGGTCTCCCCCTTCTTCTTCCTCCTTCAATCCTTTCCTCATACATTCTCCTGGGCATCCTCTCTTCCATCATTCGTTTCATATGCCCAAACCATCTCAGCCGTGTCCTTCCCATCCTGTCACCTAACTTCTCCACCCCAAGCATCTCTCTGATGTTCGTATTTCTAATTCTATCTCTTTCATCTCCGCCATCTGTATTTGGCTTTCTTCTCTATCACCCATAGTACAGGTTTCTGCCGCATATGTGAGGATCGGTATGAAGTAGGTCTTGTATAGTGTCATCTTGCACTGTATGGGTATTTCCCTATCCCACACCAGGCCTTTTACACACTGGTAGAAGTTACTGGCCTTTTGTATTCTGTTGGTAATTTCCTTTTTCATCTTCCCACTTGCCATTATTTCACTTCCTAGGTATCCAAAACTCCACCACTTCCAGGGTTTCTTCTCCAATCTTGATTTCTGCATGATAGTTCCTTACGTCTCCTTCTCCTGGCATAGTAACAACCTTGCTCATGCTCATGCTTATCTTCACGCCGGCCTCTTCAATGTGCCTCCAGTAGTAGCCTCATTGACAACATTTTTACCTCCCTTGACAATACTCTTTTCTCAGTAAACTCTTTTAACCCCGGCCTCTCTGATCACCACCTTATCACCATTTCTCTTGCCTTCTCCAATGTGGTGCCAAAGTCTAAAACCTTTAAACGTCTCTTCAACCATGCCAATACCGACTATTTTTGTTCTCTCCTAAGCTGTGAAGAGTGGCATTCTCTAAATTCTGTTGCTGATGCTGACCAACTGTTCTCATCATTCCTATCAACTTTCTTGCACCATTTCAATACGGCTTTTCCCCGCAAAAGCTACTCCCCTAGAAATACTCCAGCATGCCCCTGGATTACCCACGAGCTACGTCTGGAAGCTCAAAACCTATGGTCTCTTCACCGAAAAGTAAAACTCTCTTAACAATGGTCACGATTACAAACAACAATACCTCAACCTTAAAAAATCTCATGCGAAAAATATCCGCCAGACCAAACTCCACTTTAATGATAATGTAATAACTTAACAACATTGCCAAAACTACATGGTCCATGATTAAATCACAAACCATGGCTCGCACACCCAAGGTAAACATTTCAATTGTAGCTAACAATCAGCCAATCTCGGATCCTGGCTCCCTTGCAAACCATTTTAATAACTTCTTTTTAAATTCAAATACATTAAGTCAGCCTTCTTCCACCCACCCCAATCGCCCGGCCTCCCATGGATACACCAACACCCATCAAAAAACGAATCCTCCTGACCTCACTATATTTCTTTACCCCACCACTGAGAATGAAGTGGCTCAAGTAGCTAAAAAACTGGGATCCAAACACTCTAGTGGATTAGATGAAGTCCCTGGATCCCTTCTGGCTAAATGTGCACCTTATATTGCTGCCCCCTTAACATTCTTAATTAACGAGTCATTTTCTTCTGGTATCTTTCCATCACAACTAAAGAACGCCCGAGTGATACCTATCTACAAACGCAAAGGCACTAAATCGGACATGAACAATTATAGGCCTATCTCCATCCTCTCTTCCTTTTCCAAGATTTTTGAACTCATCATGCATGATCGACTACTGTCCTTCTTGAACTACGGTACCACTCTCTTCTATCACCTAGCCAGCATGGCTTCCTTAAAAATAAGTCCACCACGACTGTTATCTTTAGCTTCCTCCCTCCCCTCTACTCTGCTTTGGACAAAAGTGAGCTTGCTGTGGGCCTCTTTTATGATGTTAGAAAGGCATTTGACACCATCGACCACAACATTCTCCTCACTAAACTAGAAACCTTCGGTATAAGAGGAGTAGCCCTCAAATGGATGGCCTCATACCTATCAGGCCGCACCCAAGCAGTAGAAATCCAGGCTTCGTTAAGAAACTCCGCTCACAAATTTCTCTCTATACCAAAAACTCTGGTCACAGGGGTTCCTCAGAGCTCTATCTTGGGCCCCTTGGCCTTCATTCTATATGTTAATGATCTACAGGGTTACCTCAACAAAGGTACCCTGACCCAGTATGCCGACAACTCGAGCCACCTCTTAACTCTCCCTAAAGATTGTGTCCCTGCCCTCCCAGAACTGGTGAACGAACAAGCCTCCCTGATGTCCTCCTACTGCCACATCAATCTATTAACTCTTTCACTGCCCAAGACCATTTATCTTTACTTTCACACACCCCAAAATGCCCCAACCTCCAGTCCCTTTGTCCGGCTTGATGATAAAAGCATTGCCCGCTCCAACTCTGCCAAGTTGTTAGGCCTGAACGTCACTGATACATTGGACTGGTCCGTCCACATTGAACAAGTCACCTCCAAAATTAATAGTGGTTGTTTCATGCTTAGAAAACTAAAACAGATAGTTCACCATTATGTTCTCAAATTAGTTTATTTTGCTCATATCCACTCACATCTGTCCTATGGCATACTATTTTGGGGTGCATCCCCTCAAGCAGTTAGACTCTTCACCCTCCAGAAAAGGGCTGTCCGCATTATTGCTGGTGTATCCAGAAGGCATTCTTGCCGAGAGCTCTTCAAAGATCTGGGAATTCCAACTCTTGCGGGTTCCCTGATTCAAGCGGCATCAATTTTTGTTCGGTTAAATCCTAATCTCTTCCCTCTAAACACATCAGTCCACTCCCATTTTACAAGGTCAAATCTCCAAATTTGCATCCCCACCCATAATCTGACTTTATTCTCCAAAAGCCCTAAGTACTTGGCCCTAACCATCTTCAATAAGCTTCTTAACAACATCAAAATTTCCCCCACCTTAGCTTCCTTTAAAACTAATTTCAAATCCTTCATCACATCCAAGAGCTTCTACTCCCTCCAAGAGTACTTCTCTCCCTAAACTATATACATACTCTATACTCTTATATTTTTTATACGATTTTTTTTTTTAATTTCACTAGGATGCTCATAATACCACAGGCTGCAATTTATTGTTCAGCCATTATACACCTTGCAAGCCTTCTTATGTTTGTGTATGTTCACTTTACATATAATATTTTATCATGTTCTTGTGTATTTTATTTTTTATCCACTCTCATTTATAATCATGTTGGTATTATACAACTTGTGCATATTATTGTTTAGCCGCTCTCTTCTTTAATCATGTCAGTCTAATACCGTGTATTCATTTTTGTGTAATGCCTCTCACTCTATAATCATACTTGAATTATTCTGTTTCTGTCTTGTGCTACGTCTAATTATTGTACATATTTATTCTGTTCCATCCTGTGTCTTATGTCCCATACTTAGGCCTAGCCCTATATAATAATATAGGCCAACTGTACTTTTTGTTACATATTATTCTTAACTAGGCTATTATATCTATACCTTTAGTATTAATTTTGATGACATCCATATTTGTACACTGTATAAATCTAAGGATTAATAAAAACTTGAACTTGAACTTGAACTAAGTAGGCCGTAGCTATTTTCAAGGATTTTTAAGGATTTTTAAGTATCTCCCAAGGATAAAAATAATTAGGCCTACTTGGTGGCAACCCTGATCTAGACTGTTTCCTAACTTGACTTGTTCCCTCTGACATAGAGTAAACAACTTATCTGCACGCCGTTCAACAAGACACTAGTGGCGTGCACTCTGGGTAACCCGTTTAAGCGAGGCATGGACGCCGACTTCACGCTTCGCTTTGATCCCAAGGGAATCCAGGACGTCGAGGCAAAGATGGACATTGTCGTGTTTGCCAACTCGACGTCACAGGAAGTGGTGAAGAAACAGCCGACAACTCTGCGTGCTCACGTTGTCCGCAGAGCCGAGATCTCTCTCAAGGGGTAAGTGAGAGGATTGATTGATTGATTAATTAATTAATTGTTTTATTTGCTTTACCTCATTAATTCAAACTCTGTTAAAATGTTAAAAAGGGTGTGTGGAGAGGGAAGCGAACGGCTTACCTGGTCGGTGACTGCAGGGATCTTGTAGATGATAAATACAAACAAATGTACTTGATCTCTGTTGTAGCATTTTGCTACCTTGCTTAGCTAAGAAGTCCGCTTTCTCATTGCCGTATAGTGTGATGGTATCCACTGTAGCTTAATTATCTTGTTTGCATTGTGTAGTCTAAGAATTTGTAGTTTGCACTGCCTTACCGCAGAATCCGCCACTTCCTTGTTGACTATGGCTTGTATTGCTGATTTTGAGTCTGTTATAAACTTATAATTCAAATTTTATCACTGCAGCAGTCTTCAACTTCGTACAGGGCCTTAAGAATAGCAGTCAATTGTCCGTCATAGCAGCTACCATTTTTCCTGCAGGGTGAGATTCTTCAACTTCTTTGCAATACTATATGCATTCGCCTGTGGTAGCCGAGCCGTCTGTGTGGATGTGTAGCCACTCCTCCTCTGGTTAGTTATATCCCAAAAAAAGTCTTCGACTGTGAATGTTGTGAGATATAGAATTTGAGCTAATCTTTTCATTTTTCCTCCCTAGTTTCGCATTGAAAAGAAGTACAGTGGAACCCCGATTTTACGACTTTAAAGGGACTGTACAAAAAAATCGTTCATGTTGGGAAATCGTAAAAAAAAAAAAAATGGATAAAAAAAAAATCTAGGTACCTAGGGAATATACAAGCGTTTTTATTATTCTAATCTTTATTGTTTTTCCAGTATACAAATTACAAAAGGTGATATTCATTTGTTTACATGTAGGGACGAGAGCTCCTCCCTACAAAATGTTCTTCCACATTACCTGCTACATATATTACACATTTACACTATTACTAATTTACTACATATACTATCAGAACAAAAAGAGAATACCTATAGTGTACCGTAGACTATGACTTCACTTTTGCTTTGTAAGCGGTAATATCGTACAGTGGAACCCCGATTTTACGACTTTGAAGGGACTGTACAAAAAAATCGTTCATGATGGGAAATCGTAAAAAAAAACGGGATTCAAAATAAAAAAATCTAGGTACCTAGGGAATATACAAGTGTTTTTATTATAATAATCTTTATTGTAATTCCAGTATACAAATTACAAAAGGTGATATTCATTATAGTTTACATGTAGGGACGAGAGCTCCTCCCTACAAAATGTTTTCCACATTACCTGCTACATATATTACACATTTACACTATTACTAATTTACTACATATACTATAAGAACAAAAAGAGAATACCTATAGTGTACCGTAGACGATGACTTCACTTTTGCTTTGTAAGCGGTAATATTGTGTTTTCCTGTGAATAAACTTTCCAATAAACATATACAGCTTTACAGACTTTCTGGTGCTGTCTTGTCTACTTCCCTGTAAAGTATTCCCTAGACGTGTTAGTGTAGTGTTTGAAACGACCGCCAGTGTCTCAGCTGCTGAGCCACCGCCAGCTATGTTACATGGCCACTGTTAGGCCTGACAAGCGGATGCTAGGGCTAGGGAGGCGGTGAGTGGAGGAAGACGGAAGTCAGTTTGATAGGTTATGGCAACCGAGAGCATGGAATAAAATAAAGGTTTAAAAAAAAGCATACAAGTTTAAATACAGCACACCCTTCATAGTACTTTTCATAGTACAATACATTGGCGACAAGGATAAAAAAACAAACGTTCACGCGAAACAAACATGAGTTTAGACGTGCCATCAGTGGATAGGTTTACGCCGGGAGGTGAGAATCAGTCGGCGATGTGGACTAGGTGGAAGTCACGTTTTAATTTCTATATCGGGGCAACAGGTATTAAAGACGATGTGCGGAAACGTAATTTGCTTCTCCACATGGCGGGACCTGCAGTACAGGATATATTTATGGACTTTACAAATACAGGAACGACCTTTGAAGACGCGATTACAAAACTAGACAAACATTTCAACCCAAAAAAGAATACAACTTTTGAGAGACACGTGTTCCGACACACCAAGCCTGAAGAAAACGAACCAATCGACAAATTCGCGGCAAGACTACGAAATCTAGCAAAAACGTGTGAGTGGACAGCTGAACAGCAGAATGAACACATCTATGGACTAATCGACACATGTAAGAGCACGAAACTAAGAAGACAACTTCGCAAAGTAAGTCAAAATGGAGAAGAATTAACCCTAGACAAAGCTCTCACAATGGCACGACTTGAAGAGGAAAGTGAGAAACAGGCAAAACAAATCGAAAAACAAACTGAACCTCTAGGCCTAGCCCTAGAAGTGAACTATGTGAAACAAGATCAATATAATGGGCGCGGAAACTCGTCTAGGCCTAGGAATAATCAGCACCAGTCTCAGCCTAGGCAAGGAGATAGGCCTAGAACCAAACCTTCAGAACCTAACCAATCAACAGAAAACCGTGGGCCTAGAACAACCACATCACAGCAAGGACACAGGGATGCAGAATGCTACAGGTGTGGCAATAAAGGACATTATGGAAGAGAATGCAAATGTACTCGTGGAGTGACATGCTCAAAATGCGGCGGAAGAAACCATTTTGCACGAGTGTGTAAAACTAAAAATCAAGTTCGATTCGTCAACACATCAAACCCGGAAAACGTTGAAAACAACAACAGCAGAGACTCAGACTCCGACAGTCATGCATTTGCGCTCTATCCGTCAGATTCACATGACAACTCACATGACAATGTAAGGTGTGAAATCAATCAAATACCGATAGTATTTGTAATCGATTCAGGAGCAACAGTGAACACAATTAGCACCAATGAATGGAACCAACTAAAACACTCAGCAGAACTCAAACCGATGACCACCAACATTTATGCCTATGGTCAGCATGAACCGCTCAAAGTCCAGGGCCAATTCAATGCAGAAATCATCATGGGAAACAAACGAGTCATTGCAACTATCGCCGTAATTCCAGGCAACAATGTGCCACTCCTAGGCAAAGTAACTGCCAAGATCCTCGGAGTACTACGGACAGGACTGGAAATCACAGGTAATCCTACAATAAATCATGTCAGCAGCAACATAGAAAACATATTGGCTAAGCATGAAAAGTGTTTCCAGGGATTTGGAAAGCTTAAAAACTTCCAACTTAACCTACATGTCGATGAAAACATAGCACCAGTTGCACAACCAACCAGGAGAATTCCATTTCACCTGCGCAAACAGGTTGAAGATGAATTACTGCAACTCCAGCTGTTAGACATAATAGAGCCTGTCACAGGACCTACAAACTGGGTCTCACCACTGGTAGTCATACCAAAAAAGGACAAGGAAGTGAGAATATGTCTAGATATGCGGCAAGCTAATAAAGCTGTACTTAGGCAGAGGTATGTTACCCCTACAATTGACGATGTGTTAGCGGAACTTACCGAGGCCAAAATGATATCAAAGATCGATTTAACCAGAGGCTATCATCAAATAGAATTAAACGAGGCATCTAGAAAAATAACAACTTTCAGCTCACACAACGGGTTATTCCAGTATAAAAGATTAAACTTCGGCATCTCATCTGCCGCTGAAGTTTACCAACACACCATTCAACAAATACTGGCACATTGCAAAGGAGTAAAGAATGTTTCAGATGACATAATTGTATATGGAAAAGATGAAGATGAACACAATGAAAACCTTGACAAAGTTCTCCAGACACTTGAAGAGGCAGGACTCACAGCAAACAGAAGCAAGTGTCAATTTGGCATGACAAGCCTAACCTTCCTGGGACACAAACTATCAGCAAGTGGAATAAATCCAGACAACAAGAAGATCGAAGCCATCAATGAAACGCGAGCGCCGAAGGATGTCCCTGAACTCAGGAGCTTCCTAGGGTTAGTGACCTTCTGTGCCAAGTTCATACCAAACATGGCAGCTATCACAGCTCTGAGCCACAGCCACACACACACAGCCACACACAGCCAATGAGAGCCCTGATCAAGAAGAACATAGTATGGAAATGGGAAAGTGAGCAGCAACAAGCTTTTGAAGCTATAAAAAAGGAAATATCAAGAAACATAACTCTAGCCTACTTCGACAAGAAGAAAACAACCAGACTCATAGTAGATGCAAGTCCTTATGGACTGGGAGCTGTATTGACACAAAAACAGGAAAACGACACGTACAAACCAATAAGCTTTGCAAGCAGGGCACTCACAGAAGTAGAAGGACGGTACTCCCAAACAGACAGAGAAGCACTATCCGTAATGTGGGCTTGTGAACACTACCATCTGTACCTGTACGCGACGACATTCGAAATAGAAACAGACCACAAACCCTTAGAGATTCTGTACGGAACAAAATCAAAACCAACTGCACGTATTGAACGGTGGATGCTGCGATTACAACAGTACGACTACAAGATTGTCTACAGACCAGGCATTCAAAACATCGCAGACCCATTATCTCGACTCATCAACACTGAGAAAAGAAACACACAAGTCGGAAGCAAACCAGAAAGAAATGTCGCAGAAGAATACATTCAATTTGTCACAGAATCATCAATCCCAAGAACAATGACCAAAGAAGAAATCCAAACAGAAACAGCCAAAGACAAAACGCTACAGCTTGTCTGCAAGTGCATCAGAGAAAACAACTGGAAAGACTGCCCACCACAGTACCAGCAGGAGAAACAAACCCTAACAATTCACAACAACATGTTGTTACAAAGAAAGAGAATTACAATCCCAAAAACACTGCAAGAGAAAACTCTCTCACTGGCACATCATGGACATCAAGGAATCGTCAGAACAAAACAAAGGCTACGTGACAAAGTATGGTGGCCTGGCATGGACACTGAAGTCAACCAATTCATACAAAGCTGCACACCATGCCAACTAGTAGGATCCCTACCAGAGCCCCAACCAATAAACTCGACGGAATTACCCGCAGGTCCTTGGCAAAAGCTGGCAATAGATCTGTGTGGACCGTTCCCAACAGGAGAAGTGATTGGGGTGATAGTAGACTATTACTCTCGCTGGGTGGAAGTCAAAACTTTCAAAACAACTCCAACTAGCCAGACAATAATTCACTGGTTGGAAGAAATATTCACAACGTTCGGAATACCTTGTGTATTGCTCAGCGATAACGGGCCTCAATTCACATCGAAAGAATACAAGTCATTCCTAGAAGGGATGGGAACAAAATGTCATCATGTGACTCCGTATTGGCCTCAAGCAAACGGTCAAGTGGAGCGAGCGAACAAAACATTACTTAAAATGTTTAGAACAACTCAAGCAGAAGGAAAAAACTGGAAGACAGAATTGCCGTACCTGCTACTAACATATCGCACAACAAAACATGGCACAACAGGACTCTCGCCAGCTGAAGTCATGTTTGGGCGAGAAATCCGTGGAACAATACCATCAGCAACAGAAACCAAGACCAGAAGAACGCAGATGGACAGAGAAATCAGAACGAAAGACGCGCAACAAAAAGCAAAAGGAAAACAAAATGCAGACAGAAACAGAAACGCTACAGAAAGACACTTGCAACCGGGGGACCCCGTAATTATCACACAGCACAAAGCAAACAAACTTGCCACAAAATTCGCAAAAGACATATACAAAATACAGGAAGTGAAAGGAAATCAAGTCATCATCAAAGATCAAAGTGGAAAAACAATCTGCAGAAACGTTTCTCAAGTAAAATCATTCAAGCAAAGACCAACACAGAACCAGTCTGTCACGGTTCAGAACCAGCCTGTCACGGCACTTACAACGAGAAATACCCATATCAATATCGAGATGGAACAAGAAGCGCCGACACCAGGACCTACACCTGATGAAAACATCAATGAAGGCCTACACCATCACAGACCGGAAGAAATTCCCATACACACAAGAAGACCCTCCGCAAGAGTGAGACTGCTACCAAGAAGACTACACGACTACCAGCTACACTAAGAGACATAACAACAACCCAGGAACAATTTACAAATTCATTTAAAGCAGAGCAAATTAAAATCGGTGAAATGTGAAAGTGAGTAATCATTTAAAGTAGAGCAAATTAAAATCAGTGAAATGTGAAAGTGAGTAATGTCATCACTAAAGCAGAGTATATAAAATCAGTAAAGTGAAACAAAGTGAAAATAAATCAGAAAAAGGTAATGTTAGATACAAATCAGTAAAGATAATGTTAGATTAATCATTAAGATGTAGGGCTGTGCGAACGGGAGATTTCAATTCGAGTCGAGTACGAGTTCGAGTTCAGTCAAATGTTCGGTTTTCGAGTTCAATTCGAGTTCAATTCGAGTTCATTTAAAAATTAATTTATAATGATGTTGGGCCTAATTATTTTTTTATTTTATTTTATAGATATTTATTTTATTTATATTTAAATCGAGTTTATTTCCAAATGAGAAAATGTATTCTTTTTTTCAGACTTTCTACTAGGCCTATCAAACAAATTCTTCAGTTTTAAAGCCTAGGCCTAGGCCTACCTTCTGGGTTAAATATTTTTGGTTATGGAGACCTAGGGCCTAGCTAGGCCTACAACTAACCTTGGTTTGAAGGGTGCCATAGGCTAGGTCTAGTGCTGGGTGCAATTTGGTATGGCAATGTGAGTTTGTAAGCCTAGCTAGGGCCTAAGATCGGTAAAATATACTAGGCCTAATCTTGAACAGAAGAAATCCTGGCAACTAGGCTAGGCTAGGGCCCTAGGCCTACTAGCAATTGTACTGTGCTAGGCCTAGGCCTACTAGGCCCTACCTGTTGTCAATGGTACTGTCACGCAGTGTTGTTTGAATGTTTACCTGCATTGTGACAAGTGTTCCATCTCATGAATATTTCAAAATTGTATTTTATGCTAGGCCTATGCTTTAGAGAAGAAATTACGCCTAAGCCTAGCCTAGTCCGCCGCAAATTTTTACGAATCATCTGGTTGCTCTGCTCTCGCCTCGTGAATCGTGGCCATTTTTGTTGTCAACATACATCTCGGACACAAAAGTGGTGATACACGGTAGACGTGAATTATTTCACAAAAACAGCCAATCAACGCTCGCATGTGACGTATGACTAGCTCCAATTGGATCTCGCAAAGTTCAGCCGGCCAATCATAACGAGTTTCACGTCAGAAGGAGTTCGACTATCGTGTATCACGAACTTTGCCGCGTATGCTGCTATCTAACGGAAGAAACACGTAACTTTTGACGGGTCGGTAAATGAAAATGCTGTTTTTACCGACGTTCGAATATTCGAGTTCAAAATAAATGAAACTCGAATTTGTTCGAACTCGCCGTGAACTCGACTCGTACTCGAATATTCGAGTACTCGCACAGCCCTATTAAGATGTAAAGAATGTGAACATTTAAAATTTCTAAATAAGAAGAACAATTATCTAATAAAGAAAAAGAGAGATGTAGTGTTTGAAACGACCGCCAGTGTCTCAGCTGCTGAGCCACCGCCAGCTATGTTACATGGCCACTGTTAGGCCTGACAAGCGGATGCTAGGGCTAGGGAGGCGGTGAGTGGAGGAAGACGGAAGTCAGTTTGATAGGTTATGGCGACCGAGAGCATGGAATAAAATACAGGTTTAAATACGAGCATACAAGTTTAAATACAGCACACCCTTCATAGTACTTTTCATAGTACAATACAGTTAGCAATCTTTTGTAGGCTTTAGACGAGGCACGGTTAACAGGGTTAATTACTCCCTGCTTATGGCGTGTCGATTCGTGATCAGCCAGCAGGGCATCGAACCGGTACGAACCGAAAACCGAAAAAAACAATATTTTTCCTGAACCGAAAACCGAACCGTAACCTAATTTCTAGGGGTGTGCGAGTAGCACATTTTGAATTCGAGTCGAGTCGTTCCTTTAAGTACTCGAGTATCGAGTCGAGTCGAGTCGAGTTTTAAATATTTTTTTTTTTTTTTAGTAGTAGGCCCACTTAGAACACAACAATTTTTCTGTTGTAGACATTTAAAAAATACATTATTGTACTTGTATTAGAGACTATTGAGGCCTTCCTGCTCTTTGTGCTGGTCAATTTCAATAAAATTATAATTATACAGTATGTTATCTATAGTTCCTGGCCCCATTACAATACTGCTGCGATGTTTTAATCCGAAAAAAATCCTCCAAATTCGCACTCGCATTATAATATTCGCGGTCTAGGCATCTCCAATGCTATTTCAACACATTTGAATATTCTGCGCCCTTGAATGGAACGAGTTCCAGCAGAATCGATGAAGAAGTTTCCCTTTTAACCTCCTTTATGGACTCTAGTACTAGCGATGGCCGACGGAGCGCGCCACGCGACGCTCGGCGAGTTTGACCTTCAAGCCGCGTCATCACACACTGGCATCAAAGCAAAGATGGAAGATTGAAGGAAGAAACATAAAACATGTCAAACTACGCCAACTACGATTTTAAAATACGTAAAAAGTGCATTAATGGAATATTCACCGGCATTCTTTCTTCTCGATAGTTGATCGTAAATATTAGTGATATAGACGCAACGAAACCATTAAAGAATGTTTGTTTTCGACGCCGTGTACTCCTAGGCCTAGGGCCTAGGCCTATTCCCAGTTCCCGCATCCAAGCCTCCTTTGTTGTTTATCGTAATAATTTTGAAAGCAAGCAGTATCTAGGGCCAAGGCCTACTTTTTGCCGTCACAGTACACTCGTAGTAGGCCTAGGCTGTTATAAGCCTAGGCCCAGGCCTCTGTACGTAGGCCTAGCCCTACATGCTGTGATGATGGTTCTTTTCAGTTTCCATAGGATTTCATGTGTTTAAAAACTCGACTCGAAAATTTTGAGCCTAAAACCAAACTCGACTCGATGTCGAGTATAAAAACAAACTAAAAAAAAACTCAACATTTCGAGTACTCCCACACCCCTACTAATTTCTTATTTCGTTTTATTTCGGGGTTTTTCGGTTAATTCCTGTTCAGGGGGCAGTTTCGGTCACAAAGTCTAAAAATCGCCAAATCGCGAAAATTGGGAAAACCGAAAAAGCAAAAAAAAAAAACGATTTTCCCTTTCACAAGTCCGGCTCATACCTGCTTTTCATAAGTCCAAAGACACCCTGCCTACCACACCTTTCATAAACGCCGACTTCAGAATGTTGTTGTTAACTGTGGAAATCAAATTAAGGTCACTTTAATTTAGTGTAGTTAGGCCTAAGGCTATATGTAAATAGACGACACTCCCCATCACCGCACCCATTGATTGACTTAGTCCCGTAACGTTCATTATCCCAGTCTCTCATATCGGCCTCTACAGACAGACCTGCTTTGGACTGAGGAGTGAGGACTGAGGAACATTGTGGAATGTGGACTTTGAGTCAGGTTTTGGGCTTTTGCATAGTTTAACTATTTGGAATTTAATGACACCTTTTCCCTCGAAAGACAATTTTTAGTCAAGTACTCCATCAAACGGCAAAATTAATATAGGTTGGTGTTATGTATTGTATTGGATTGTATGTTTATAATGCGCGCATTCTGTATGCATTCGATATCGATATGCATTCGATTATCGATTTATGTACTGTACAGTGATGCGTCCTGGTGGCGAAAATAAAAGTGTGTCTTCTTGGGAATTGCGTCGTGGTGGTCTGTTCTTCTCCCAATGTCATGTATCATCCAAATGGGATTAAAGTAGTCTAAGATATAACACTGGCGACGAGGATGGGATGAAAATCCACGTCAAGTATGTATATATAATAGTCTTGAGGCATTTTTATTTTCCGAGGCGAAAAGTAGGCCTAGGCCCTAGCCTAGGGGAGAAGGGCGTGGTCGCGTAGGCCGACGCGTCCGAAAATTTTCGGCAGTTAGGCCTAAGGCTAGCGTCCTAGTTCAAGGCCTAGTCAAGAAAACCTTGTGTCTTTGGATGTATATTTATTGTTAATTCATAGGCCTAGCCAAGTCGTCCTATCCAATATGGGTTTTATTGGAAAAGTCAGTGAGTTTGACCCTCAGCTGGAAGATTTTCAATCTTATGCAGAACGCCTAGATGAGTTTTTCAAGGCCAATGAAGTTACCACTGAGGATAAAAAAGCATCTATTTTCGTAACTCTCATGGGGGCTAAGCTGTATGCAACATTAAAGTCAATTTTAAGCCCGGCAACACCCCAAGGCAAGTCTTACACTGCATTAGTGAATGCATTGAAGTCACATTATGCTCCCGCAAAGTCAGTTATTGCGGAGTGCTTCAAATTTGGTAAACGTAACCAAATGGAGGGTGAGTCAGTCGACAACTACATAGTCGAACTAAAAAGACTGGCGGTTACTTGCGATTTCGGGTCATACCTAGACCGTGCATTACGTGATCGTTTTGTATGTGGTATAAAGAGTGAAGAAACTCAACGGCAGCTACTAAACTGTGAGGATGAGTTATCTTTCGATAAAGCTTGTAAAATTGCTCGCGGATTAGAATTAGCAATGAGTCACGCCAAATTACTGCATCCAAGTGGGTATGGTCAGGAAGTGAAGAAAATGTCAAAAGTACATGGAAGACGAAACATGAGGGAGGGGAGAACCACAACCAGGCTTCCCAGAAGCAGAGCCACTCCAAGGAGTCCAAGTCCAAGGCTACGGGTCAGTATCAGTCCAACCAGTCCAGTAAGTCCAACTCTCAATGTAAAAGATGTGGACGTTTCCATTCCGATGATAAATGTCCGGCAAAGGAGTGGAAATGTTACACATGTCAAGCAATCGGGCATACATCCCGTATGTGCCGTAGGCGAAGAAAGGTCAAGAACGTCATGGATGAACCGGGTAGCCAAAGCCAACAGTCGGGTGAGTCGTGTACTGATAGTGATAGTGAAACGTTATGCGCTATAAAAAATGTGACCATCGTGTCAAGTCAAAATAGTGTTGATGCCGAGTCAAGTCAAAATAGTGTCGATACCGTGTCAAGTCAAAAAAGTGTTAACAGCGTGTCAAGTCAAAATAGCGTCAACGTCATGGCAAGTCAAAATAGTGTCAATGTTGTATCAAGTCAAAATAGTGTTGAAACCAGTACCAACACGAACAAATGTGTCAATGTTGTGTCGATGAACAGCAATCTATCCAAAGGTCAAACTAATGTCACTGTTGAGTCAAAACAACTTGATAATGCTTTTTCAAATGTGATTGGCAAGCTAAGGGATGAACCTTTGATAGTCCCAGTGTCAATTAATAATCAGGTTGTCAAAATGGAGGTTGATAGCGGTTCAGCTAAATCAATTATTTCAAATGTAATGTTTAAGGAATGTTTCTCCGATGTCCCTTGCAGGAAGACTGATTTGAAGCTGAAATCAGTAGTAGGTGAAAACCTAAAAATCTATGGTGAAATAGAGGTGTCTGTAGAAAACTACAAAAATTCAAATCAGGCTCATAGTTTACCCCTGATAGTTGCGGATGTACACAATTTTACACCGTTGATGGGGAGATCATGGCTAAATGTTCTATACCCTGATTGGAGGAAACATCTGTCAAACATTCCTAACACAGTTAATTCCTTAAAATGTCATGATTTCAAGGATGTTAGTCAACTTCAGGAAACTTTCCCAAATGTTTTCAAGGGAAGTGAGACTTCAGCCATCAAAGAGTTTGAAGCTGATATTTGTCTGAAGGATAACTCAGTTCCAATTTTCCATGAGGCTTATAATGTACCTTACGCACTTAAGGAAAAAGTTACTGATGAAATTCAGAGATTAGTAAGAACAAGAACCCTTAAACCTGTCAAGCGTAGCCAATGGGCCTCTCCTTTGGTCATTGTCCCGAAAAAAACTCTGATAAAATACGCTTGTGTGTCGACTATAAGGTAACTGTTAACAAGTGTGTAGACACGGAACACTACCCCCTACCAAGAGTGGATGATCTCCTTGCCTCACTGGCAAAGGGAAAGGTGTTCACAGTGCTAGATCTATCTAATGCTTACCTGCAGTTGAGATTATCTGATAGGTCTCAGCACATCCTAACGGTAAACACCCATTTAGGGTTATATCAGTTCACCAGGTTACCATTTGGGGTAACCAGTGCTCCTGCTATTTTTCAGTCAGTAATCGATCAGGTGTTAAAAGACATTCCCAATGTCCTTATCTACCTAGATGACCTGTTGATTTTGGAGGAAACTTGGGAAGAATGCAAGAGGATCCTATTGCTAGTCCTTCAAAGATTAGAAAAGTATGCAATCAGAGTCAATTTGTCCAAATGTAAATTCTTTCAAACCAGTATTGAATACCTGGGTCATCTGATTGACCAACACGGTATACATCCAACCCTAGACAAGGTTACAGCTATAACTCAGGCTCCAGACCCAACCAATGTCACACAGCTGCAGTCTTACCTAGGACTATTAAATTTCTATAACAGATTTTTGCCAAACCTGTCTTCTAAACTCAAACCGTTGCATAGGTTACTAGAAAAGGGGTCAGATTGGCAGTGGTCCCAGGATTGTAAGGAGGCTTTTGAACTTAGTAAACAGCTGTTGTTAGATAACCAAGTTTTGGTGCCATATGATCCTCAAAAACCCATGGTGGTAGCGAGTGACGCTTCACATTACGGAGTTGGTGCAGTCCTATCGCACATTGTGGATGGTGTAGAGCGTCCAGTAATGTTTGCGTCATCAACCTTAAACCATGCGGAGCAAGGATATGCTCAAGTAGAGAAGGAGGCTTTGAGCCTTATATTTGCTGTTAAGCGTTTTCACAAATATATTTACGGTCGTAAATTTCTACTCGTAACTGATCACCAGCCCCTTAAGGCAATACTTGGCAGCAAGAAGGGAATTCCAACCCTTGCAGCCTCACGCCTTCAGAGGTGGGCAATCATACTGTCCTCTTACCGGTATGATATTGAGTACAGGAAGGGTAAGGAAATTTCACACGCTGACGCTATGTCACGTTTACCTTTGCAAAGTGATGGAGTAGAGACCCACAATAGCTACTTATGTACAGTGAAGACCATCTGCGAAGCGTTAGCCTCACCTTATCATTTACGTCCCTGTAATCCTAATGATATTGCAAATGCTACGCGAGTTGATCATACCTTATCTCGCGTATTCACCTTTACGCAACAAGGTTGGCCAAACCATGTTGAGAATCCTGACTTAAAACCCTACTTTATTCGTAGGAACGAGCTGTCATTAGAAGGAAACTGTGTGTTATGGGGGAATAGGGTAATTATTCCTGTCAAATTGCGTGATCATGTACTCTCATTACTACACGAAAACCACCCAGGGATAGTTCGAACTAAAATGCTGGCGAGAAGCCACGTGTGGTGGCCAGGGTTAGACGCAGATATTGAACAAAAGGTGTCTAGTTGTGAAGCCTGCATAGTTAGCAGTCCTACACACACAGTAGTTCCATTAACTAATTGGCCAACACCCTCTAAACACTGGCAGAGAATCCATCTGGATTTTGCAAAAAAAGATAACAATATGTACCTTGTATTAGTAGATAGCTACTCAAAATGGATGGAAGTCTGGAAAATGAAATCTACCAATGCATCTCAAGTAATTAGTAAGATCAGAAGGGTAATTTCAACCTTTGGTTTCCCAGAGACCATTGTCACAGACAATGGCCCTCCATTCACTTCAACAGAGTTTAATGATTTTTTGCAATCGGAATGGTATCAACCTTTTGCATAGTCCACCTTACCACCCAGCTTCAAACGGTGCTGCAGAACGAGGGGTGCAGACACTTAAACAAGTCCTAAACAAATTTAATATCAATGATGAGAAATTGGAACAAGGTAGTGGTCTGTCGCTCCAACATAGAATTGACAATTTCCTATTCAGTTTCAGGAACACACCCAATGTCACAACAAAATTATCTCCAGTAGATATTATGTTAAAGTTTAGACCCCGAACCAAGTTGGAAATGCTCAAACCCAATTTAAGTATTGCATTGCAAAAACATAGTACTATGGTAATGAACCAGAGTAATAGCTCTCATAAAAGAATGTATAAGGCTACAGAATTTGAGGACGGAGAGCAAGTGCTAGTACAATCAGTAGGACCTACTAGGGAAAAGGGAAAAAACTGGATCGTAGGCGAGGTGAAACAGAGAATTAGTGCTGTGACATACCTAGTTTGGGTACGTGATAGAATCAGATTGGTACATGCAGATCACTTGAAACGCTCACTACTTCCAAAGGATGGAGTAGGCCTAAGATTAAATCCAGCAAACCCACCCCGTGCTATTAGCAAGCCATGTTCAGAAGTGGTAGAGTCCCCTGTAGAACAGAATGGTTCCCCTGGTGTTACCATAGACACTCCAGTAACTCCTACAGTTCCAAGCAATACGCCACCAACAGTGGTACGAAGGCCAAGTCCAGTAGTCCCAACCCAAACGTCACCAGTGGTGCGAAGGTCCAGTCGGAACCGCAAAGTTCCTCAAAAATTGGATTTGTAAAACATGTAAATACTATGTTCTATTTGTATTGCTTCACTTGCTTAGATATAGTGAACTATTTACATTAATCTAAATATGATATGTTATGTGCTTCACTACGTGTAATTGTAAATAAGATGGTATATAATATCTTAATTTTTAAAAAGGGAAGGAATGTTATGTATTGTATTGGATTGTATGTTTATAATGCGCGCATTCTGTATGCATTCGATATCGATATGCATTCGATTATCGATTTATGTACTGTACAGTGATGCGTCCTGGTGGCGAAAATAAAAGTGTGTCTTCTTGGGAATTGCGTCGTGGTGGTCTGTTCTTCTCCCAATGTCATGTATCATCCAAATGGGATTAAAGTAGTCTAAGATATAACAGTTGGCTATAATTAGTAGATAGTTATACCTAATTATTTATTTATTACATCCAATGAGACTGATTTTATGTAACAGACTGTTAACCTATCAGATTGATTTTAATTTACCATTACATCCCTAGCTCAAGTGCAACTAGTCCTTAGTGTAGCTTAACTGACTCCGGTTTACAGCTAGAAAAAAAACATTCTAGTTTCAGTGTTTACTTACACTAACTTCCTATCCATTTTACTACCGCTATGAGAACTTCCCCAATGGGCACTGATAACTTTACTGTTTTGTGCCCTAAAACCCCAATGGCAATAACTAACTAACTAACTGAGAACTTCTCTGTCTCTAGCTTCCGGTTTGCTACACTTGGTACTATCACTGACTCGGCTAGTGCTAGTTCGACAACAAGGCATCCGTTGAACCCTTCTTTTCCCCTTAAAAAAAACTATTGGGGGGGAGGGGTACAATTTACTAGGGCTGTGCGAGCAGGGATTTTTTAAGTCGAGCGAGAATTTGAAAAAAATCTTGAATCTCGAGCGAGATCCGAGATCGAGCGCACTGAAATTAGCCGGCTTAGGCCTGTTGTAGGACCCCAAAGAAAGAATCGCCTACACAAAATAATTAGGCCTAGGCGGCTTTAAAAGTAAAAAAATAGGCCCTACGGCCTACTTAAAAATAATATTTAAAAAGTAAACATTTCTCAGTTCAGTGCATAGGGGCCTAGGGCCTAGGCGTGGAGTAGCCTAAGCCTAGCCCTAGCCTATCTATGGCAGAGGTCCTAGGCTTAGGCCTAGGCTAGGCCTACATGTTGAATGAAATATAATTTTTGTTTCTAACTTTATTAGTTTAATCACGTTAATTTGGTAGTGAAAATATTTAATAAGTAACAACACCTGGCAGCGACCTTAGTGTAATACTCCTTTAATGAATGTCGCAACGAGATAGGAATGTCGTAAGAAAAACCGATAAAGTAGTTTCTCCATTGGAGTCGATAACGAGTCGATAAAGCGCTCTCTGCTCTCTACCGCCAACTTCACAAATCACGCTTCAGTTCAGTAGCTTGCACGAAAGAGTGCGCTACCAGTGACCAGTCAAAATGCGCGATCTGTGTGCGCATCGACAGACGCATGCGCGTTGGCAACGAATTTGTGAAATTTCGACTAGGCCTAAAATAAAATGTAGATGGATGTCTTGTTGTCGCATTGGGTGTATGCTAGTGCTAGAAGTACCTAGCCTAGCTTTCGTTCTGTAGAACTTCTCTAGAGGAAAGTGTTTAAAATTGAAGCCTATTTTATGTGTAATTTGTTAGTAGGCCCTAGGCCTCCGATCTTCAGGTTTATCAAAGCTCCGATCACGGAATGGAACCGGAACTCTGTTAGGCCTAGGCCTATAGCCTTTGGCCTAGCTCATCTAGGCCTAGAGATTTCTCGACAATGTGGCATGGCAATATGAAATTATTACGCAAAAATCGGGGAATAAATATTACTTTACCACGTCGCATAACGCAAGGTCCCGCATAATTACGACCACCGTGGTCTGTGACGAAGATATCTCGAGACTAGATTTTTCGAGCAATTTGAGATCGAGATCGAGCAAGACTCGTTTTTCCGAGCAGTATGATCTCGAGATCGAGCGAGATTCGAGCAGCACTTTAATCTCGCTCGAATCTCGAAAAGTCTAGACTCGCACAGCCCTACAATTTACCTTGGCTTAGACCAGCCGTCCTTTGCCAAGGGCTCTCCTACCAGTACAGATTTCGGTGCCTTTGGTCGCTCACACATGATTGTCCGGAAACTTTGCTTTGTTTACCACTTTCCTTATATTTCCTAGATTTATTACGACAATCACGACCAAAACTCCGCCATTCTACTGTTTCAGATGTTACACATGGATAAGTAGGCCCTACTATGGTTTCCAAAATATTTGCACTGTTCTAATTTAACAGTTTATACTTCCTTTACTACCGAAAGTTCCCTGACTAGTCAGCATAGCAACCACGTGCTATAATTTGTCACTCCTGACCGCCATTTTGATTACCGGTACTGTGATTATCAAACCATATCACAAACCACGTTTAATATTTAATAAATATTTTAAACGAAAGAAGAGAGTCAGCTGGAAGCAGCAGAAATGAAGTTTTTAAGAAGTATCAAGGGAGTTACAAAGATGGACAAGATAAGAAGTAATGAAATAAGGAAAGAACTGGGACTGGAGAGATTGAAGTTTAAGCTAGGAAGAGAACGTCTAAGATGGTTTGGACATATGAAAAGGATGGGCAGAGAGAGGATTCCAAGACGAGAATTTGAAGCGGCAGAGGAGGGGAAAAGAAGAGTAGGAAGGCCAAGAGAGAAATGGGAAATGTTAATTCAAGAAGACGTTGGAAAACGGGATGAAGTGTGGGAGCATGTGGCAAGAGTAAAGCTGTGGGAGGACAGAAGAGAGTGGAGTAAATTGGTGGAGAGGAAGGAGTTAGAGGATGTGGAAGAAACACTGAGTCTGGCAAGCTTAGTATCTACAGTTTCATGCCCTAGATAATGGTGAAAAACCACCACTCAACCCGACACCGACATAGTTGGAACTGAGTTATGATGATTATATAATAACTTATAAAATAGGGCCTACTTAGTATTTTTATATCAGATAATCTTACAACTGTAGTTTATTTTACTACTGTAAGTGAAGAGTAATGTACATTCTTGCTTCGCTCACTATTTGGAATTTATTGAAATATTTCCAAGGACAGAATTTGAAAGTGGGGACAAAGTTAAAAGACGAGTTGGTAGACCAAGAGAGAAGTGGAAAGATCAAATAAGAAATGATATACAGGAAAGAGGTGAGAAGTGGGAAGAAGTCGAAGCAAGGAAACTGTGGGAAGACAGAAGTGGATGGCGTGAACTGGTGGGAAGAAGTGCGAGTGAACCTGAAGAGGACATGACAGGCCTGGCAAGCCGGTGTTAACTCATAAAATGCCCTAGAAAATTGGTGGCTATAGCCACCCCCTGACCTAACTTAAGTTGGAAACAGGAGTCAGATAGATATATATATTTAAAAATTTGCGCCAAAACTGAACTATTAAAATTTAAAAAAAAATGTCAAAATTAAATTATCTCGGGGTTGAATGATTTATATACTTGAATTGCCACGGTCTCAGCTCCAGTCGGAGAACACGAAAAAGATAAAAGGTACAAGGAGTTAGATGATGTGGAAGAAACACTGAGTCTGGCAAGCTTAGTATCTACAGTTTCATGCCCTAGAATCCCTAGATAATGGTGAAAAACCACCACTCAACCCGACATAGTTGGAACTGAGTTATCAGGATTATTATTATTAATCAAGTGTTCGTCATTAGCATACCATCCATGTGACAGTTATAAGCATGCAATAATAAAATGTGTGGACTCACCTAGTTCTTATCTGTAGGCACTTTTATTTAATTCCTCCACAAAGCAATATCACTCAAGAAAAATAGTCTCTGCGGGTTCTTTTATTTTTGTGAGTAAAATTTCGGGTAATCGCTGTCACCAAATGTAATGTCCGGCGATAGTTACCAATCAATTGATCAATACTGATCAATATGTATTGGGACACTGTAAGACTATTATCCTGAGGGAGTACTGCTTTGGAAGGGTTATGAAGGTATGCTACAATCATACCTCAATGATCAAATCTAACACTGTTTAATAAGATTCACATAGAACAACACTACATAACATGATGTAAAATCCGCACACTTATTGCTTTAACCTGCAAACACTTCCATTCTACATGGTGGTCAGGATAAGAGTGACCGTTTTTGCATTCTAAACGGTATAGGAGGGGAAATAGCAGAGTTCTCCCATTTCCTGGGTTACATTATATGCTTATAGGTGTGTGTCTTACAATCCCAGTACAGTCACTCGGCCAATACAAAAGTTATTAACACTATTTACTCCGATCAGCTTTATAATTCCCTGAGTGAAGTGTATGTTGGTTCGGAATGTACATTGCTGACTTTGCAGAGGTTTGTTATTACAAAGTGACGTAGTCTGTCAGCCAGAGCTGATGAATTGAACTCTGTACTGCATTTCTTAGTGATTTCTTATCATTGTAATGTCTATTTAAATTGTATTGTCTATTTACTAGGAAAACGCTTAAGTCCCGCCGCGTTGATGGATGAGCGTAATTTTTTTAAACGAAAAAAGCGTAAAATTGTGATTTTTTTAATAGATCATTTTTCGATTACGCTCAAATTTTACACGAATATAATAACTCATAAAATTAAAGTTCTGTGAAAAAATCATTACAATCGGATAAAGCATGTAGGTTTTATTCGTCGAAGAAATGTTAAAAATTGAAAAAAATCGTAAAATTGCGATTATCATGAGAAATGATTTTTCGATTGCGCTCAAATTTCACACGAATATATTAATTCATAAAATTAAGGTTCTGTGAAAAAATCATTACAATGGGATAAAGCATGTAGGTGTTATAAGACGAAGAATTTTTTTAAAAATCGAAAAAAATCGTAAAATTGCGATTTTCATGAGAAATAATTTTTTGATCGATTTTTCCTCCCGTGCAGTTCTTCGTTCAGAGATTTCACAGACCTCCATAAAATTTCATCGCAATTGGAGTATTGGTTTAGCCGGAATCGTGTTCACAGACACACAAAAATACAAAAAAAAAAAAGAAAGAAAAAAAAAAAAAAAAAACATTCCGGATTTTTTTCTCCAGTGTAGTGAAATGGAATCTTCGCTTCGCTCGCTACGCTCGCTACGCTCATCCAAAAATCCCAATATAGGAATCAGGAACCAATCGAAAACCAATTGATGTTATGGCTATTGATTTGGCCTATTGCCTAAATGTATTACGTAATTAGGCACCAGTAGATAACTGCATATTAACTAGATAACTAACCCTGTTGAATGATTATGCTCAAACCCTGTATTGATTGAGATCAATACACAGTCAATAATGAAATAATAATTGAGTGACATTCCAGTTGTCACTACAGCAATTTTACGATTTTTTTTATTTTTAAAAACTTTCTTCGACTTATAACACCTACATGCTTTATTTGATTGTGATGAATTTTTCATGGAACCTAAATTTAATGAATTAATATATTGGTGTGAAATTTGAGCGCAATCGAAAAATAATTTCTCAATTAAACTGCAATTTTACGCTTTTTTTGTTTAAAAACAATTACGCTCATCCAACAACGCGCCTGAAAAAGCGTTTGCGAAGCTTCCTAGTGTATACAAGTTCATAAAATATAGATTATTATAGATAGGATTTCACCTATGTTTATCAGCTACATGGTTTGATAAAACACTAAAAAAGATAAGATAAATAAATATAAATAAGATGTATAAAATAAATAACTTGTAACGTAATCTGCGAAAAAATAATTTAATTATTTCGAAGAGTTGCCGAGTCGCTGAAATTAACGCGAACTGCGGCGCAACCTAAATGTGAGTGCACGCGCTCATTGTGTTAATGATTACATCTGAACTGTTTGTAATATCATTACCAAATTGTGCAAGAATGTTAACAAACAACTTATCCAACAAAAATTAAATTTAAAAATTTAAAAAAATTATCATAATCATGTCCTATAATTAGAGGTATGTGAAAATAGCGTTTTGTGAATAGATGCTCCAAAGCGCTATTTTTTCACTTAAAACTAAGGTTTTCCAGTCCTATTTTATTTAATTCTCCATAGTAGGGATCGATTGTTTATACACAGTTTTATGCATTGATATTGATTCAACCTTGATGACATAATTTCAAAATAATAATATTAAAAATCTTCATACACAAGGTTTTGAAGGTGGCCAAAAAAATAGATGCTACAAAACGCTATAAAATGACACTTGAAAATGCTGTTTTCACGTACCTATACCTATAATTAATTTTAAGACTTATTTCAGCAAATAGGTCACCTCTCACTCATGTGTCATGTTCCATAATTAATTTTAAGACTCAGCAATTAGGTCACTTAATTGCTGAAATAAGTCTTAAAATTAACTATAAAATTAAATTCAGCAATTACTATTAGGTGACCTAATTGCTGAAATAAGTCTTAAAATTAATTATGGGACATGACACATGAGTCCATGATCAATTTTTTGAAAATGTGTATTTTTGAAGTGGTTTTTATGTGTTTTAGAAGAAGTTAAGGGGCTTTACTGCACGAAAAACAAAATGAATAGAAGAATTTAATTTTTTTCTTAAACCTAGATGATTTGAAGAATATAACATTTACGCTGGGATTTTAGAGGACTCTAGGGATGGGCGAACCTTGGTTTTTTAAGTTTCGAACCGAACTCGAACTTCTGTAAAAAAAAGTTTCGAACTTCGAACTCGAACCGAACTTAAAAAATTCTGCTTAAAACCAAAAACAGGGAGGTAGGAATTTCAATTGGGCATACTTAAATGTCTAGGCTAAGGCTATATCTCCCTACTATCGAGATCTATTTCATCAACAGGATTGTCTAGCCTAGCCCTTTTGGCACAGCACCCTTGTCTTGGTCTTGGTCTAGATAAGAGCTTATAAAACATGTTTAGACTCCTATTATCTTCTATATTCTAGGCTAACCTAGGCTAGGCCTAGGCTTTTTCTTACTTGGCCTAGCCCTAGCCTAACCTTAGCCCCTAAGCCAAAAATATTCCCGATGTACCTAGCCTAGGGCCTAGGTCTAGGCCTAGTCCATAAACCTAACCTAACAAAGATTGTTGTGAAATCGCGGCCAGTTCTCGTCTAAATACCGCAACTATTAAATTTTATTAGGCCTAGAGCATGGGCATGTTATTGTTATCTAACTTTGAATAACAAACGTAAAATGACGATCTATTTTGAGGTTATGTAGCTTATCGACATCGTATTAAGGAGTGTAAGCTGACGCAAATGTGGTTAAAACTTGCCTGCGAGAAATTAATTTGTTAACATAATTGCATATAAACGTGGTTAATCGGTCTTTAATCATTGTTCAGTGATTCCAAATAATACTTGTTGCTCTATAAAACATCGTAAATATCGTCGTAAATGTCACAGCGTCTCGTCTTGGCGTCTTATATTAGCAGCTTTCTCATTGGTGGATACATTCATGATGTATCGAATTATTGCTGCGAATCGATTAGTCGAACATTAGAAGGCACGCAATTGGTGGAGAGCTGCTTCCATTTCAATTATCGAAAATATCGCAGGAAATCGATAGTCGAATGAATAATACTGCCTCACCATTGGAGGATTCTCTCGCGCGCGACAGCGGCAAGTTTAAAAGTTCGGAGCAAGTTCGTAATTTTGATAAATCACGAACTCGAACTTCAAATTTCGAACTCGAACCGAACCGAACTTCAAAAAAAGTTCGGTTCGAGTTCGGAATTTCGAACGTTCGCCCATCCCTAGAGGACTCCCAACCCCCCCCCCCCCCTGGATACGCCACTGGGCTTAATTAATCAGGAGGTGAATTTGCACATTTATCCAATAAATGATCGCCCAAATTAAATGGATACATAATACATAATATGGTATTTCCGTGACTAACGCAATAATCGTCCACAATTGAATGATAAAATGAATACTTACAAAGCAATTTATACATTATATAATATATTTATTTATTTATTTATATTATTTATACATAACCCTTTGTTCATGAGGTCTTTCAGCAACGTACTGTATTTTACATTATATGCCGGTACGGCGGTACTGGTACCGGTTACTTATTACAGACGTGGGTTTGAATCCACTAAGTTTTTGGTCAGGAAGTTTTATAAATCTTTGTTCATTCACAGCATACAATTGCCATTTTGGTATTTCCTGATAATGTACTTGATTAATTTTTACCTTTAATATAATATATTAGTCTGAAAAAAAAATGGTTTGATGTAATTAACTCAGCCACCCTACCCTCCTAGAACTAACATCATCTTGTTCTAACTCGTTCGACGAGTGAGCCCAAGCCGAATAGCTGTGTGAACGATCTGGCGCTACACTGACTGAGACGCGCGCTTTCGGAGCTTCTGCAGTACATTGTGTAGTCACAGCCACACGAGGCAACTGCGACCGTGTATTGGACGGCTCATTTTAGAATATTTTGAGCAACTGTTTGTAAAGTCCCACCTCCAGGGCTTCTCTCAAGCTTCTCCTTCCACCAATGTAGGCCAATATGCCAAAGTCCTGTCCCACAAGTGTGAAGCTTTGTAATTAGTGGCTGATAATTTGTACACGTCACGCAGCTACATGTATCCCTATCTCTCACATTTGGATGCACAATCCAAAATGGTTAAGTGAGCCAAAAATCGAGTAGCTTATTTTTAAGGGTTAGGTGGTGAGAAATTTTTCAAATAGGCTCTTTAGTGTAGCACTAGAAACCACTTTGCTTCTTTACCATTTTTTTAGTGATGGTGTCATTTTTGCCTGGACAAATCCTGCTGTTGCAATCTTCTTCCAAGAACTCTTCCACCACTTGATGTAACCTCTCGTGTTTATCGGCCAATCGCCTTTTACGATGAATATCATGAGAAAGACGCTGTCGCTGTGAATTGGCCCATATCTTCTTGTAGGATAAAAATGGACAAAATGTTAACAGTATGTATTTTTTACAAAATGTCCCAGCTGAAAAAACTTTGCCATCATTCTCTTTGATTGTTCATCGGACAAGTTTGGTTGACGTTTTTGAATCGCTCGCTGAATTAATATCTTTCACAACAGGATGATAATGTATATGTTGAATTGTAACTTGGGACAGGACATGGAATGGACATTCAGGGTACATCTACATACTGCTCTACAGAGTGTCAGTGGTCAAGATTTTGGTTGAGGGTGTCCAAATGGTGATGATTGCCATGCAAAGAATATCTTTTAAATTTGAAAAAAAAAAAAAAACACCTTTAAAAACATTAGATGGTGATGATTGCCATGCAAAGAATATCTTTAAAATTTAAAAAAAAAAAAAAAAAAATTAAAAACACTAGAATTTACTCCCGGACATGAAAATTCCGATTATCTAGGAATGACCCGTATGAGTTATTGATCGTTTTCTTAACTCCTCGTCTATTTATGTAGGATGCCTTTGTCTCCATCCACAGTCATTTCATGACGAACGTCTAGTATGGCAATGTTTATATTTGGTGGGGGGATGTTTTCTCTCTGTGTGTGTTTCAATTTCCTGATCCCCTTTCTTCACCTCTTTCCTTTCACTGTCTGTAATAAATGTTTTTTGTGTCTTGAGATGTTCGTGGGGTTCTCTGTCCCATTCCAGCCGGTCTAGTCTTATCAGCTTCTCATACAGACACATTGCTGGACTGTTTCTTCTGGCCTCCAGGGGTAGTATGTTAGTTTTAGCTTCCATGGCAACAATTGGAGTTGACGTAACACCTGTGATTATTCTGATGGCTTAATTTTGTACCCTGACCAGTGCATCTGTGGCTCCTTTGGTCGACGTTATACCCAAGTAGAGAATTGCCATATTCTAGAAGAGGTTTCACATATGTTGTGCTTGTTGCAGCACTGTGTACCCGGACCACGTGTTCTACGGAGGGGAGGTGAAGGGAGAGTCTGCCATGAAGCACACTGGCGACATCGGGTCGCGAGTGCTGCACGCGTACCGAGTGATCAACGACGGCCCTTGGAAGGTGTCCAGCCTGGATGTTCACATCGAGTGGCCTTTCCAAGTAGCCAATGACAAGCCGCGGGGAAAGTGGTTACTCTATTTGGAAGACAAACCAACTGTGGACTGTAAGTTTTTGATGAATCAACTGTTCTATAACAAACTCTTAAAAATATGTGAATTTTGTAAGTTACTGTATCGTCCCGAATATAGACCTTGTTATCAAATTGTATCTACTTATTTACTCGATTATAGGCCGCCATCGAGTAATAGCCGCACTTTAAGCTTGATATTTTTCAATCCCGAGGCCTATATTCACATAAATCCAGTATATTAATATTGAAAATATCGTATTGGACCGAATATAGCACGATCTCGAATAAAACACGACCCCCAATTTTTAGGAATCATTTCAAGAAAAAAGGATAATTAAAATGTACAAGAAACTAGGGATGGGCAGAAACGTTTTGTTTATCCTTTTTCAAAATTGGCTAACGTTTTCAAGCCCTACTGTAAAAAAAAAAATTAGGTATGCGTAATCGTAATTTTGTACTGATGACCGACCTTAGCAGCCCATAGCCTGTGGTGTGCGTGTAGGCTCCAAAAGTGATAAACTAACGCTTACACGTTTACTGAAATCTATAAACGTTTAAACTCCACATGCACGTTTAAACGTTTAAACATTTAAACGTCCCATCCCTACAAGAAACATTTTTTTCTTACAATACAATGAATGAATAGCCTATTTATTTATTTATTTATTTATTTATTAACCTATTTAACGTCTAGGGAAGACGATAAGTACCCGCCCAACGAAGGTACGGGTACTTAATTCCACTACCCGTTTACCCGTAAAACCCGGTTCCTGAATTGAGGTGTCACATTGTAGGTGGAAGGCTAATGTAAACATGCTCTTTCTCATGTCTTTTGTGCTTGGCGGCATTTTTCTTTTGAATTATAATGTCCTTTGTTCATGCCGCCAACTTGTCGCAGTGTGCTGAGTATGCCCCCCCCCCCTCCTGCCTTACCACTCGTGCGATCTTCCAGAGATTATACCGCCTAAATAATTATCACAACATTACTTATGTTTTTAATCTGCTAGAAGTCAAAATTCAAAAGCTATCACCCATGGTGATAACTGAAATTAAGCACTTGGAAATAGAGGTACTGCAGAAACTGGCCTTTCCGTATCTTGTTTGCTCTCATTCGTGCTCCAATCCCGCGTCAACGCATCGTGACCTTGACTAAACTGACAAGATATAAAGCAGATGCAATGAACAGTGAGTGTTATCTTAATGGCCTGCTGCTGTTCCTCTTTCGTGATTATGAAATACTACTTCATCGGCACGTCATTGTTTATAGAAAGCATTACGTCTGAGATATTACGATAATTGATGAGCGCGTTTCTTCGCAGTTCATTAGACACCCCACACGATTTTTTTGTGTTACTACCTGGGTAATGTGGACGGGTACCCAGGTCGTAAAAAAGTCGGGTTTTGTCTTCCCTATTAACGTCTATCTTATTCAGTTAAAAAACTGATTTACAAAGGACAACTAAATAATTCTAATTACATAGATGCAGGCACAACAATGAACAATGAACACAACAAACTTTCACTCTTACAACAAAACATTTTACTTATGTACTTACGTTTTTAACCGTGTAGGGCCAAGCACAAGCTCACATAGGCCAACCACAGCTAACCAGTCTGATTTACGGAAAAAATGCAATCGATTCCCAAGAAAAGTTTTTAATTGTACACACAGTTATTTTGGTGGTTGTTTACCGCGAAACCCGCGATATGCGGTGCTATTCCTGCGGTCTTTTTCCGCGGAGCCCGTGATGACGTCACGGGTTCGGCTGGCGTTGAGTTGGTGGGCGGGGCGATGCGCAGCAGCCGATGCGTGGGAGTTGTATTGCGGTTGGCCTATGTTCAGGGGCTATTTCAAATGCAAGAGCGCGGAAATAACGCGAGCGCTGTTTTTGAGATTGTACTTTCGGAAAAAAGCATCATGCTGTATTCGGTCCGATATGGTAGGCTCAATTTTCTTGCAATAATCCATATTGATGAACATCTCACAGGGTGTCTACAAGACTGGAAAACCTGAATTGTCAGGGAATTTAATAAATCTGGAAAAGTCAGTGAATTTTGTTTTTTTTCTGGAATTTTACAAAAAATGTACAAAAAATCAATATGTTAGTAATTTCAACACCTTTTTTGTTGTTGAAAATAGAAATTCTCAATTTTAAAAAACAATTCTTAAATTATTTTGCCTTGTCTGGCGTTTAAAATTCCCACCGAACTCGACATTGCATTTATTTACAATTTTTCCTCCATTATAATGCGCGGGAAAGCCAAATTAGCAGCCTGGAAAAGTGTAATTTTCCGTCTGGAAAACCTGGAAAAGTCAGGGAATTTTGTAATGGAAAATTTGTAGACACCCTGTCTCAGCTAATAGCTCGGCTCCTTAGATACCAAAAAGGCTTAAGTTCGGGGTTTAGTGATAGAGGCGTGGATTTTGGATCATTTACTCAGAAAAACGTGCTTAGTAATTTGCCAGGTGGTCCCAATCAATTATTGTCCCCGTTCCGGGGTGACCATGGTGCAAAGTTAGGGGTTGACATTATTTTCAAATGGACTAGGGGTGAGCCTAATAGAAGTAAATGTGTGGTATTTAAACATTTTGTTTAAGTATTTATTCAATTTAATTATTTAAATCTAAAAAATGTCTTATTTTTAACAGGGGTGTCCAGAATTGTTATTTCGAAAATTCGTTCAAAATGCTAGTACCTAAGTAGGCCTATAGCTTGTGATGATTCATCTTTCGGGGATAAGTGATAAATGCGTGAATTTTAAATCATTTACTCATAAAAATGCAATGAGTCATTTGCCCGTGGGTCCACATCGAAAAATGTTCCCGTTCAGGGGTGACCATGGTGCAAAGTTAGGGGTATACATTATTTTCAAATAGACTAGGGGTGAGCCTAATATTAAGTAAAAGGGTGGTATTTAAACATTTTGGTTAAATATTAATTCAATTTAATTATTTAAATCTAAAAAATGTATTATTTTTAACAGGGGTGTCCAAAATTGTTACATTTGCCCTTATTTCTAAAATACGTTCAAAATACTAGGAAGCATAGCTTGTGATGACTCATTTGAAAGGAATTTAAACACTGAACACGAATTTCATGTAATCAAAAGTCAAGGTCACCGGGGTCAATCAGGGTCACGACCTTTGAAATTTATTTATTATTTTGTTGTCCAATCACCATGATCAGATCATATAAGTGTTTATGTTGATACTTTTTACCTTAATCGTTCGTCCAGGATAATATATGTACATAAAAACATCAATTCTATATTCAGGGTTGTACAAAATTACTTTCTGGGTCGTGAGTTTTTCAATACACTGTTAATTGCGCCACCATAGGTTGTGACCACTCATTTTGAATCAAAATGTATGCTGACCACGATTGTGTAATCAATTGTGTAAGTTAGTCTAATCTTTATTGCTTTATATTAGAGTTTATAGGTACAGGGATACTGCTCTTAAGACACCTATTGATTGGCCTCTGAAATTGAAAGCGCACTGTTCTTTGTCCCTTATCAAAAGTTATAACAAAGATGTGCCACACAAGCAGGGGTGTGAGACTCGACTGGACTCGACTCCGCGTGGTTTTGAATTATCTGATTCCGTCCATAAAGAAACAATTTCGACATTTGGTAGACTCGAGTTTGGTTTCTGATTGTCGGAATCAAACCGTGACTTGCGTCTGTGGCCGAGGATTTTACCACTGTTAAGTAAATCGGAAACTTTGTTATAAAATTATTAGTGTTCCCCGCCATGCTTATATCATGGACTTAGAATAGTAACAGGCGTTACTGGACCTGCAACATTATGGCGTGGTGCGTCTGCGATTCTTGTTTCCTGTTTAGGCCTAAACTTATTGCAACAATAAAATTGGCGGCTATTTCAGCACTTCAAAATGTAAATAATTGTGTATAAACAGGCGAAAATGGCGACAATGTTTGGCAAATTTTTCATTTTCGGGGCTAGTTTCACAGTACTTTCTTTCAAAATGAAAATAACCCTTGTCCACCTTCTATCTCACATGACGGACAGCTTCGATCTGGAAAAAATCTGACATCGTCTCTTGCCTTTTGGAGGGCACAGTTGAAGCATTAGAGCCAGAACTTCACATTGATGTTGTCATCCTCGACGGCGCTGCAATCGTCAACATGCTCCAGCCGGGTAAACAACATAAGACTTTCTCAGATTACGCCGTGCAAGTTTTCATCCCATACATATACTCGCAGTTGAGAAGGACGACTAGAGTGGACCTCATCTGGGATGTGTATCGGTCTGACTCACTGAAGGCTTGCACAAGGATGAAGAGAGGACACGGATTGAGACGCCGTGTCGAAACGTCCAACACTCTACCAAGAAACTGGCAAGAGTTCTTGCGAGATGACGACAACAAACGTGAACTGTTTAGATTTCTAGGACAGTATGTTCTCAAGATTGTAGCTTCAGTTGGCACTGTCGTTATCACCCAAGACGACCAAGCGTTTTCTAATAGTTGTTTATTAGTAATGGGAGGTATTGACCGTGCAACCATGAAGAGGCTGATACGAGAATTATTGTGCATGTATGCGATGCTTTTAACCTGGGAACGGAAGAAGTACTAGTGAGAACAGTTGATTCAGATGTGGTTGTCCTCTGTGTTGTTGTTGCTTGTGTCTTCAGTGGAAAAAATTGTGGGTAGAGTTTGGCGTAGGAAAATATACCCGAATCATAGCTACTCATGACATTGCCGATACTCTTGGAGTAGACAAATGTGCAGCTCTGCCTTTCTTCCATGCGTTCACTGCTTGCGATACCTGTTCGTCATTTGCTGGCAAAGGTAAAAAGTCGGCATGGAAAGTGTGGAACCTACTTCCAAAAATAACCTCTACGTTCAAAAATCTATCAACGACGACAACGCAAGAACTGGATGAATATACTGTAAAACAACTAGAAAAGTACGTAATCGTCTGGTATGATAGAACAAGTACCTCCACCACAGTAAATGAGTGCCGCAAAGAACTATTAACGCAAAAGCGAGTGGGTATGGAAGCATTGCCGCCAACAGAAGACGCACTGAGGCTTCATGTTCTGCGAGCTAAACTACAGGGAGGGCTTGTGTGGGGGGCGTCCAACATCCCCATGCAAACTACATGTGATCCCTCAGCCTGGGACTGGATGAAGAATTCAGCTGGATCGTGGGAACCTCTGTGGACGACTTTGCCAGAGGCCATGAACTCCTGCGAAGAAGTCATCTCCTGCAAGTGCAGGAATGACTGCATCTTAGACTGTTGCAAGTGTCTGAAGAGTGGGCAGCCTTGCTGTGCATTGTGCAAGTGCAAGGGGAGTGCAATTTGTAAGCTAAGGTATGCTACTGACTAAGTTTACTATCTACTGAAACCGTATGATTGTGTGTATTGTTACACCTCCCTTGCCCAACGCCGTACTTTCAGTTAATATTATTAATTAATTTCTACACGTAAGTGAAAAGCATTACCCTGACCAACTTATGATTAGCTTCAAAATGAGTGGTCACAACCTATGGTGGCGCAATTAACAGTATATTGGAAAACTCACGACCCAGAAAGTAATTTTGTACAACCCTGAATATAGAATTGATCTTTTTATGTACATATATTATCCTGGACAAACGATTAAGGTAAAAAGTATCAACATAAACACTTATATGGTCTGTTCATTGTGATTGGATAACAAAATAATAAATCCATTTCAAAGGTCGTGACCCTGATTGACCCCGGTGACCTTGACTTTTGATTATGTATGAAATTCGTGTTCAGTGTTTAAATTCCTTTCAAATGAGTCATCACAAGCTATGCTTCCTAGCATTTTGAACGTATTTTAGAAATAAAGGCAAATGTAACAATTTTGGACACCCCTGTTAAAAATAATACATTTTTTAGATTTAAATAATTAAATTGAATTAATATTTAACCAAAATGTTTAAATACCACCCTTTTACTTCTATTAGGCTCACCCCTAGTCTATTTGAAAATAATGTATACCCCTAACTTTGCACCATGGTCACCCCTGAATGGGAACATTTTTCGAAGCGGACCCACGGGCAAATGACTCATTGCATTTTTCTGAGTAAATGATCCAAAATTCACGCTTCTATCACTTATCCCCGAAAGATGAATCATCACAAGCTATAGGCCTACTTAGGTACTTGCATTTTGAACGAATTTTCGAAATAACAATTCTGGACACCCCTGGTAAAAATAAAACATTTTTTAGATTTAAATAATTAAATTGAATAAATACTTAAACAAAATGTTTAAATACCACACTTTTACTTCTATTAGGCTCACCCCTAGTCCATTTGAAAATAATGTCAACCCCTAACTTTGCACCATGGTCACCCCTGAACTGGGGCAAAAATCGATTGAGACCACCTGGCAAGTTACTCAGCACGTTTTTTTTTGAGAAAATGGTCCAAAATTCACGCCTCTATCACTAAACCCCGAATGGTTTGTCTAAGCAACCAGGCTATAATAACATAAGGTGATGAATTTAATGGAAACTCAATATTTCATACAATTTTGTGAACAGATTTTATTTTGTGTGCATCCTGCAACCACTATCTTACTCATGGATGAACTTTTCAGCGGAAGGTGGTAAATGTTGGTTTGAGTCCGGTGAGGCCAACCCGCTGAATCTCCCGTCCCAACCCGATCTCTTTGGGCTCCCCTTGAGGTCCTTGATGCAACCGAGCAGCGCAACGAGCGCGCACACCTCCAACTACTCCGACACCGAGCCTCGTTTCAGACGGAGAAGGGACACTGTGGTCACACCATCTCTACAGAAGAAGGACGGCAAATGGGAGCAAGTTGTAGAGATCGTAAGTAGTAGTAGATTTTGACATACAGTAAGACCTGTATTATCCGAGCTGAATGAGACCGGGGGCAGCTCGAATTATCGAAAAACTCGGATGACCGCGTTTTTTTTGTTTATTTGCTCTCGTAGCATAGCCTGATATAGTAAAATGATATATGACACATGCAATGGATAAAGGAACATAAAATTAGGGTTGCCGTTCGATACGAACTTCAGTATCGATAATCGGACCAGTTAAATCGCTTATCGATCGCGATAATCGATTTAAAAAAATATCGATCGATAATCAAATCAAAATTAGGCCTAAACTTGCTCGTATACCGACGCGGACCGTGGACCTTTTGCGAGTGCATCCTTTTCATCCTTTTGTTCCTTCTATTTGCTCAGAACAGGGTTTTTCCACGCTATAATAGCAACGTCTTTCACGAGCACCCCCCCCCCCCCCCCACGCGTCTGGCCGGCGCGACGAGAGCGAGCTAAGTGGAGTAGACAGACCGCGCTATGCTACCCGGCTTGAGTGTTGTCTTTGTGAAGGTCGTTCTTGGAAATCGTGGTTCTGTGAAGTTTCATTTCAGCTTTTGTTGAGATTGACGTTCATTCATTTACGAGATACTCTGATATTTATTACGTGACGAGATGAATATTGTTAGACATTAGTTTGGAAGACAACGTAATATTTGTGTGGGAGAACTGATAAGATAATATTATCGTAGCACTACGGAAAGAAGAAAAGCGATTGAGAGTTGGCGTGGAATGGGGAGGAATGCATCTCGATAAAATACTTGTTGACCTTGCTTGGCCGTGACGCGCCGAGGTTGTGCAATCAGCGCCTTATCGGCGCGGGAATGCAGCTGCTTGCCGCCCGGCGGCCCAAGCCGAGCCGGCCCATAACACACGCGTCATGCTGGTGGCCTATATTGCACAGTGCAGGCGCTTTGTACTTCACGCCTTACGAGTGGTGTTGTAGATCTCGCAGTGGACGCATTTTTCACGGAATAAAGCGATTAATGTCTTGACTGTTGACTGGTACTATTTTATGAAGTTTTGCAGAGCGGGCGGTAAATTACAAAGTTTCGGGTGGGCGAGCTATTCGATTATCGAAATATCGATAATCGATTCTGGAAGACTGAATCGATTATCGATCGTTTCGGGAAATAATCGTATCGATCGATATATCGATTATCAAACGGCAACCCTTCATAAAATACACACGAAACACTTCATACAGGGTATACCAAATGATTTAATAGCTTGTAAATCAAGCTCACAAACACACGTACACAATTAGGCCTACATGGCGTAATAAAAACTCATGTCTAGGCCTACACTCGATGCAGTAGCCCTAGCCCTAGGCCTAGAATGCAATCATAGCTCTCTTTCTCATGTGGGGAAACCTCTCACTACTATCGTCCGCGCTAAAGCTGTCGTCGCAAGATAAGTCTGGGAAAGAAATAAGATCCCAGGAATAACAATTCAATGCGTCATGATTACGAATTTCGTGAATCGGTTGAAACATGATCGCATCGCAATTCTTCTTCCACCTAGTTCCACAACGACCATCTTTGATCAGCTGTGACTGTGTGATGGTTGGATCATCTTTACTATTACCATTACATTTACATAATACATACACATACATTACATTACATAACCATTACATTTCACGAAGATATAATGATAGCAGAACATTAAATCTTACGTTGGTTTGAGTGTCTAGGTCCATAACCTGTTAGGCAGAGTAAAGAAGTATACATTTTACAGATTGATTGTGATTTATTGATCAAAAGAATACAACGTTGTATTCACGATAAATGTGTTGACCAAAACAGGAAGAGGAAGGTTACAACTGGAAAGAGAAGTTACAGACAAAGAATATAAATCAAAGTAGCGGTGGAATATATACCGCAAAAATTCAAAAGACATTAGGTTACAAAACACAAATAAATGTAACAACAACACTCTGTGGTAGCAGCAACGTGGTGTACCAACTTAAAGGGGTATTTAACCGCTAAACTCAAAAAATATATTTCATTCAGGCTAACTAGTAATGAATTTAGCAATGAACAGAAAAATTATTGAGGCCACCATGACCATGACGAAAAACTGGCGCGCCTAAACCCCGACAAATGGCTCAACTACCCAACCTCAAAAGTCAAGGCGCACACTAACTTTGCTGAAACAGTCCACCAACTGAAGAGTAAAAACTGTCCTATCCTCCTAGAAGCACCACGTGCACCACTTGACGTACCACTCCCAGAGCTTCTGCCGGACAAGTCCAATCAGCTTGCCCCGGGGACCAAAATTGACGGCATCGAGAAGAAAGATGACCATGACCATAAAGAACTGAAAGAGCTTGCTGAAAAGCACCTGAAGAAGCACTTTCCTCTTCAAGAGTGGGTGCACATCTTCACAGACGGCTCCTATGACTCGGCTACAAATAGAACAGGTTACGGCATCCACTGCATCTTCTTTGAAGAAGCCACTCCAATGGGAGCTGGCGAAACATACTTCGACGCTGAGGTCGCAGCCATTGCCAGGGCGGCCGAAAAAATCGCCGAGACCCCCGCCTTCCCCCTCAACAAGACAAAATTTGTGATCCTAAGCGACAGCGTCTCAGCCATCCAATTTGTCTCTCAAGCAGCGAACCTCCATCCTAAATCGCTGCTTTTCAAAAACTCCCTTGTCGGCATCCGACAGCAAAACAAACTATTAGAGACTCAATGGATCCCCAGCCACTGCAAGATCATTGGGAATGAAAAGGCAGACTTCTTGGCCAAAAGTGCCACAAAAGCACCGCAACCACCAGCAGCGCCTCTCTCCTACCAAAATGTCAAAACTAAGATCAAGTCAACCACAAAAAGGATCTTCAGAAACACCACAGAAGAGACTTCACGACTAAAGAACTGGTGGACCGAGATCAAAAAAGGGCCAGACAAAGACTGGTCGAGGAAGACGGCCACCGCCCATTTCCGGCTTGTAACCGGTCACGACGTCTTGCAGCACCACCTGCACCGCTTCAACATTACCAACGAACCGGCCACCTGCAAACTTTGTAATTTAGAAGATCAAGACAGAGCGCATCTCTTCAGATGCGCCGCCCTCAAGAATGACATTGACTCCCTGCCCGATGACCTGAGCAGGATAGAAAAGGAGGCAGTCTTATATTGGATAGCAAGACAGAAGAATGGCTGAAGAGGCCAACTTTGCACAAGAAAAAAAAAAAAAAAAAAAATGACCTTCCAAAAAATTGTCAAACATGACATTTTTCGAGCTAGGTCCAATCGGCAAAAATCTCTAATATTTTTATTTTATTTTTATTTATTCGTAGTCAGTTGATGGTATACATAATATAAGCTATTAGCTAATATACATGTCCACATAGACCCTATAGTAAGCTCTCAAAATTAACATAAAATAACTAATATTGAACTACATTATTAAGCGAGCGTTTCCATTTGACTCTGCCGGAAAAATTAGTCACTGGTTTTGTTTTGTTTTGTTTTTTGTTTTTTTTGTTTTTTTGTTTGTATGTCTCGCCATAACGTTCGAACGGAGGCTCGGATCGAGTTGAAATTTTGACCATCCGCAAGCTTCGTTCTCGATTGAATGCCATTAGTTTTGTGGCAAAATCGTTCAAAAAGTTAAAAAGTTACATTAAAGTTAATCGAAAGTTTTTTCTTTCAAACTAAACGGCGACAAAATCTGAGATAGCCAAATCATTTAGAATGTTTGTCCGGTCACGAATATGTTAATTTTATTTTGATCCGATAAGTAGTGTAGATGGAAATTACATTATAACAAAAGTAGCGTTGCCATGGCAACGAAAAGACGCGCAAAGTTTCTAATGCACTGCCACCTAGAAGTAATCAAAATACTTTCGAGGAAGCAGTCTATTATTTGTCAACAAAGAGTTTAAATAGTTTTCCCAATGAGTCAAGGTCCTCTAGATGGCGGTGGATTTTATCCACAAAGTAAAGGTTTACACACGGGTTTACCCAAATACCTTGGCGATAATAAATAGTATTGGAAACATGGCCCTGTGGACAGCGAACGTCGCAAATTTTTATATTTAAAAAATGTGCAATGTGGGTCTAGCTATAGCACGTGCTCGCTTATCAACGCGTCCAACTGAGCGTTTCCTAGTTTACTTAAACAATCTAAACCTAAACCTAGGATAGTCTGTAGCTGTTACTTCGTAATTTTCTCCCATTGTAGGAACTCTTTGACTGAATAGAAGGAGTATTTTAATAAAAGAAGAAGAAGAAGAAATAACATATGGACAATCTTTATGTCCCGTGACCTTGGAGGATTTTGATCCAAAAAATATTGGCCAATATTGACGTACTCTACAGCCTTTTCTGTAAATTCTCTATATTTTGTTTTGTTACAATAGGAAAAGGCCAATCGGCTAGTTTAGTATGATTGGAGAAGGGTTGACAGGTTGGGAAAGCATAGAGAACATAAAGAACATAAAACCCAGCCTGAAGGGCTGGGGGCGACAAAACTTTTCACCTGCTGATGACAACTGCAGCTAATTTAAAGTTGTTTGTTACCTTAATCCACGACGCGTTTCGTCCTTCTGGGACTCATCAGGCGGATGGTGGCCACTAAAAATCAGCTAACTACATGCAAACAAAACTCACAACACATAACCAAACCTGTGGTAGGGCCACGCAAGAAGTAAATTCTGCATGCATGTTGTCATCATCAGCAAGGTTACTTCACACACCACCATTCATACTGGGGCACACACATTCACATTCACACACGCAGTTCAAATATGTAGCTTGAGTTATGAAAATTTCATAACACAAAAAAAAAACACATTTAATGTGTTTTTTTTTCCCTAGTGTCTACGATCAAAACTGACTGAAATATGGATCAATGTTTTATTGAATGTAAATATTATTTTAATATTATTAAAGAATCATTATCCGTAGCTCAGTCAGTTTTTATCGTAGAATTACGTCCAAAAAAACGAAATTCAAGACACAGGCTTAATATTTTAACAATTTTATAGATATTTGCAATTAAACTAAAAAATATCAATAAATAAATAGAACAATAAGAACAGAAAGAGAATACAACAGGTAGAAAACCCTCACCCAGCTAGCTTCGAGAAAGCAATTACCCCCGACTACCTGACCGCTCGCCGGTTGAGGCGATCCATTCAAAAGAAGCGACCTTGAACGACAACGATGGGCCGTGCGTCACAACCCACATCGGAAATCATTTGAAAATCAAAACTACCGCCAAACCCTTGTGTATTTCCACCACCCCATCTGTAGGAGAAACGCTGAACTTTTAAAAGCCTATTTGCCGATTAAAGGGGTATTTAACCGCTAAACTCAAAAAATATATTTCATTCAGGCTAACTAGTAATGAATTTAGCAATTAACAGAAAATTTATTGGGGCCACCATGACCTCCCAAAAAATTGTCAAACGTGACATTTTTCGAGCTAGGTCCCATCGGCAAAAATCTTCCATAAGAAATAACATTGGGACGATCTTTATGCCCCGTGACCTTGGAGGATTTTGATCCAAAAAAATATTAGCCATTATTGACGTACTCGACAGCCTTTTCTGTAAATTCTCTATATTTTGTTTTGTAATTTGGGCAAGTAGTTCGGTCAAAATATGCTGATTACCAAGATGGGGTGTGATTTTGGAATGCATATTTTTGCGTGTTTGAGGGTATATTTGGGCACAGTTTCAAGACACGATGTTATAAAGGGGCATTTTAGATTGGTACTATGCTCTAGTATCTATGTGGACCAAAAAAGACGCAGGTTAAAGCCGATTTAGGAAATTTTCCAAAACACTAATTTTTGCCTATTTCTGGATCAAAAAAATTAAAAAATTCGTGCTAAATCACAGTTACAAGATATAATTTTTTAAACGGTCATTTAAGTGTAGTGTTGTGCTATAGATCACGTGGTAAAAAATAAATTTTGGGGTTTTTAGCCCCTTTAAGTAGACATCCACATTACTGGTCTCGAAACCTAGCGGCAAAACTTAGAACACGGGCTCTGGAAAAGTCTTAAACATTTTACAGTGGAACTTTGAATTTACGAATTTAACTAGAGGCAAAAATAATACATAAAGTCAAGGAATTCGTAAATTCAAAAAACCTTCAAAATTGCCGCCTACTGTACCAAAAAATTGACAACATCAACTTGAGTGCTTCAAACTACTCCTAGGTAGCGCCTATGCTGGATTATGAGCATGGAAGGCTGCAGGAAGTGAGTTTGTTTGCTTATAGGTGGCATCGGATGGTAAGACATCGTTAACTCGGCGCTCGCTTCGTGTTGTGCAATCGCAAGCAGGAGTAACATCAAGCACCGATTACGAAATTGTTTATGTGACACATCTGCGTAGTGTAATTGATATCGGATCGTAGGCAGCTCAAGGTCAATTGCCTCGTCGCTATCTCAGTGCCCCCCCCTCCCACTCACCCCCATGCCGAACTTACGTAATCAGTTCATTCATTGGTGCTCGCGCCCGCCCGCTATGTATTTTATCTCCGAATGCTGTCAGTGTCACGTAATAAATATTGGACACTTAAATAACGCCGCTGAATCTTTAAAACACACTGAAATCGAACTTCACAGAGACAAGACTTCCGCGAAGAACGACCCTTCACAAAGACGAGTGTAGTGTAGCCAGCATTGTTTACGCGACATCACGGTGGCCGGCCTCGCGCGGGAAGGGGAGGGGTAATTATGCTGTGTATTATTCTGTTCCGTGAAATAAATCGCACTAGCGGAAAAAAAACATAGAGAGCAGCTGGAAATTCCATAAAATCTTCAAAACGTAAAAATAAACTACAAACAACATTTTAATAACTTATCTCAATTCAATGTGCACACGCCAAGTTTATTATGAAGTAAATAAAATGCAGTAAAACCCCTATGGATTGTTCCCGCATCGTCCGTTTTCTCGCCATGATCGCTATATTTGAAAAGTTTTTGCAAAAGTCCCTTTTACACAATGTTAAAAATTCCCGCATCCACGGTTCTATTTCCTTCCAGCAAGCGCGATCTTTTGTGAAGCTGTGTGTCAGGTTCACTTCCCCACCCCACCCCGCCAGCCGGCAGCTGCCGCCTACGAGACCGGTTACCCCTCCCCTCGCACTCGCGCTGCCGAGGCTCTCACTCTCCTCTCTCGGCCGGCCAGCCAGCTCAGACACAGTAACACTTCACATTCTCTCTCAGCAGTGCCGTGTTTTTCTTACGCGATAATAATTGCAGGATCATTGTTTTTAATCAATGAATGATGCTGTCAATACAACACTAAACACTTGTTAAACTGAGGCTGGCTACTCAAGACTTCTGTCGATTTCGTCACATACAATAAAATGATCACATGTCATAGAATCATGTGCTTGATTCCTCAATCAATTGACGACTCAAAATGCGCGGAGCTTAAAACGATCGATAGGTCACGTGACTAGTATTGGGTATAAATCCTCATTTCGCAAGTTGGCGCCTGCTGAACGGCGCATCACTTATCACGCTCTAACTTTTTTCTATTCATTATTTGGACAATACTTAAATGAATAATATTTAGCAAACATATCATTCCTTGTAATAGCGATTATTTCGATTTTTTTGACAACGTCGTTAGCTTGCTATAACAATGTACGCATCACACAAGTGAAAATTATCAATGACTGAAGTTTTCTCATTAATTAGTTTGACAAAAAACTACTGATCGGATTTCGACAAGAATTCTTTGTAAAAATGCATCAGACTGTTTAGACAAGAAATATACTAACTTTCTAGGTAGAAAGTGCACTGAACGAAAATTTACAGCATAGAGTAATATGCAACGTGCACTTTTTCACGGCTCATCCGCACGTCAAGAGTGCGTATTTTAGATAAAAACACATACCCTGCATATTACTCTATGCTGCAAAGTTTCGTTCAGTGCACTTTCTATCTAGAAAGTTAGTTTATTTCTTGTCTAAACAGTCTGATGCATATTTTTAAAGAGGTCTTGTCGAAATCCGATCAGTAGTTTTTTGTCAAATAAATTATTGAGAAAACTTTAGTCATTGATAATTTTCACATGTATGATGCGTACATTGTTATAACAAGCTAACGACTGTGTCAAAAAAATCGAAATAATCGCTATTACAAAGAATGATATGTTTGCTAAATATTATTCATTTAAATATTGTCCAAATAATAAATAGAATAAAAGTTAGAGCGTGATAAGTGTTGCGCCGTGCAGCAGGCGTCAACTTGCGAAATGAGGATAAATACCAACTAATTCCGCCATGTTGCCTCGTGACGTCAGGAGGTGGGTACAATTCAAGTCGTCAATTGATTCATATGCTCACTCATTCAAGCTTCAAGAGGCCGGTAGTGGAGTGGGTAGGCCAGGTCAAGTATCGGGTTGCGTTTGTCGGCAGTGCTGAAATACTACGATCGTATGGGTGGGAGGGGGGGGGGGGGGGGGCGAACGGTGATCCACTCGACCTTCTCACATTACCAGACTGCTGCTAATGAGGGGGGAGGAAAGGGACTGCATTATTACCCATGCGGTCGGCGGCATGTGTTGAGCTGTCAAAGCGGGCGGCACTTGGACCAATAAATAACAACCTCCCTCGTTCCCCACAGCGTTCGGCAGCATAGATACGTAAATTCGAGGCCATATATTATGACTCGGGACTTGAAATACGATACGTAAAGTCACTTAATACGTAGGTACAAGGTACGTTAGTTCAAGGAAAATTTAACATTGTCCTTATGGGAAAATTTTTGGGACCAACAAAAAACTTTACACAATCAAGGAATTCGGTGATTCAAGATACGTAAATTTAAAGTTCCACTGCAGTGTTCTCCCCAGAAAAAAATGTTCACTGGGTATTCCATAAACATTGCCGGGTACTATATTCATAGGGTAGGGACAATATAGCGGGGGTCCGGGGGCTTTCCCCCGGAAAAATTTTGAGATCCTAGATTCGATTTGGTGAGTTTTAGAGGTTTTTGAAGCCTTTTTAAAGTAGCTTACTTTAGCTGGTTTTGTGGTAAGAACATTTCAAATTTGATTGAAATTATAGTCTAGACCTAAATTATAATTATTTTCTCCTTTGTATGTAGGCTGTGAATTACTTTACCGTAGTCCTATTGTAACAATGAGTACAATAGGCCCTTGTAAAAGTGATATTATTTCTTTTAAGTGGTTATTATCTTAGATTTGTTGTAGGTTTACAATAACTACAACATGAAACATTGTTGTATTTGATAACTTTATTTGTATTATTCTACTTTATAATTTGCCCTAGCAATCAATAAAATTGGAAAATTGATAAAATAAAATTGTTCACTTGTGTGTGCTCCTTGTGTGCAGTGAATGTTCACGATCATAGCGATGATTGCCATTTTGCCATAACTTATGTGTTTCGTTCAAATGCATTCCTTGTCGTGTTCTATATCAGCGAGATTAGCCTCCACGATTGGTGTTAC
Source organism: Sweltsa coloradensis (assembly GCA_024449915.1). NCBI lineage: Eukaryota > Metazoa > Arthropoda > Insecta > Plecoptera > Chloroperlidae > Sweltsa > Sweltsa coloradensis. The sequence continues at coordinate 199,754 of JAMZAV010000441.1, forward strand.
AACCGCTGTACAGTTTATCTTCGTTCGTTTGAGCAAAAATAGACCGGTGTGCGGGCGCTGTTGGAAAGCGCATGCCGGGCGATCTGGTGGAGCCCGGAGAAGAGAGGTGTTTGAAGCTCGTTGTGCGGGGCAGGTGGCAAACTATAGGGACAAACATCCTACAGCTCCGTGTATGATGTGATGCGCGTCGGGTTTGTATAAAGAACCCTGCAAATCCCAGACTCGACGCTCGCATTTTGCGACGTGAAATTTGGCCTCACATAAAATAGGACGTGACTGTAAATATTTTTTTTTTTGCAGTGGAAATTGATTCGTGACACGTTCACGCCGACAGCAACGTGTGCAGTGTGGAAAATAGATTTCCCTCCCACCCACGATCTTGTCATCCCCAGTTGCGCGATTTCCCAGAGGATATATAGCGTAGGAAAGAATGTACCGAAGATCTAGCAATAATGCGGTGTCAACTCGCTAGAACAAAACAAAACCACCCTCGCTGAAAGAAATGTTCGTCATCTGTTTTACAAACCCTTGATACCATCCCCCGCGCTCCGCATTTGCGAGTGGGCCTTGCTTGGAACTTGGACGTGTTAAAACGTTTGCGAGAATTTGATTCGAGCGCCGATTCATGCCGCCGACTTGTGGCAGTGTGCTGAGTATGCCCCCCCACCCCCTCCTGCCTAACCACTTGCGCGATCTTCCAGAGATTATACCGCGTAAATAATTACCACAACATCACTTATGTTTTCAATCTGCTAGAAGTCAAAACTTAAAAGCTATCACCCATGGTGATAAATCTTTCCTTATCTTGTTTACTCTCGTTCGGGCTCCAGTCCCCCCCTTCCCGCGCCCCTTGCCAACGCATGGTGAGTCGTGACCTTGACTTGACTGTGACAAGTTATAAAGCAGATGCAACCGAACTGTTCCTCTTTCGTGATTATGAAATACTACTTCATCGACACGTCATTGTTTATAGAACAGCATTACGTCTGAGATATTACGATAATTGATGAGCGCGTTTCTTCACAGTTCATTAGACACCCCACACGATTTTTTTGTTTTACTACCCGGGTAACCCGCGGGTAATGTGGACGGGTACCCGGGTCGTAAAAAAGTCGGGTTTCGTCATCCCTAGTAAACAGCCAGACACATTATTGTAAGACGCGATCGCGAACATAAGTCATTGGGCATTTTGTTGATGCGGCGCATATGATTTGTACCATCAGTGTTCTTATCTTATCTTATCTGCAAGTGGTTTACGAGTTTTCACGGTATAAATACTGAAGTTTTTCAGTACTGAATTAAGCCCGCTATGTTATCCTAAAACGCACCAAACGCTATTTAATAAAACCTGACCTCAAAATTTTTATTGTTGGGGGGCCCCTTGCCTTCCCGCCGAAAGTACCTTCCCGCTAGGAGCGAGTACTAAAAGACGGGTGCGAGTTGATTTGTTACACAATTTTCAAGGGTTGTTGTTAAAGGTGAAAACGATACACTGAGAAACAAAACATTTTGAAGTGTAGGCTTACAGCAAGAAAACGATCGATTGAGAAACAGTCCGTCATTCAACTTTAAAACATTAAAATAACTGTCAAGTCTATTTATTTGAGTCTTATTACTCATCCTACCGCAGCACCAATTCAACACTCGTAAAACCGGAGAGATAATGCTGCACTGACTGAGTCACGGCTCACGAACGGACCGAATGACAATTCCCACCCCACCGGTCCCCACGCCGCCGACCTACCTAAAAAAACCGAGCACCACCGAAGCCTGCATGTGAGCCTGGGCACTGGCCGGACAGCGAGCAAGTTGTATTTCTCTCTCTCACAAATGTATTATTATTATTATTAGTATTAGGTTGGATGGAAGATAAGGCTTCACTAGCCTTAATCCCGCCTTACAATAAAGACCCTTATCTATCTATCTATCTATCTATCTATCTCTCTGCAGTGAGAGACGTACGTCAACTCGTACGCCAAGTCAAGTGAATAATCAGTCACACGGTATTTTGATGTTTTGTCTTTTGTTGAACAACATTCACACAAACGTAATCAGCTACATTTAACATTTTCACACGTTATTTTGATGTTTTGTTGAACAACATTCACACAAATGCAATCAGCTACATTTAACATTTTCTACGTTACATATTCCAGACGTAAGAAGAACAAGTTTATACTTACAAGTTACAACATTTTGTAGGTTGATCTATAATGAATGTTGTGTGATGTGTGTCCGTGTCACGTGTTGCCTTGCCTAGCACGTGCGTCGCGCATCGCCGGATTACCGAGCCCTCCCGACTGCAGCCGATCGTGCTTCGGCCCAGTCAGCTGTACCGGGTGCACCCCATGCGATGCACTGCTGTCTGTCCGTGACATTCGCTTGAACTGGACTATTGGCGGCACAGTGCCAGGCACCAGTGCTTCTACGTGGGTGCTCGCTGACCGCACTCAAATCCCCCTCACATAAAGTCTTGACATAGAGGATGGATGGAGGTGTGAATGTGATAATTTTGAACAAAAATACTATAATTGACGGCAGATATGTTTGCTGGGCGGTAGCTAAAAATAGCCGGGCGGGCCGTCCGGCTAACCGGCTCTGGGGAGAACACTGCACTGTATTTAAGTATTAATTCAATTTAATTGTTTAAATCTTTAAAAAAATGTATTATTTTTAGCAGGGGTGTCCAAAATTGATATTTCAAAAAATGCTAGTAAGTATAGCTTGTGATGACTCATCTTTCTGGGATTAGTGATAGAAGTGTGAATTTTGGATCATTTACTCAGAAATATGCAATGAGTAATTTGCGAGGTGGTCTGCATCGAAAAATGTTCCCGTTCAGGGGTGACCATGGTGCAAAGTTAGCTGTAGAAATTATTTTAAATAGACTAGGGGTGAGCCTAATAGAAGTAAAAAAGTGTGGTATTTAAAATTTTGTTCAAGTATTAATTCAATTTATTTGTTTAAATCTAAAAAAATATATTTTTATAAACAGGGGTGTCCAAAATTGTTACATTTGCCCTTATTTCGAAAATATGTTCAAAATGCTGGTAAGCATAGCTTGTGATGACTCATCTGAAAGGAATTTAAACTATGAACACGAATTTATTATATAATCAAAAGTCAAGGCCACCGGGGTCAATCAGGGTCAAGACCTTTGAAATTTAATTAGTATTTTGTTGTCTAATCGCCATGAACAGACCACATAAAAGTGTTTATGTTGATACTTTTTACCTTAATCGTTCGTCCAGGATAATATATGTACATAAAAACATCAATTCTATATTCAGGGTTGTACAAAATTACTTTCTGGGTCGTGAGTTTCCCAATATACTGTAAATTGCGTCACCATATAGGTTGTGACCACTCATTTTGAAGCAAAATGTATGCTGACCACGATTGTGTTTTAATTGGGTTAGCTAGTCTAATCTTTATGGCTTGATATTAGAGTTTACAAGTACAGAGATACTGTTTTTAAGACACCTATTGATTGGCCTCTGAAATTGAAAGCGCGCTGTTCTTTGTCCCCTATCAAAAGCTATGACAAAGATGTGCCACACAAGAACGCCGTCATAGCAGGGGGTGAGACTCGACTGGACTCGACTTCCGCGTTGTTTTGAATTATCCGATTCCATCCATAAAGAAACAATTCCGACATTTGGTAGACTCGAGTTTTTCAAAGATCGTGACCCTAATTGACCCCGGTGACCTTGACTTTTGATTATGTAATAAATTCGTGTTCATAGTTTAAATTCCTTTCAGATGAGTCATCACAAGCTATGCTTACTAGTATTTTAAACATATTTTCAAAATAAGGGCAAAGTAAAAATTTTGGACACCCCTGTTAAAAATAATACTTTTTTAAAATTTAAACAATTAAATTGAATTAATACGAACAAAATGTTTAAATACTACACTTTTACTTCTATTAGACTCACCCCTAGTCTATTTAAAAATAATTTCTACCGCTAACGTTGCACCACGGTCACCCCTGAACGGGAACATTTTTCGATGCAGACCACCTCGCAAATTACTCATTACATATTTCTGAGTAAATGATCCAAAATGTACACTTCTATCACTTATCCCAGAAAGATGAGTCATCACAAGCTATACTTACTAGCATTTTTTAAATACTAGGAAAACGCTTAAGTCCCGCCGCGTTGTTGGATGAGCGTAATTGGTGCATTGAGCTGCCATGTGTTATGCGGATTTTCTGTTGTTCTGTAAAAAAAAATTACTAAGTTCAAGATTTTTTAAAATAATATTAAATTAAATTAAAAATAACTAATTTTTTTTTTTAAATAATCATAATTTTTAAAAAAGAAAAAAATTGAAAAATTGCAATTTTTTAAGAAATAATTATTCGATTGCGCTCAAATTTCACACGAATATATAAATTCATAAAATTAAGGTTTTGTTAAAAAATTATTACAAAAGGATATAGCATGTAGGTGTTATAAGTCAAAAAAATAGTTTTAAAAAAGAAAAAACCCGCAAAATTGATATTTTCATGAAAAATAATTTTACTATTGCGCTCAAATTTCACACGAATATCTTTATTCATAAAATTAAGGTTCTGTGAAAAAATAATTGAAATCGGATAAAGCATGTAGGTGTTATAAGCCGATGAAAGTTTTTCAAAATCGAAAAAAATCGTAAAATTGCGATTTTCATGAGAAATAATTTTCCGATTGCGCTCAAAAACGTGGCAGTTCTAAGTTCAGAGATTTCGAAGGCCTCCATAAAATTTCATCGCAATCGGAGTATCGGTTTAGCCGGAATCGTGTTAACAAACAGACAAAAATACATAAAAAAAAAAGAAAAAAAAAAAAAAAACATTCCGGATTTTTTTCTCCAGTGTAGTGAAATGGAATCTTCGCTTCGCTCGCCACGCTCGCTACGCTCATCCAATCAATTTTGGACACCCCTGTTAAAACTAATACTTTTTTTAGATTTAAACAATTAAATTGAATTAATACTTAAATCAAATGTTTAAATACCACACTTTTACTTCTATTAGGCTCACCCATAGTCTATTTAAAAATAATTTTTACCACTAACTTTGCACCATGGTCACCCCTGAGCGGGAACATTTTTCGATGCGGACCACCTAGCAAATTACTCATTGCATATTTCTGAGTAAATGATTCAAAATTCACGCTTCTATCACTAATCCCCGAAAGATGAGTCACCACAAGCTATACTTACTAGCATTTTTTGAAATAGCAATTTTGGACACCCCTGTAAAAAATAATATTTTTTTAGATTTAAACAAGTAAATGGAATTAATACTTGCACAAAATGTTAAAATACCACATTTTTACTTCTATTAGGCTCACCCTAGTCTATTTAAAAATAATTTCTACCCCTAACTTTGCACCATGGTCACCCCTGAACGGGGAAAAATATCGATTAGGACCACCTGGAAAATTACTCAGCACGTTTTTCTGAGTAAATGATCCAAAATTCACGCCTCTATCACTAAACCCCGAATGGTTTGTCTAAGCATGGACTTATAATAGTAACTGGCGTTCCTGGACCTGCAACATTATGGGGCGGTGCGTCTGAGATTCTCGTTTCCTGTTTAGACCTAAACTTATAGCAACAATAAAATTGGCGGCCATTTTTGCACTTTAAAATGTAAATAATTGTGTAAACAGGCAAAAATGGCGACAATGTTCGACAAGTTTTTGTTTTTCGGGGCTAGTTTCACAGTACACCAATTAACCAAGAGATGCATATCCATGCGCCTTGTAAATCCATGGTCTAAGTAACCAGGCTATTATGTCATTCACATGATTCAACCTTTTGGCTAGGAATTTATAAAAACGGTGTTAATTCGTGGAAAACATTTCATTGGGAAACGTTTTATGAAGGTTCCACTGTATTTCTATATTCTCCAAGTTTAAGCATGGGTTCACTGTCAAGTGCATATGCTGTTAGGTCATGCACATCTCGGACAGGAACCTGAGATGTATTATGAAAGTTTCAAATGCTCCTTCCTTTTCTTTTCAGAGCTGTTCTCGTGGAACGGCCATTTGCTTGAAGTTTGTGTGTTCAATTGAGAATCTTCGGCCAAACCAAGAAGCAATCATCAATATCCGAGCCAGGTAAGCATAACCAAACCTTAAGATTATGTTAACGGATTTGGAAAATGAATTCATAATTATGTTCGTAATACTGAATCAAAATTCGTGAAGTCATAAAAGGCACCTGCAGGTATAAGAAAAACATGTATCTCTGCATCTCTGCCTGATCTTCAACCTCAAAGTATGTTAACCATCCAGACGTTTCCCGTTTCCCCATCCCTTGACGACCTACCTGACGACGACGATCAGGACAACATGAACGGTGACGAAGACAATGTCAACCGCGACCCGTGGCTGGTTCTGACCAGCATGGGACTTTCCTCCCGACATCGCCTAGGCTACAGTGGCGCATTATGACGTACCGGTTGACGCTAGGGTTGCCAACCGTCCGGAATTTCTCCGGACAGTCCTGATTTTGATGCCTTTGTCCGGAAAGAGGAATTGCCTCATTCCGGACGGCACTTTGTCCGGAATTTGTGAAAAAGTCATATTTGTACTACATTTTATTGAATTTTAGAGTATTGCAGTGAATTATTTTTTTTTCTCTCTAAAGTTGGTACATCAGTTGGTTTGGTAATTTGGAATAAAAGTTAGTTTCTTTCATGTAGCCGCCTTTCCGTAGTCCTACTCCTAGCTAGTCGTGCTCGTGACCTCTATGCTCGTGACTGCCCTGTCCCACTACCCCTCCCTAACCCCTTTGTATTGTATGCGCACTTGGCGAGGCGCAGGCGCTACAACATGAGATTTCAGTTTAGTATTAGTCCGTTTGTTTAGCGACCGTGGCCAGATGTGTCGGCACTGAACGTACAGTGAGCGATTTTCCTGTGCTTTCTGTCGGATTGTTGCATCGTGAAATGGAACTGGTAGGCAATTCGCCTCCCAAAAAGAAGAATTAAAACTTGGATATATCCAAGTCATTGAATCTTTAAATTACGTATCCGGCTGTTTTGAAGGTTAAAAGAGTCCAAAAAATTTTCGCCTCCGGCAGCTGGGGCTTCGCCCCAGACCCCTTGTGTGCCCACTTAAATTCGAGATTTGTCCGGAATTCTAGTTGACTCAAGTTGGTAACCCTAGTTGACGCACCTTTAATCCAAATAAACTAAAAAACACAGCATAACATCAACATAATACAATACTTAGGCCTATAGATAAAATAAAATACAGTGTCAACAAAGTTAATTATGCACAAACATAAACAAAACAATATGTATTACACACATTAATGGATACAAGACAAAATGCTAAAAAATGAACTTGAATTAAACATGTATATGATTAGGGTTGCCATTCATCCCGAAAAATCGGGATTGTCCCAATTTTGAACTCTGTATTTTTCGTGTCCCGGAAATTCGGGAATGTCCCGATTTACAAATCCTAGTCCTACTCATACTTCTTGCTGGTTTTTGAAAGAAGACCGGTTCAAACATGGCATTCTCATTAGTAGAGATGTGCAAAAATGTTTTTTTTTAAGTTTGAAAATTCGCGCCTTAAAAATAAAAATTCGCGATTTGTCGCGATTTACCAAAAAAACACAATTTTCTCGTGCACAACTTAAAAAAAAAAAAAAAAAAAAAGTTTCAGGATAATTTGATTGATTTTAATGATTTAAAAGAAAAACAAGCTCATGAAAGTGAAGTCCAGAATCAGTTTTAATTTTAAGCCCAATTTCAGCCTTCAGTTTTCAAAGTTTCCGACAGTTTTTATCAGAATTAATTTCGTCTACCCGGCACCTCCACCAAATTTACGAAATTATGCATTTTTTATGTAATACCTTTTGATATGAATATGATGAAGTATTTTGAGCTTACTCTCGTTTGAAACGATTATTACGATCTCACAATCGCGTTGTATGACCCGGCACCTCCACCATACCTGCCAGTATTATTTAATTTCGACTTTGACCCGGCACCTCCACCAAAACTTTGAATTTTTTTTATTTTTCTAAATTTTGTGACTTAATTCGCATTTAAGGACACAATTGCTAATTTCGCCACTAGTTCGCGGTATCAACTAAAATTTCGCGAAAATTCGCGAATTGGAAATTGGTACCATTCAATCACAATTCATGAGATTCATGTGCAAACTGAATTTGAAGGGATTATTGCAACTTTAAAAAAATTCGCGAATTTCGTTGTCACCATTTTTGCACATCTCTACTCATTAGTTCTGTAAGGTCAATCCTGTTTGTGCAATATAACTTTGAGGGTGTAAATTGCACAGAGTTTTATGATAATATGAAAAGTAATTCTAAGTTGTTGGTTGGAATAAGTTCCTCACAAAAATATGACTGGACTAAGAAAAACGGTGATGAAGCTAATCAGCTTAAAGATAAGCCTATGGAAACAGAAGTTACTGAATAGAATAAACTGTTTTTCTGTTTAAAAACAAATAGAACACTGTAGTTTGTTTTAAAGTTGATGGAACCTCTAGTTCCTAGTACCCAACCCAACATCACCATAATTTGCTAGGAAAACGCTTAAGTCCCGCCGCGTTGTTGGATGAGCGTAATTGGTGCATTGAGCTGCCATGTGTTATGCAAATTTTCTGTTGTTCTGTGGAAAAATCATTTCTAAGTTGAAATTTTGTTTTAATTAAATTAAAAATTAACTTTAATTTTTTAATTTATTAATCGTAATTGTTAACAAAAAAATCATAAAATTGCGATTTTTAAAAGAAATAATTTCTCGATTGCGATCAAATTTAACACTAATATATTAATTCATAAAATTAAGGTTCTGCGAAAAAATCATTACAATCGGATAAAGCATGTAGGGGTTATAAGTCAAAGAATTGTTTAAAAAATGAAAAAACCCGTAAAATTTTGATTTTTATGATAAATATTTTTTCAATTGCGCTCAAATTTCACAAGAATATCTTAATTCATAAAATAAAGGTTCTGTGCAAAAATCATTAAAATTGGATAAAGCATGTAGGTGTTATAAGTCAAAGAATTTTTTTTTAAATCGAAAGAAATTGTAAAATTGCGATTTTCATGAGAAATAATTTTCCGATTGCGCTCAAAAACGTGGCAGTTCTAAGTTCAGAGATTTCGAAGGCCTCCATAAAATTTCATCTCAATCGGAGTATCGGTTTAGCCGGAATCGTGCGGACAAACAGACAAAAATACAAAAAAAAAACATTCCGGATTTTTTTCTCCAGTGTAATAGAATGGAATCTTCGCTTCGCTCGCTACGCTCATCCAATGATTGTGTATTCTACTATCATCACTACAAACATGAAAAATGTAATGCTCAAACGTCCTGTAGAGGCCGCCGCTGTAGTTAAGATGGTTTTTATGTTTTGAAGGCTATTTTTATGGGTGACGAGTGAAAAAGTACTTTCTGAAGTAAGAAAAGTTTTCTTGCAACCTGCGAGTAGAATTTTTGAGTGTTGATTACACAGTGTAATATTTTGTTTAACTGTCGCAGGTTATGGAACAGCACTCTTGTAGAAGACTACCCTAAAGTGCACCGAGTGGAGATGAAGTCTAAAGGCAAGATACACCTTCCTCCCGGCTTTCACATAGAGCAGAGCAGCACTGCCGACGATGAGCATGAGGTAAGCTGTAGTTAGAGCCCGTGAAATTTACAAGGTCAGCCAAAACTTTTTTTTTATGTTTTTAATTTCCTTGAAGATGGGCAGTGAGAACTGCCCGAAATGTTGGAAATAATAGAATAAAAACCACACGGACTACCCGAAAATACAATGTGCGCATATGGTATGTTTTTAACCTTGGTATTATAGTAGGCGACTATGACGCTGTTATGTTAGTACTTTAGACAGAAATTAAAAAAGTGACTACACCGGGGAACGAACCCGGGACCTTGGCTTTCCGGGTCATGCTCTTACTAACTGAGCTATGCAGCCACCAATTTAACTCTGTCTTATTCTTGGTCTGTTTATACATTGTTAATAACGTGTGTAGAGCAGATTGCACTGCCTATTAGACTACACACGAAATTAACTAGAGAAATACAAACCATCTCAGTAACCCTAGAGTTGGGATATTTGATGTTTAACCTTTGGTTTTATAGTAGGCGACTATGACGCTGTAATCTTAGTACTTTAGACAGAAATTAAAAAAAGTGACTTACTAATGGCGTTTTCCATTGGCATGCACTCGGCGAGTGCAGAGATGTCATTGTTGTCAACCTCCACTTGAATAACATTACAAAACTGAACAAATGAAAAGACAAGTGGCAATCCAGTGCGCTAGTGCGACCTGAGTGCGGCCAATGGAAAACGCCATAACTGAGCTATGCAGCCACCAATTTAACTCTGTCTTATTCTTGGTCTGTTTATACATTGTTATTAACGTGTGTAGAGCAGATTGCACTGCCTATTAGACTACACACAAAATTTACTAGAGAAATACAAACCATCTCTGTAACCCTAGAGTTGGGATATTTGATGTTTAACCTTTGGTTTTATAGTAGGCGACTATGACGCTGTTATGTTAGTACTTTAGATAGAAATTAAAAAAGTGACTACACGGTTTAATTTCTGTCTAAAGTACTAACATTACAGCGTCATAGTCGCCTACTATAAAACCATAGGTTAAACATATATATATATATATTTTAGTACATACAAACTTACCTACCAACTTGTATGAAATTTCGTACAATATAGGCCTACCAATTTTGATGGCAAACAAACTTGCATTGCATTGCACTCATGCGGCAACGTGTGAACCTAAAAAAATCGGCGCTCCTTGCCTGGTTGTAAGTAACAAACCATGTGACTGTTTTTATCTCAAATTCCGCTCGATTAACGCCGCCGCCGAATTTTGTCTGTGTCGAGCTCGAATGAGTGACGTCACCAACACTGACGAGAGCCAAACATTACGCGGAGTATGGGGAAGGCCCTCACTGTGCGCGGAGTATGGGAAACGGCAGGGGTGTGCGAGTACTCGAAATGTCGAGTTTTTTTTGAGTTTTTTTTATACTCGACATCGAGTCGAGTTTGGTTTTAGGCTTGAAGTTTTCGAGTCGAGTTTTAAACATATGAAATCCTATGGAAACTGAAAAGAACCATCATCACAGTAGGACTAGGCCTACGTACAGAAACCTGGGCCTAGGCTTATTACAACCTAGGCCTACTACGTGTGTACTGTGACGGCAAAAAGTAGGCCTTGGCCCTAGAGACTGTGCTTTCAAAATTATTACGATAAACAACAACGGAGACTTGGATGCGGGAACCGGGAATAGGACTAGGCCTAGGCCTAACCTAGGCCTACACGGCGTCGTGTACAAAAATCCTTTATTGGTTACGTTGCGTCTATATCACTAATATTTCAGATCAACTATCGAGAAGAAAGAATGCTGGTGAATATTCCATAAATGCACTTTTTACGTATTTTAAAATCGTAGTTGGCGTAGTTTGACATGTTTTATGTTTTTTCCTTCAATCTTTCATCTTTGCTTTGACGCGGATGACGCCGGTGTTTGATGACGTGGCTTGAAGGTCAAACTCGCCGAGCGACGCGTGGCGCGCTCCGTCGGCCATCGCTAGAACTAGAGTCGATAAAGTAGGTTAGGAAACTTCTTTATCGACTCTGCTGGAACTAGTGCCATTCAAGGGCGCGGAATATTCAAATGTGCTGAAATAGCATTGGAGATGCCTAGACCGCGAATATTATAATGCAAGTGCGAATTTGGAGGATTTTTTTCGGATTAAAACATCGCAGCAGTATTGTTATGGGTCCAGGAACTATAGATAACATACTGTATAAATTATAATTTTATTGAAATTGACCAGCACAAAGGGCAGGAAGGCTGAGTAGCCTAATAAGTGCAATGATGTATTTTTTATATGTTTACAACAGAAAAATTGTTGTGTTCCAAGTGGACCGACTAAATAAAAAATAAAAAATTTGAAATGAATACTCGACTCGACTCGATACTCGAGTATTTAAAGGAATACTCGACTCGAATTCAAAATGTGCTACTTGCACACCCCTAGTAAATGGCGGAGATATGTGAGCATTCCGGCAATATCAGTTTCTTCTGAAAGTGCGTTTTCAACAGCTTGACATATTGTTTCTAAGAAACGAGCATCTCTGGCGCCCAAGACCGTCGACATGTTCACGTTCATGAGAACGTTTGTGTTAAAATGTGACGACCTGTCAAAATAAAGTAAATAATTGAGTAACTTAACAAATTCTTTTTTTCACTTGCTTTGTAATCGTAAAAATATCGTAAAATTTTGTAATTTCGGGTACCCGACTGTAAGGTCGACGGGTCCCCGGAGAGGCATTTTTACTACTTTGCACAGGCCTAGGCCTATTTTTCGTAGGCGTCGTAGGCTATTCTTCTGTGTTTATAAACACGTGAGCGTGTTTTTTTGCGTGTGTAATAAATAGATTTAATTAACTTTGGGTGGGCAGTAGTTAAGACTGAAATATACAGCAAGAATTTTTTATATTCATATTCTGATACGGACCTAAATCTTTCGACATTACGAGCCTCGGCCTTATTCTTCTGTGCTGTGTGTGATAAAACAAGAGCGTTAGTCCTACCTACGTAATTATTATGCCTGGTAACAAACCATATGTTTATTATACCATTGTTGCCAAATTGGTAATATTCTATCCCAACTAATGATGACATGAAGTTCTCTGAGTAGGCAGTCAAATACCTAAAACCCACCAAATGGAGTCTAAGGTCAAAAAAAAATAGGGAGCAAGCCCCCTGGACCCCCCAAAATCGTCCCTTCCATGCGCATTGGCTTTTCAGGACCAGTTAGTTAGTGTTGTTTTAGGGCTCTTAACAGTAGAGTTATTAATTATTATTCATTTCTTTAAGTATTGTACGAATTTTCATATTTCTAGGTTGGCAGGTATGTACAAACAATCAGATCCGTTTTCAGATCTATACTATAATACACCCACAATCAAGAACTTACAGAATTAAATCACCTGCTGGGTGGTGTAGTGGTTAAGACGTTCACCCATGCAAGCAGGAAACCTGGGTTCAATCCCCAGATTTTCACATTTTAAATTTTAGCACGCTTTCTTTATTCAACTTCATTGATACAAAAAATACATAACATAGAAAAACAAATATTGATTTACATATGAAGGTGAATGCCCACATGAGCAAGGCTTGTGTGTGGGCGCATAATATTTTGTGGTAATTCAGGTTTAGATGGCAGATGACGTTGAATTTTAGTAGTACCCGGTATTCAATGAAAGTATATATAATTAATGTACATATGTGTATAAATAAAGTACTATATAGTGTATAGTGTATAAAATATATATAAATGGTACCACTATATAGGCATCATTGAGGCTACTTATAAAAATGGATTCTTAGTGTTACATTTTATTTTTTAACAATATTATTATTAACTTATTTTTATAGGAATATTATACAAACTTGTGCTTTAAAATTACTTATTATAGAGCTATTTTATTAAACACAAAGTAGTACTTCAACATCGTACAAGACATATGTACAGCCAGTGCTGGAATATGGTAATGCAGTTCTCATCACAGCACCTAACAGTCACGTCGTCAAGTTAGATAGGGTACAAAACCAGGCCCTATGCATAGCTACAGGTGCTACAAAGTCTACCCCTGTTGTTGCAATGGAAATGCTGGTGACTGTCCCACCATTAAGTGCTAGGAGAAGCAAAGCAGCAATATGCCTCCATGAGAAACTTCTGAGACTTGACGAAGAGGAATGGGACAGAGAGCCGGTAGAGAGGCTGAAGACACAAACTACATTTATCACAGCAGCGAAGCAACTAAAGAAGCAAATTTTGGGTAATGTGGATTTACGAGATCGAATGGAGCTTCCTACACCTGATATGAGGGTCGCTGTACTGGAAGTCCAACATGAGCTAACGGTGGAAGGAATTGAAAAGAAAAAGGCGGATTATACTGAGGATGAACTTCAATGTCTGACAGTTGCTCATATAGCGAATCACTACCCCACCCCAGAATGGGTACTTGTATATACAGACGGGTCTGCTACCCCAGGGGAGGGAAAAGCAGGGGCTGGGGTATACTGTAATGCATTCCAGCAAGCATTGCCAGCAGGACGTAATGGAAGCAGTTATGACGGAGAAATCAAGGCAATCAAAGTAGCACTTACTAAAATAAAGGAACAGCAAATACCAAAAGCAGTCATTCTCACAGACTCCAAAGCAGCCATACAGGCCATTGTGAGTAAGGACATGAGAGACAATGAGACGTTGGAGTGTAAAAGACTACTGGTCTGGCTGGTAAACAGGAAAAAAAGGTAACCTTACAGTGGGTGCCAGCACACTGTAACATACAAGGGAACGAAGAAGCAGACAGACTCGCGAAAGAGGGGAGCAGGATGAAGCAGAACAAGAAGAAGCCCCTATCCATCAATGCCGTCAAATCTCATGTGAACACGGCAGTGAAAAACAACATCAAAAAGGTATGGGAGAAGGCAAGTAAAGGCAAACAGTGGCAAGGAGCAGTCACAAAAAAAACGAAGTGGAGAAATCGGCAGACTGAGACGGCACAATTCAGATTGGAAACCGGTCATGACCTGCTAGCTACACACCTTCATAAACTAGGGATAACTGACTCAAGCACATGTACACTATGTGCTACAGAACAGCGTACCAGGGAGCACCTACGTAGATGCCCGGTACTTCAAGAAATAAGAGAAGCAATGCCAAAAGATATGGAGAAGGCAGAAGGAGAATTCTATCTCTACTGGGAAACACGGAAACGCATGATGGCCAAATAGGTCAATTGCTGGCATAAGAAGAAGAAGAAGACAAAAAAGTAATATCCTAGTTGACCTAGGTGTGGAATATTGTGATTATGATTTTGTGACATAGGATGGATATCATTATTGGTTTATCTAGAAACTATTAACTGACATTATACTAACTTAACATTAAACTAAACTAAATAGGCTTACTTGGAAGCCTACATTACAATTAAGCTTACATACATAAAGCCCCCCGTCGAGTTGTTTTTGTTCACGGCATATTATCACATGAAATGAAGTAGGTATTTTTGTTAAAACAAGTATATATGCACAAAAAAAAATAAGAATGCCGCAATTTGTGGCAACCTTGGATGAGGCACAATGGTTTGTTTTGACGCGCACCTGGGGGCATCGATGGTGGTGGATGCCTTGCTGACCAAGCCGGGCGAGGCGACACAAGGTTAGAACACTGTCTTGTTGGAACTTTCTAAAATATGAAACTATGTAAAAAACTAAAAATATAGTAAATGAAATTATAACCTGATTCTATAAGAACACTTAAACAATTGTTTTCAAATTTTTCTGATCGGGCACCCGGCAAATATTGCATCTTCAAAATACTGAAAATAGGTAGTACTATTAAACTGCAATTGCATCTAGCTCATCGTTCATCTACGATAGTTGTGTTTCTGTGACATTAATGTTTGACTGTTTTTCTTCAGTTTTACAAAGAGAAATCATAGGATTTTTTGGAACCGTGTCCCCTGCAAAGTTTTTCGTTTTCCAATACAAATTGACAAAAAATACTGGTTCCCCCCCATGTTTTCTCTTCATTAAACTGAAGGAAAATAAAAACAATCAAACAGAAACACAACTCAATTTCAATTAAGTATTTATTTAGCTTAAAGCTATTTTTACATGCAATTTCAATAGTAGTAGTACAATTCAATACAATTTCATTTTTAAAAATAGGCCTAACTAATTGAAACAAATTTTCAAAATGCATACAAGATAATTCAATACAGTTACAAAATATATACACGTCATATTACAATTTTTATGTTCCTCATAGATAAAATAGAGTTTTAACAAATTTAATACATTCCAATTTAAAAACTGCTATATTGAGTTGCTGATTTGTTTACTCTATCCACAATAATGTTAGTATTATTTCCTCTTGTATTATGACTATGGTTGCTAGAGGAGTATTCTATCATGCAATTTAGATAAGTAGGCATATTTCCTTTAATCATTTTAAATATGAATAAGAGTACGTTTAATGCAATTCTCTGTCTGACAGTTAAGAAATTTAATACATTCAGCATATCTGATATTCTGCTATATTGATTCCATCTCAAAATCACTCATCCCTCTATTTTGTAATTTTTGTAATATATCCAAATCTCTCTCATTTCTACCCCACAAGAGTGTGCAACAAAATTCTCTATGAGGAGCTATGATTGTCTTGTAAATAAGTGTTCTAACCCAGGGGAGACAAAAGAACCAACCCTTGACAGAAACATGACTAGTTGGTTTTAAGTGCATATCGTCAATAAGAACCCCAATATATTTAAATTCACTGACAATTTCTAGTTTTTCACCATTAATATGCAAAAACACTTCCTCATTATCATTATCCTTCATTACTTTGTTAAATACACTACCTGATGATGTCAGTATCATACATTTTAGTCTTTGTTAAATTAAGTTTTAATTTATAGAGTTTGAGCCACTCCATCATTCTCATTAATTGAATATTAATATCCAGCCAGACCTGAATATGATACTAATGTGTCATCTGCAAAAACATTTAGAAATACATAATCCATGTTTAAATACAAATCATTTATATATAATTATGATAAACAGTAAAGGACCTAACACAGAGCCTTGTGGTAGGCCTACTCCAAAATCATTGACCAGTTCTTCCGATACGTAGTTTCTAAATTTAGTGTTTTGTCTTCTATTTGTTAAATAGCTACTAAACCATGCCATCACGTTACCTGCTAAACAATAAGCTTTCAATTTAGTCAAAAGTATACCCCTGTCAATTGTTTCAAATGCTCTTTTAAAATCTACAAATACTGCAGCAATAATGTGATTTTGATCAAGAGATTTCTTCCATTTTGATAATAAAAGTTGAATTGCAGGTTCACATGAATGCTGATCTCTAAAACCAGACTGATTTCCAAATAATAGTCTGTTATTTTCAAAATAATCTTTGATTTGAATGTGAACTGCTGTTTCTAGAACTTTTTCATACATTGGTAACATATTTATTGGTCTAAATTCATTTGCTAATTTTGTTCCTAATAGGTACCTTTGGTATGGGTACTATTGTGGTGATTTTCCACTCTTCTGGTACAACTTCTTCTTCTAGTGGCATATTGATAGTATGAAGCAACGGATACCCACATGTTCTAAAAGTTTTCTTAAGAATTTGTGCAGAAATGCCTTCATCGGTTCCTTTTTTGTTTTTAAGTTTCATTATGATATTTCGCAACTGTTTTATCGCAATTGGCTTAAATTTACTAAATTCATTGTCTGAAGTTACATTTTCTATCAAATCATATCTGATTGACTCATTACTATCTTCAATGGAATTAACAATTTCCTCAACACTATTAACAAAATAATGATTAAAACATTTGGCTTCAATATCACTATGAGTTGAACTGTTATGTTGAACTGTTGTTATTTAACACTTCAAATAAAACTCTCTCTTCAATCTCACAATCCCCACTGTTTTCGCTTATCAAGCCTTTTAATGTCTTCCACATTAATTTAGAATCAGTTTTCTGTTTGTCAATTTTGTCATCATAGTATTTCCTCTTACAAACCCTCATATTACATAAAAATAAATATCTATTCATTTTATACTTTTTCCAGCCTTCAAAATCCCCCATTAACTGGGCCTTGATGTAACTACTATCCCTATCATTTTGAAGTTGCCTTAAATGCTCATTGAACCACTCATTACCTTTTATTTGTGAATTATTTGCACAATCCTTTAATGGAGCTACTTCATCGATACACTCTACAAAATTAGTAACATACTTAGATGCTACCACATTAATATCTGTTACATCCTGTTTCCATTCCTTCTTGTACAGTGCTTCATTTAACAAATCAAAATCATTATCTTCAAGTTGTTTACGTTTAAGTATAGTTCTATGAGAATTATTTCCAATAAAATAGTTTTTCTTCTTACGCAGGTTTGGGATTTGTACTAATAATGTCTTGTGGTCTGATAACTGATATTGAGATATCACATTGACTTGAGTACTCTTTTCAATTTCAAGATTTGTTATAGCTAGATCTATCATTGTATTACTTGGAATAATTGTTACTTGTGATCTGCGGTAGAATCTACATTGTGAGTAGGCCTATGTGCGTAACAGAGCGTCTAAAACTTTAGGATTTGTATCGGGCTCTCTAAAGGGTGGCAAGCCAAGAACCCTTCGCACCGCATACTTTGCGCTGGTTAGGCCAATTATCACTCATGGCATACCAGCGTGGCATCCAACAACAAAGGACAACATGAGCAAGTTGGAAAGAATTCAAAATCATGCCACCAGACATATTATGGGTTACAAAGAACCAAGTGCCTCTACACGTCGTGGTCAATGTCGCCTTTCCACCATTAAACAACTCATGAAGCAAGTGGACGTTTTGTTCTTCAAAAAGATGTTGACTGGCTGTGTAGACCTTGACCCATTCCATCAGGTGTCTTGGAACCTTCCGGATTCAAGACGTCACCAGGCCCAGTCCATCACACCACCATTTGCCCGAACCAGCGCGTACATAAGTGGGTTCTACTGCCGAACTGCCAGAATTTGGAACTACTCCCTGTCCAAAGAAACACAAGGTCTTGCCATGTCTGCTTTTAAGAGAGTTGTTAATTCTTCTACATTATGATTGCTTTTTTGATATTATGAATTCATTGAATTGTTATTGTTTTGTTAATTTGTCTCTTCTATGTTTGTCTCTTTTATGTCTCTATGTTCTATGTTTTATAAGTGCTTGTTTATTATCACAGTTTGTTGTGTAGAGGCTGGCAGACACCTTGTGCTTGGGGCATACTGCCCTTTTCTGCCAACCTTCCTACTAAGCCTATTAGTGGAAAATAAATAATAATAATAATAATAATAATAATTCGTCTTCCTTGGTTTTGTTTTGATCTTTCCAACACTTTTCCCTAGCTTAGCCTTGGCCATCTTTCTATTTACGTTTTTACTCACCAATTCTTGATCAATTTTCAAAATTTATGGCCCAAAATGTTCTTTATGATCGTTTATTCTCCGCACCACACTTTTAACACCATCTTTATCACACAATATTGCAAATAACTAAAAGATAACTGCTAAGAAAACAAAAACCCTACTAGTTGTTTCTCCGGTTACCATGGGAACTATCAACGTTGAACTATGAGCTAGATGCAATTGCAGTTTGAAACTATTTTGAAGATGCAATATTTGCTGGGTGCCCGATCAGAAAATTTAAAAAAAAATGTTTTAGTGTTGTAATAGTGTCAGGTTTCAATTTCATTGACTACATTTTTACTTAGCTGCATATTTTAGAACATGGAATAACAGGGCGGAACAGCCTTAATGTAAGGGTTAGCAATAATTGTCATTCTGCGTAAATGGAGCCTTCTCAGAATTGTTACTACAACACAGTGACAACATAATGAGTGTTTCCTGTAATAACCGTATAAAATGAGAAGAATTTACAGGTTGGGAAAGGATAGAGAACATAAAACCCAGCCTGAAGGGCTGGGGGCAACAAAACTTTCCACCTGCTGATGACAACTGCAGCTAATTTAAAGTTGTTTGTTACCTTAATCCACAACGCGTTTCGTCCTTCTGGGACTCGTCAGATGGATGGTGGTCACTAAAAATCAGCTAACTACATACAAGCAAAACTCACAACACATAATCAAACCTGTGGTAGGGCCACGCAAGAAGTAAATTCTGTATGCATGTTGTTATCATCAGCAAGGTTACTTCACACACCATTCATTCTCATACACACCGTCAGCACAACCAGTAAGGGGGCTTCCCTCCCAACTCTGGTGCTCGGGAGACAAAAATCCATGACACTCTGGATTCGAACCAGGACCCTTGGCAACAAGAGAAAAGCTGCCCCTCCTGTTGTTGCTGGGCAAGGGTGCCTCTTCATTCATTCTAAGAGAATAAGTTGGAGGTAGAAAGGGTGTAAAGTCACAAAACAGCACAACCAGTGAGGGGGTTTCCCTCCTAGTCTTTGGTGCTTGGGCAACAAAAAACCATGTCTTACCCTGGATTTTTTTTTTAAATACCTAAAATAATTTAGGTTTAACAAATGTTACGGACAATGCTATGTGTTAATATGCACCACCAGTCTTGTAGATTCTACAGTTATGAACCTAACTAGCTTGTTCTACCTTGTTTAGTTGGCGACAGTTGCCTACCCCGATCTTCTCCAGCAACAAGAGTCTGAGCCGGTCCCTATCTGGATCATCATCGTAGCAATAGTCGCCGGCTTGCTGCTTCTCATTCTGCTCACGTTAGTCCTGTGGAAGCTGGGATTCTTCAAACGTCGTCGTCCCGACCCAACCCTTAGCGGGAATCTAGAGAAGTCACACCGCGAAGACGATTCTTAACCTTCCTGGTCACCCTAACCTAACGTAGTATTGAACTCGTCATCTCGTCTCATAATTTATTCTCTCATACAGTCATTATGTGTTCATTTACATAACCCAATACTGTTTTGTATTGATTTTTTGGCTAAACCTTGCAATGAGAACCATGGATGCCGGCAGGAATTTTTCTAGGGGGGGGGGGGGGGGCAAGACAAAGTAGACAGCCCATCGATGTTAGGGGGATCTGAGGCGGCAGCCACCCAGCAGGGCTTTTTTTTGTTTTCTTTTTCAACACTTCTTTTAGCAAAAGTAAATATTAAAATAGGTTATGACTTATGAGTTGAAAATGAAACACGTTATATTTTAATTGCATAAAATTAGAGGTGCACACGATAATCGATATTATCGATCGATAATCAATAATGGATATAATTTTGATAATCGATAACCAAAATTCATTATCGATTATCAAAATATCAAACAATAGGGAAGGCTCACCAGTTTTAGATATTGGCGCTGGTGTACAGAATCGGTAGATATTCACTTAAAAACACCATCCAGTTTATGACAATCCAAAGTAAATACTTTCTATTCCACAGAGGTACAAAGTTTTACGTTTACTCTTTCCCGTGCTTTTATTGTGAAAAGACGTGTGACGTCACTCATAACCCTAAATACTAGGGGTGTGCGAAGCTTCGAAATTATCGAATCCGGATCGAATCTTTTGAAGATTCGAATTCGATTCGTCAGTCGAATCCAAAATCCTAAATTTCGAAGTATTCGGCCGATTTCGAATCCGGCGCCAAATCTGCGCCTTCGCGATTTGTGATCGATCGATCGATATATTTGACTGCCACTGAGATTTGCGATCGGTCGATATAATTATATCGCCACTACTGCGATTTGCGATCGATCGATATACCGGTGTGCAAATGGCCGTCATTGCGTCACTGAAGCTCCAGCTGTTTCATATATCACGCACACGGAAAACGTTTTTACTTTTTACACCCATACTTTTTTTTATAAATCAAAAAAACTAAAAAGTTATAAATAATAATGACGAGGAAGATGCGGATGATCTGCAGCCGGTTGAAGCGACGTCCAAAAAAAGGGCTAAGAGTGCAATTTGGGATTTTTTTCTGTAAGAACACTAGTGCTGCTGACAAAGACACTTCCATGTGCAACACATGCAAGAAAGTATTTAAAACTCCAAGTGGTAAGTTTATTTTGTATAACTCATATTTTTGTTTATAACTTAGTTTATTTTGTATTTAGTGATCATCCTAGGCTAGGCCTAGGCCTACCCTATCTTTCCAAATTACAATAAATGTGCACTTGCTAGGCCTAGGCCTAGGCTAGGCCTAGGCATAGCCCTACTAGGCCTAGAGGCTTATCCCAAGCTCAGTAGTTTAGGCCTAGGCGCTAGGCCTAGTCCGCATTATGATTTGGAAGGATGTCTAGGCCTACTGTTTGTGTGATCTGTCTTTCACCATTAGTGTGTGGGCAAGAAATACACATAGGCCTAGGCTTTATGTTGGGGCTATAATCTAATAAAATAGGGCCTAGGCCTACAAATCGAAATAGGACTAGGATTAGATAATGTTTAGAAGTGTTAGGCCTAGGCCTAGGCCTAGCAAGTGCACATTTATTGTAATTTGGAAAGATAGGGTCTAGCCTAGGCCGAGCCTAGGATGATCACTAAATACAAAATAAACAAAGTTATAAACAAAAATATGAGTTATACAAAATAAACTTACCACTTGGAGTTTTAAATACTTTCTTGCATGTGTTAATGCACATGGAAGTGTCTTTGTCAGCAGCACTAGTGTTCTTACAGAAAAAATCCCAAATATTATGCACCTACTATGTGTTTTTTATAAATAAATCTTAACTTTTCAACTAAAATAAAATAAAATAATGCATTTTAATTTATTCAATAGTGCACATGTGGAATATGCAGATAGTGGCCTCATTGTGCAGAACAGAGGGCACGTGTCTCTTTCAGGTACAACAGAAACGTGGAAGTTGCCGGTAATGCCACGCACAACAGCTTTAGGAAAATAATAATCTTTGGATTCGGATTCGGATTCGGATTCGAGGATATTCTTGCTCAGGATTCGAGATTCGGATTCGAAAGCAAAAACTTGGATTCGCACACCCCTACTAAATACATTGTTGGTTATGAATGAAATTGACCACAGTCTTCTAGATCATAAAGCAAAATTCACCGCTCGGCCGTTCACCAGCTCATGTTAAAACAAAAGTCCATTGTTAACATTTTCTTTACAAATGTAATCATAAAACCATTAATCGTTAAAATTTATACAAAAAAGTGCAATTGCTATATCTAGTTATACAAATTATTGTTTATTAGTATTTCTTAGTCGTACTAACAAACACATTCTTAGAGGTCTACATCGACTAAAAATATACTAGCCTACAAATCATAGAAACAATATCTTGTTACATAACATAATATAAATGGAAAATGGCGTGATGACTAACCCAAAAAGGAAAATGCAAATTCAATGCATTACTAAGTACTAACATAAACAAACATTCCAATTTAAATAAAGAATAAATTGTGACGTGTTGTCACAGGTCAAACTGTCAAAGTAGCCAATAGTCAAATATTTTCAGAACAGACTGTAGTCTGTAGCCGAGCGGGCTTGTCATCCCTAACCCGCAGCAATGAGCCAATAACTCATCATGCTTTCGTGCATGTCTCGTGGTGGAGATGTATAATAGCAGGCGAGATAAGATTACTTTGAGATAGGAGAAAAGTAATATTCTATTCATTCACAAGGTTATATCGTTTTAATTGACTTACCTCGAGTTATTTCAGCATTACGATGAAGACTAGATTCCACTTGCAAACTAAAGCTACCTACACAGACAGTGTTGTCACTTGTCTGTATGATAGAACTAATTGTCCCCAATTGATAGAGAGAGAAAAAT
This sequence comes from Sweltsa coloradensis, assembly GCA_024449915.1. Classification (NCBI taxonomy): domain Eukaryota; kingdom Metazoa; phylum Arthropoda; class Insecta; order Plecoptera; family Chloroperlidae; genus Sweltsa; species Sweltsa coloradensis. Next base: position 223,126 of record JAMZAV010000441.1, read on the forward strand.
TAGGAACACCCCGCTCCCGATCAGATCATTAAATGTATTAATATTATTATAATTATTAATAATTTTCAATTGAATTCCGGTTTCACAAATACATTGATTTACCGGTATATGTAATACTTATAACGCATATCGCCGGTTAAAATTGTTTTTTTCCTGAAATCCAGGGGGGCGAGCGCCCCCCCCCTTGCCCCCCTCCCGGTGCCCATGATAAGAACAGAGAAAACAATTTAAGGAAGTCCTTAATGACTGATCTCCTTTTTTGTGTGTTGTACTTATTGCCAAATTTTGCCAAATTACAAACTCTAGGCCTAAACAAGATTTTACTTTTATAAAAGTGTACATTTTTGCTAGTAGTCAAAATAAGATTGTTATTTTATATCAATCTCTTTGATAGGTATGTCATATTATTTTGTACAATTTCAGCAATTTACTTATTTTGATGAAATCAAATAATTGTATCTTGTTCTTAAATGATAATGTCCAGAGTGTGCAATGTAGGTTTAACAATGTTTGATTTTCATTGTTGTTAACAGTTTTACATTAAAACTGAGGTAACTTTGTCTTGGAGGGGAGATGGGGGGAGTCTAACTTTAACTTTCTGAATTTTACCTGTATGGTTATCTCCTTTTTAATCTGGATCTGTAAAAAGTAAATATCAAAAACAAAGTGGTGCATGGGGGTGTGAGTAGGCTTTTGTAGTCGATTATAGTGAAAACATGGCAACAATTATTATCTCTGTGCGCATACTTCATCTGCCCAACTTTGAGTTTGAACCCAAAACCTACTGGAGGCAGTGATTAACCCAAAGCAACTACAAGCCCCATAAATCAATGATGGAATCACTAGGCACATTGCCATGATTATTTTCTGTTAGCTTGTGGCTGAAACTTTATGCTCAATTGCTACATTTTTATGTTTGAAGAGTGAATGAAAAAATCCAGTTGCTACCTGGGCATACAGTATAGCATATCTATTGGAATCATTTCAAAATTGCACAGCTGCAGCCACCTTTAGTTTATTGTAGCTATGGGATTTGAACATTTACTTCCCTTAATACTTTCACTGCCTTAAACTTAAAAATTTGCACTCAAAATCGCCATTCATGAGTTAACTCGTTTAAGCACGGAGCTCGTATTAGTTTCACATACATAGCGCTGAAAGATCGCGCGCTCTGTTCAAAGTGCTCGGCGCTAAACAAGAAAACTCAAGTATGGCAGATGTGTTAATTAATTAATATTTAACACACGAATGTATGCTCATTCCCTGCCTGGCACAGAACAGTTGGTTAATCCTACTTTACGTGGCAGTGAAGGTGTTAATTTGCAATTTAAAACCCACTCTTATACCTGAGCTAGATACAAAAAACCCCTATGGATCGTTCCCGCTTCGTCGCTATATTTGAAAAGTTTTTGCAAAAGTCCCATTTACACAATGTTAAAAATTCCCGCATCCACCGTTCCTCAATCGATCGTTTTCCTTGCTGTATCGCTCAAAATGTTGTGTTTCTCAATGTTAAATTTACCCTAATGTATCATTTTCGCCTTTTGTGAACACCGACCGACGAACGAAGCACTATTTCCTGCCAGACAATACGTCATTGACAGCGAACGCGATCTTTTGTAAGCTGTAGTGTCAGGTTCATTTCCCCTCCCCGCCCGCCGTCAGCTGCCTACGAGACCGGTTCCCCATCATCTCCCACTCGCGCCGCCTATGATCGACACGGCTCTCTCTCTCTCTCTCCGACACTACACATTCTCAATATGTTACACTCGCTCAGCAGTGCCGTGTTTTTCTTACCCGATAATACTTGCAAGATCATTGTTTTCAATGATGCTCTCATTACAACACTTGTTTAACTGTAACGCGAGTGTTAATATGAGTTGAGTTGCCGTGTCTTATTCTCGGATATATAACGCCGCCCCTACCCGCTAGCCGTTTTGCAACATTTGAAGCTGAGCCAATCTCGACCTTGAAAACCCCGACAATTCCCTAGGGACTTCAAGGATGCAGTTCAGTCGCCCGTACAAGTGCTCTCATCACAAGCACGATTCAAAATCATAAAAAATATTGTTCACTGAGTCAATTAAGAGGTACCGGGAAATGTGATCTTCATGCACGGGCATTGATAGATATCAACGTGAAAAATATTTCACATCTTAAAACACAAGTACAGCGCGGGCAATAGGGCGCAGCGACCAAGAATACAGACAGCGCGACATTCTATTTACCAACCACATGCATGGTCAGCTATGAGCTCTCGACCCGACGAGTAGATTGTCGCACCGCCGATTCCCGCGGCTGTCTCTCTCGCACTCATAGCTTACGTGCCATCACACTTGCGCATGAATCAGCACTTTTCTTATCATCGTTGTTGATTTTTACTTCATTAAGAGACAAGCTTTTTATTTTCTTTACGTACAACGATTATTATATATGTAGCTGTCTTCTGAACGTCGTAATATTGAGATATTGATATACTAGGGAAACGCCAAAGTCGTTGTTAGACGAGTGAGAGAGCCATGTGTTGAGTACCCGGGAACATTTGCATTAAAGCTAGATAAAATTATATTGTGGTATAAATAATAGTGTTTTTAAGTTTAGTTTGTATAAGGACACGTCAACTGTAAGGCCATAATGCGCCACTCTAGCCTATGATAGGCTAGGGAGGCCTAACTCGTCTAACAACGACTTTGGCGTTTCCCTAGTATAATCTTTACACAAACATTTGTGGTCATAGACCCTTGTTGACCAGATAGGCTACACCCCAGGCTAATTAAAGGAACGGCCGGTGTATGACCCCTAGAACAGGTACTTCCTCCAGCGTCAATGTATGAAAAATTAAAGACGATTCCATCTGGGCCCGGGGTAGAATTGGCCCAGAGCATGGCACTGCTAATCGTAAAAGGCGATTCAAGAGAAAAAGTCCACCTCGCAAACATCAGCCAATAAGAGGGAAGTATATTATACTCCCCAAAACCAGAGGGGAGCTCTGGCAATCGTCGTCGAGGACACCCCCCTCTTCCCTTGACGACCTCTCCGACGACGGTGACAATGACACAACGAACGATGACAAAGACAATGACGACCACGACGTGAGAAATCCCCCTTCCTCCCCTTACCCGTGGCTGGTTCTGACCAGCATGGGCCCCTCCTCCACATCCCCTAGGCTAGCGTGGTGCATTATGACCTAACGGTTGACGCGTCCTTAATCCAAATAATCCCCACCCCCCAAAAAAGAGATTTAGGCCGAGGCGAACAGAGAAAGTGGTTTGAAGTTTTTTGGTTTCAGGGTGCGTCAACCGTTTATGTTGTCGTTGTCGCCATCTTTGTTATGAAAAAAGGCTAGTCCCATACGTCCCAATTAAGTTTTAGTTTGGATTAAGGGTGCGACAACCGCTAGGTCAAAAAGCGCCACTCTTGCCTAGAGGATATAGGGAGGAAAATCTCATGCTGGTGCTGGTCAGAAATAGCCACGGGTAAAGGTGAAAGAAAAAGGAGGGTCCTCTCGTCGTGGTCGTCATCGTCTTTGTCATCGTTCGTTTTGTCCGTTTGTCATCGTTGGGAAGGTCGTCAGAGAATATGGGGGGTCCCCGACGACGACTGCCAGAGCTCGCATTCTAGTTTCGGGAACTAATATACTTCCTTACTTACCAGCTGATGTTTGCGAGATAAAATACGTCTCTTTCTTCCTCGCCTTTAACGATTAGTATACAGAGCCATGTTCTTGGCTTACGGTTCTAATATGCACAGCTTAGGCAAACGGAAGCATACGACTTCCTTGCATAGGTTAGAATAAAGTAGGCTAGTTTATGAATTATATTGTATAAGTCATACTTTAAGATTGACATTATTGCACTGTTTCTTGTAGATCATCACCAGCCCAAACGAAGTATATAATAGTATCCTTGAGAGCCAGCATTATTTACAGAATGACAGAAGCCATGCATAACAAGAAACAAAAACAAAATAATAAACATTGACTTGGTTCATCTCATAGATACTACTGATTGCAAACTTTCACAGGCTGTGTTCTATTTTACTAATGGGTATTTTAAACATTGCAATCTAGATGAAATTTTTCAAATTTTTATTTCTTGTGAGCTTGAATTGCAACGGATATTGCTCATTTTGTTAGCAGTTCTAAGTTACATGGTCACGGATGTCTGTTTAAAATTTCAGCTCAATCTATTTGGCCGATCGGCCGTATGAGCCCGGACAAACAAACAGACATTTAACATACAGACAATGGTACAAAAGGCCTGATCGAGTAGCGTTAGTATAGACTTCGTTTCGCTGCGCTCACTCGTCTAATAAGATATATGTACAGTAAAACCCCGATGGATCATTTTTCAGGGTAGCTTACAAAAAGCGATGCAGTGAGGAAAACGGTCAAAACGGGAAAACCAATAAAACGATGTAATATGCCTAAAAATGAGTAAAAAACAAAAAATGGATTTAAATTTTCAGTCTCTATATCATTGCCTACTCAAAATATCTGGATAATATATCAATTATCTATTACGACTTTAAGAAGACAATTATATAATAATTGTTGTACGTAAAGAAAATAAAAAAGCTTGTCTCTAATGAGGTAAAATTCAACAACGATGATAGACAAAGTGTTGATTCATGCGCGAGTGTGATGGCGCGTAAGCTATGAGTTCTACAGAGAGAGCCGCGGAAATTGGCGGCACGGGAATCTACTTGTCGGTCGAGAGCTCACAGGTGACCATGCACGTGCTTGGTGAATGGATTGTCTGTCACGTTATCTGTTTTCTCGATCGCTGCGCCCTATCGTCCACGCCGTACTTGTGTTTAAAGACAATTTAGTATTTTTCACATTGATATTGATCAATTCTCCGTACATGAAGATCACATTTCCCTGTATCTCTTCATTAACTCTGGGAACAATATTTACTATGATTTCGAATGGTGCTTGCTACGAGAGCACTTGCACGGGCGACTTAACTGCATCCTTGAAGTCTCTAGGGAATGGTCGGGGTCTCCAGGGTCGAGATCGGCTCAGCTTCAAGTGTTGCAACACGGCTAGCTGGTAGGGGCAGTGTTATATATCCGAGAATAAGACATGGCAACTCAACTCATATAACACTCGCGCTACAGTTAAGTAAGTGTTGAATCGACAGCATCATTGATTTAAAACAATGATCTTGCAATTATTATCGCTTAAGAAATTGTTACGCATGAAAAACACGGCACTGCTGAGAGAGAATGTGTAGTGTCTGAGCTGGCAGGCCGGCCGGCCGAGAGAGGAGAGTGAGAGCCGTGCCACTGGCAGCGCGAGTGGGAGGGGAGGAGTAACCGGTCTCGTAGGCAGCTGCCGGTGGGCGGAGAGCATGGTCGAAGAATAATCCTTGTACCATGGGTGGAGAGGGGAAGTGAACCAGCTTACAAAAGATCGCGCTCGCTGTCAATGACATATTGTCTGGCAGGAAATAGTGCTTCATTCGCTGGTCGGTGTTCATAAAAGACGAAAACGATAGATTAGGGTAAATTTAACATTGAGAAACACAACATTTTGAACGATACAGCGAGGAAAACAATCGATTGAGGAACAATGGATGCGGGAATTTTTAACATTGTGTAGATGGGACTTTTGCAAAAACTTTTAAAATATAGCGATCATCGCGGGAAAACGGACGAGCCGGGAACGATCCATAGGGGTTTTACTGTATCCAGATGCTGCGCACCCCTCCAAACAATCTGAGGGGTGCTTCAGCCCCTGAGCACCCACATAATCGGCGCCCCTGCTCAACACATGAGTCGCTCACTCGTCTAACAACGACTTTAGCGTTTCCCTAGTCTAGTTGGCTAAAGCGCCCTTATAGCCGAAATATGGTAGGCTAGAGTTCAATCCCCTGGTCGGGAAAGATTTTGTAATTTCTGGATTGTATTTTAAAAATTATTAAACATGTTTTGAAATGCATTTTTTGCAGTGTAGTCCATCATCTGTGACAATACCAAGGAAAACATAGCCAGTACGAAATACGTGAAAATATTGCAAGGTTTACTCAATCTACGAGCGGAATTTGGAAGTACCTTGACGTGTGTGTGTGTGTGTGTGGCTCGTTGGTCTTGTGGTTAGCGTATCTGCTTCCAATGCAGAAGGTCCAGGGTTCGATTCCTGCCAAAGCCAGAAGTTTTTTAACTTCTGATTTGGACTTAAGTCCATTAGTTCTTGTATTAGGAGTTTGTAAACGGTGACTTCGGAGCCGTCCTAGCAACGAAGCACATAATAAATTTCAGAGTTGTTCTGAATCGGCCTTGTTGATTCTGGCGTTGATTCGCGGGTGTTCGCACTGTCCATACCACTGATTGCTATATTTCCTGTTTAAAATATTGATCTTTGGTTGGTTATCGCTCACTCGTCGATTGCGTCGGGGCCTGCAGGGTTGGCTTGGTCGCTTTGATTTAAAGTCCCCCACTGAAAATCAGTTATATAACTGAGTGGGTAGACTCTAAATAAAATTTATTATTATTTATTTATTTATAACATTCGACAGACCTTGCATGGGCACGGCATTTCACGGCCAGGCAAATTCCAAACAAAAAATATCTTCAAAATCTAAACCATTGTCGTTAAAATAATTTCTAAACATTGGAAGCCTATTTTTCAATTTATTATTTCTTGTAGGTTTAAATCGCAATGGATCTCTGATTTTGTTAGCAGTTCTCAGTAAACTCGTACCGGATGTCTGTTTAAAATTTCAACGCAATCTGTTCAGCGATTCGGCTGATTTTCAACGTACACACAGGCACGCAGACTAACAGAATGAGAGCCGTTTGAGTTGAATGGAGATCACTCTGTTCGCTGCGCTCACTTGTTTAATTAATTCGTAATTTTATATTCCATTCCGTACAAATCTTCAGAATTACGAGCAAGAAGCGAAAATAAATTCTCGCAAAATTTAAGAGAAAATTTATTTGCCTTCGAGAATGTTTCACGTGTTGTCAGCCGCCCGCAGTTGGTATAAACGCCAACTCAGCGCCTCTAACAGACACTGAGCGGGACGCGTACAAAAGCGGTAATCATTGAACACAGCTGCAGCCAGCAACCTCCAACTGCAATCTGCTAATAAATTAGCCCCCCCCCTCCCCCCTCCCACTACTTTCAAAACTTTCATACGCGCCTGCTTACGCTCTACATTAAAAAGAGAGAGCAAAAGACTAAAGAGGACAAAAGCAAAAGCACCTTATTATATAAAAGCCTAAAACATTCTTATTATTTTAATTAATCAGTTGTAGGCATTCTTGAATCTCGATTAGACGGGAATATCTCATATATCTGCCTTAAGCTGCTGTGGTATTATTTAAATTTACATTACATCCTTCTATTATACTGGACAATCTTTCCAACCCATTCCGATTTGTTAACTTTCTGATAAGCCTCTGCCTAACCTAATCAGGTTTATGGATTGGAAAGTATATTATTAGCTTTAACACGCCTTCTTTGATGTAAATAGAAGCTTTCTCAAGTGCCTAGTGGTTAAACGTAAGTGAGGCTAAAAGTAAAATTAAACCAGTGCCAGTAACTAACTTACTTTCACTGCCCATGAGTCTATGTACGTATGTATTCTTGTCATATTGTAGGGACATGAATACTAGTCATTTACCCTGCTAGTGTGCAATGTATACTGTGCAAAATTGAAATTATGTGAAAGCTATTTTATTTAGAATAATTAATTATAGACTTGCTTAGATTTAATAAGTTAGAAACTTTTTTAATGGTAAAATGTTGTTTACAGAATATATTATTAACTCTGGCCAATTGATCTGTCGGTCAGGAAATGTATGGCTGTGGTAAAGGCAACTTTTAACTATGCTTCTAGACTGCTGAGTGCTGACATAACATACCTATTCTACAGCCCTGAACGTTGTATCTTTTCAATAGGTTTGTTTAGGCCTACTCCAAATTTAATGAAAATAAAAGACATACAAACTATATATTGTGTCAAAATTTTCTAATGTATGGCCCCAAGATATAAAAACAATTGTGTTTTACAGTATATCTAGGTATATATGTATTAAATTCTGTTGACATCACCACTGGAAATAGCTTTGTACTTATTGTCTGCTGAACCTGATTGTCACCAATTAATTGATTATTTGCAACTGTAAAATACCTATGCATCGTTTATCGAAACAGAAAATAATTTTGTGTTGTTTTTTTCCCCCAAGTTGTGCTTAAAGGCATTAAATCACAATGTATGAAGTATTTTTTTAATATAAGGTGTACAAAAAATAAGAATGACAGACATTTTGGTAACCTTGGATGAGGCCTATACGGCGATACCCTATACAACGGTTTGTTTTGACGCGCGCCTGGGGGCATGTGACGCGGGTGGATGGACGCCTGCTGAGCTGACCGAGCCGGCCGGGCGAGGCAAGACACTCGGTTAGAACACGTGTTGAATTTAGTAAGGGGTTGACATTCTGTGTGGATGGAGTGTTCGCAGATTTGTTCTATAGCACATTACTAATTTAATTAATGTGATAGTGAATAGCATTACAAGGTTTGTCAAGATGTGTGAAGAGTACCTATAGTTGAAGTGTGGATTTTGTCTTCTTTTAGGTTCTAGTAGTTTTTTAAAGTTAGTGATATGTGTGTCATACAAAGAGACGGCAAACATACCGAATAATTCTTAGTTTTATAAATAATTACAGTGACTACAGTTAACAAACATAGTTGAAGTGTGAATTTTGTCTTCTTTTAGGTTCTAGGTTGTTTTTAAAGTTAGTGTTATTGCACAACAAAATCAAAATCAGGTTTATGATACAGTAATGTGGTTTTCATATTAATCCGTGGGTTAAAATCGTGTTACAAATGTAGGGTATACGCTGTTCTAATCCTTACAATGATAAAGAAATCATTAAAGTCGAATCACTTTTAGTCAAAGTAAGTAAGTAAGTAAGTATTTTATTCATTGGACAAATACATGGTATCTGTATAACACAATTCTCTGTAAAGAGGGATAGTGCAATGAATAATTTTAATTTTAATTCTAATAACTAATAATATTAATATCTAGGATGATTGTGCCGTCTGGTGTGTAGAGATGTCCGTACCGGATAAGATCACCCAAACCTTTGCCTCTGAGCTTCTTTTTGTTCAATGCGCTTATAGCATTCACATTCTTTATCCCACACATTGTGGTTTTCATTTAATTGTAAACTGTATCTGTTATTTGCTTGTATGCAATTAATGCAACTAGCAGAGTCTGCTGTACAGTCTGGGGATTTATGGTACCCACTGCAGTAGCCGCACGCAAGTCCATTCTAACAGTTTGTCATTGTGTGGCCATATTGGCAGCATTTAAAACACCTTATCACATGAATATATTCGAGCACCAATTACATACATTCCACCCTATTTTAATTCTATCACTCACGTCTTCTTTAGTTTCCTTGTCCACTTCAAATATTATATTAACTGTTCTGTTGTTGTAGTTTTTCTTGATATTTACAATTTTCATGCAGAAGTTTTCTCAGTTGTTACTTATGGTGTTGAGTCCATTTTGTTTGCATATTTAAATAAATAAATAAATAAATTTTTATTTAGAGTCTACCCACTCAGTTATATAACTGATTTTCAGTGGGGGACTTTAAATCAAAGCGACCAAGCCAACCCTGCAGGCCCCGACGCAATCGACGAGTGAGCGATAACCAACCAAAGATCGATATTTTTAATAGGAAATATAGCAATCAGTGGTATGGACAGTGCGAACACCTTTACCCAGTTTTCATTTTCACTTAGTTCATCCTCTTTGCTAACCCCAATAGCCATTATTTTAACCGTATTTTTTATATTTGGTTTTGTAATGTCGTAGTTGTTCCCAAGCTGTACAGTTGTCTCTTTTAGAAGAGCCTGTAGGCCTTCTCTGCTGTCACAGACTATCACCACTCCCCCATCTCTGATTTCTTTAACTTTAGTCACTCCTGTTCCCATTTCACTAGGGTTTACTGCCTTTTTTTACTTCTTCTATTGTTTTCTTGCTATCTTTTGCGGCGTGTGATTTAGGTTTGACTATTACAGCCAACTCTTGCATCTTGGTATTTTGGCTTCGATTCACGATCGCGCTATAGATTGAGTTCTTGTTCTCTTTTGATTCGCCGCATCCGCCTCCTTGTTCCAATCGACCTATCTTGCCGTTTCGATCAGTCGAAGTATCCACTCGCATGTTAGCATCTTTTCGACATATCGATTCGCCTCAATGCATCGCAGCTATTTGCGGGACTACCTTAGCCTCACTTTTACCATGTATTATGTTTTGAAGTAATGTTATCATCTCTGCTTGGATATTTAATCGTTTTGTCATTTCGGTATTTACCTTTTCCTTTTCTTCTACCAGTGGCGTGGCGAACATACCAAATCGGAGCCCAGGCACCGATACCAAAAGGGGTGGGTGGGTGGTCCCGCAGGGACCCACCCACCCATTACTTTTTAATGAAACATAATATTTTATATACTTCATATGACTATTTTAATTGTTAAAATCACACCTACTGAATTGTATGGCTACAGCTCATACTTACCTTAGAGTTCTACTAGACTGTTGTTAAAGTTTGTCATGAATCATGATTTAGTAAAAGTGCAGACAACATGCATGTTCAACTAATAACAGGTAGGGCCTAGGTAGCAATTCAACAATTCTGCTAAATGAATAGACACGTTCGTTATATTATAGCTTATTTGATTGAATAGATTGATTTGGGGATTTTTTAAATTAATAAACAGCTGGTGGCATGGAGGAAGTCTAAAACATTTTGAGTTTTCTGTTTTAATTTTTAAGTTACCGTCGTTATGAAACAGGATTATCGACGTCGTGAATGCAATAAGAAGAACATTCTTGGACCTATTTGAATTGAAGTATTTCCAGTACAATTTTTTAGTTAAAAGAGCATTGATTTCATTGAGATCGAGACATCAAGTTTGTCCGTAAAAGAATAAAATCGTATCTTTTCTCTTCAACTATTGTTAACAAAGTGTTTCTTCAAAACGCACAGATTTGTACCAAATTACCTTTGAATGTACATTTTCCCGGGGGCAAGCCCACGCAGCCCCTACTTTTCATTATTATGAGTTTAAAAAATAACAAAATTGATTTCCAAAACGCAAAGATTATCTAACGATCTAGGACATACAATTTTTTTTGAAATGGGAAGGCCCCCGGATTCCTCTTGTACAGGTACTAAATTCTTCATTGATTAGGCCTACTTTCACAATGTGCATTTATTTCCAAATTCTGGCTATGCCGCTGAGAGGAGGCTAAGAGGATTATAACACCGTTGGCTTTATGAGTTCAACAATTAAAACATATAAGCGCAATCTGTTCAGTGATTCGACTGATTTTTATAGTACACACAAGCACACAGACGCACAGAGTCACAGAATAAGCGCCGTTGATCTTGAATAGTAATCCTCAATCGCTTAGCTCACTCGTCTAATAAATCATATTAATTGCCGGTAAAATGCACCAAATCCATTCTAGGATCACCAAAATTAAAAAAACTCCCTTCGGGACTAATCGGGGAAGATAAAAAAGAATTACAAACCTTTGGCTTTATGAGTTCAACAAAATAACTAAATATTTTCAGCCATTTTATTAAAATTTCATTACATGAAAATGAGGATATCAACATCTATAAAATCATATTAATTGCTGGTAAAACGCACCAAATCCATTCTTGGATCACCAAAATTGAAAAATTTCCCTGCGGCGCTAAACTGGGGAAGACAAAAAAGAATGTCAAATCGTTGGTTTTATGAGTTCAACAAAAAAAAATCATTTATTAAAATTTCATTACATAAAAATGAGGCTATAAATATCTATAAAATCAGATTAATTGCTGGTAAAACGCACCAAATTCATTCTAGGATCACCAAAATTGAAAAAATTCCCTGCGGGGCTAAACTGGCGGCGCGCCCCCAGACCCCCTTGTTACCCACGAAAGTAGGGGGTGGGTATAGTTAGATTTTGTAGGCACCGGTAATTCTTAGTAGCTCGCCACGCCACTGTCTTCTACTATCTTCTTTCTTAGTTCTACTTCGATCGTTAGTTCTTTACATTTGCACGTAGGCCTATATCGAAGCTCTGGGTCTGGGCCTAGGCCTAGCTCGCCGACGCCAACAGTTTTCTGAACAGCGAGTGTTAGCCTTTTGATCAGCACCTCTTTTTTACCCTCTTTATTTAAGCCTAGAATTTCTAGTTCCTTTTTTACTCACATTTCTTTTTAACTTAGCATTATTAATACTACCGGTACCGTCGTTTATAACTGACCCTACATCTTCCGCCATCCTTCATACGCAGAAACACATAAAACGAGAAAATCCACTGCTTAACAATTTGAACAAGAAGACCTGTCCTTTTCATAGAATTCTTGGAGCCTTGACTCATTCATTTGTTACACATTTCATATTTTATTCACTCGATCAATACATTGCATAGATATAACCCCTCTTGGGAGAGGGGGAATGAATAATCCTTAATAATAACTAGGGGCTACTATGTACATGATAATAATATTAGTTATACGAATGTGTACATAATTAGAAAATAATTAGAAAGTAAGAAGGTGACTAAAAATAATATGTTAAAGCAGGTTACTAAAAATAATATGTTTAAGCAGGTTACAAATTAGTACATAGCAGAGGCAGGTGACAAAAGTGTGTGTAAACAAGTGTGTGTGCTTAGTGGATGAAGAGAATATGTTGAATAAGTATTACGAAGTTTTAGTTATACATAGTAACGGTATTGTGCAAGGGTATAAATGGTAGGTATGTATAATGTATGAGGATCTTTAGCAGGTACTGTTTGTGTTGAAGTCTTAATAAGTAGCACAATTCACAACAATCTTATAATAAACATGCTTTGAGCAGTTATAATAAATAATATGTAGCATAGATCACAAACATTAGGCTATTAAATTTGTAATATGTCAGAGTCAAGGAATTCCTCAAGGGTGTAGAATGTATGATTAATGAGATACGTCTTTACTTTATTTTTAAATAAAGCGGGTGTACTTTTTTTAATACTTTGTGGAAATTTGTTGTATATTTTGTTTGTATGTTTAATTTTGTATGTTTTGTTTGTCATCTAAAATTCCACAAAATACTTTTTTAAATCACCAATATCCATCTCACCTGTTCATAGAAATTGCAGACAACGATAGTCCAACTTTAACACATCAATCTTCACCCCTTGGTCACAAAACTATTTCACAACACCATGTAGAACTCAAAATATATTATATTTCAACATTCCAAAATCAAATCAAATTCCACACTCCCACAACTTACATTATACATACATGACATATGATTCCTCTGGCCATTATGTAAAGATATGCCTTGTATTTACAGATTTCCCCGCTAGAATTTGTGTACCTAACTCTGATATTTCTTTGGTAGATATTGAAAAACATGTTATTTTACATGCTGTAAAACCTGAACCTGCGGGTGGATTAAACATCTCAGTGGTCGATTCTATGTCTACGCATCGTGGCCCCAAGGAGAGAGTAGGATTTACCAAGGCTTGCTGATGTGTATTTTTAATTTACTTCTTGCTGGTGATATTCAAGCTAATCCTGGTCCTCCACAATTTGTGGCTTGTGTGAATTGCCAGGTAGAAGGAATCGGGTGTTTTTAAATTGCTCTTCTTCTGATGAAAATTCTAGTCAACTTTACTTGTTAAATTTAGACTAAATTGGACAAGAATGTCAGTAACAAGAACAGACAAGATCAGACTCTATTATGACCCATGTTAACAAGACAAGAACAAGCCATTCTAAGTAAGAATAGACAAGACTAGATACAACAAATCCTTACTAAACCTGACTTGACTAGAAGACACTAATCTAGATGAGAATAGACAAGACTAAAAAATACTGGTAGGCCTATAGCTAATTGCTTTGCATTAAAACAATGATAGCTGTAACCATAAAGTAACAATGGTAAATTATGATTGCAATCCTGCTTCTTTGCAATTTAAGCTGAAACAATCATTGTAAGTTTTGAGAGAATCGGGTAACAATGGCCTCTCTCTCTCTCTCTTCCAAATTTTGCATTTAATCTGGGAAAAACAAACATTAATATGGTTAAGTGACAGTTGGGTAACAATAGTTTTATCTCTCACCGAAGGCTGCCTGCATATGTCTGTGGAAAGTCTACAGTTAGTGTTATTATAATATTATAATACAGTTTAGTTGCAATCGGAACATTGGTCTTGTTGGCATTAATCTGAAATAAACCATGGTAGTGTATTATTAATTTCAGTGAGTAATAATGTTCACTCTTGCTCCAAGGAAAATCTGAAACAATTTTGTTTTATTCAAGAGTGGTGACAATGAATAAGGTAATAATATTTCTCCTAAGGGCTCGTTTGCATTCAATCTGAAATAAACAATGGTATTGTATATTAACGGGTAACAATGGTTCTTCATTGAACTGAAATAAACAATTATATAACTAATCAGTGGGCAATGTTCACTCTCTTCACCAAGGCTCCATGCAATCTTCTTTTAGATTAGTGACAACGGGTTACAAATACAATGGTTCCTGGCTTGTTTTCATTCAATCTGAAATAAACAATTATATTTATTACCGGTATCAGTTGGCAAAGTTTGCTATTTCACTCACCAAGGCTTCTAGAATGAATCCGAAAGTGTTTTGTTTAAGATTAGTCAAACAATCAGATAACAGTGTTTGGCTCTCTTCAATTGCTTGTTTGCATTCAATCTAAAACAATCATATTAATAATCGGATGGCAATGCTACACTCTCACTCATCAAGGCTTCTAGAATGAATCTGAAACTGTTTTGTTTAAGATTAGTCTCTTATCGGATAACAGTGGTTGTGGTTTGCTCTCCTCAAGGCAGGTTTGAATTCAATCTGAAAAAATAATTAATAATCAGTTGACAATGTTTGCTCTCTCGCTCACCAAAGCTTAATTCTAGATTGAATCTGAAACTGTTGTGTTAATCAGAATAACAGTGGTTGCTCTCCTCACGGTGTGTTTTCATTCAATCTGAAACAAACAAGGGGCTTATTTTTATAAACAATCCCGTACAATGTTCTTGCTTGTTGATAATAAACCTGAAACAGACTATGAGAACAACAATCAAGGGAACTGGGTTATAATTTAACAAATCTTGGAAGATTGCTGTGGTCTCACACAAGCCTGTCCGGCCTGCTTGCCTCGACGAATGCAACTTTGCAACTGACTGCGAGCACTCTAGACCACGGCATGGCGTCGCCATGCAGACATAGCTGATGCAGGTGGCCGGCAACTCAGGAATTCCTCCATACAAGAATGGACAAGAATACACTAAATGAGACGAGTAACAAAATTAGAGCAGATCCAACAGGACAAGAACCAAGAAGATCACACCAAACTACACAAGCACTAATGTCAATGACAAGAATAGGGTAGTTCACACTAGAAGAAGATTAAACAAGAATAGACTAAAATCACACAAGAGCGTATTTTAAAGAGAAATCCATCATAAAACCTTTTGTAAACGCATTGGGCACATCTCTAGCCGAGCGTGTAATTTATTCGACTCGGACAGTCTTCTCTTCTAGTTCTGTTGAACATGAGGTTGTGGCCAAGATATTTGAAATTTTCTAATGGCTGTGTTTTTTTTTTAAATCTATATTATTTCAGTCCGCATTTTAAGACACAAATCCCAATCCTTGTATCAAGGAAAATTGTAAATTCACATTATTATAAAATTAACTGACAGTTGTAGTTGTTGTAGTTGTTCTTCGTTAACGCGAATACAAGGAATGGTCATTTCCTTCACAACTGCGTGACTCCAAAATACCTAGCAACCCGAAAAGGGTTTACCCGGGGCATGTTTCACATAATGAATTAAAATTTATAATTAAAATAGTTATAGCTTATAGGCGGGGACGAATCTAAGTTCAGTAATGGGTGAAGGAGAAGAAGGGGAGGAGGTGACAACACAAAATTAAAATAATTCCTCTTCCTCTCTTTGCTCTCATCCCGATAGTTGCCAGATAAAATTAATTATAAGGTTTAGACTATAGGGCCAAAAATTACTAGGGCCTACTGGCCAAAAAATGGGAAATCCAATATATTGATTATTGTCAAACACTAATGTTTAATATGTAGGCCTATACACTGTACAACATGTAACACCACCCAATAAATTATCTTATCATGTTGGCCGGTATCATAATACTATCATGTAAAAGTACAAAAATGCGTCCAAGTGCGTTTTTATTATGAATTATTATTATTATTATTATTATTATTATTATTATTATTATTATTATTATTATTATTATTATGAATTATTATTATTATTATTATTATTATTATTATTATTATTATTATTATTATTAAAAAAGGTGTGAAACAGGTCATTTCGACGAGTCGCGTGTTTACACTTACTAGTGTGTGTTAGTGTTATTATTATTTTATATACCGGTATATATATATACATATTATATTATACCCAAAACAAAATCAAACAAGAGCCATCACAACCACATAGCAACTTCAACCCCCAACCACCCCAATAATAATAATAGCAGAAGATTTTTAAGCATAAGTCCGCTTTGAGAACATAATTAGTGAATGATAGCAATTGTCGTAAAAGTTTGCCCCGACTGGGGTTCGAACCCAGAACCTTCGGCTTTTTGAACCGATGCTCTACCAACTGAGCTATCGGAGCTATTATTATTATTATTATTATTATTATTATTATTTTTATTGAATATAAGGTTTGTAAGCATAAGCCCGCTCTAAGGACATAGACATTCATGAATCAATAACTTAGCGGGCTTATGCTTAAAAACCTTATATTCATACTACCCAACTTATGGGAGATGAGATCTGATTGGATTTATCCATGTGATCTTTCAGATTTGACAGCTACATTGCAGTCTTCTGATAAACTCCCTCAAGAGAAGACGCAAACTCCTGCGCTTTGTCGGAAGACGACGCACACACTCGGTCATTGACAATGAGGGGTCCGTTGGCGCGAGTGGACTGGCCCGTGATACGCTTGAAGGTGCGCCAAAATGAGGAACCGTCCTTGTAGTCCAGCGACTCGCAAACGACCGTCCACTGAAGCTCGCGGAACTGAACAATGCTGCGGCAAACAAGAGCATTCAATCGGTTCCACTCTGTTTTGAGGTCAGGATCACGAGCAACCTTAAAGGCATTATAAATTCTCCTTTTTCTGACGAATGAGATCAACAATATGACCAGGTAGAGCAGGGCGGTAAGTGTCGATCGCACGTACCGGAACCGGTAACAGCCGTGGCCCTCTTCAGTACTGCCACCAAATGTTCCGTAGTTGTCCAAAGTGCTGGACACAACGAAGCATCAACCTCCTCTGGGAGAAGCCGTTCGATCTCAGCCCTGTAACGACGCCAGTCAGCGTTGTGGAAATTGACTATTTTAAACCGTTCGCGGATAGGTGGAGGAGGAAGTACATTCGAGGAAACTACAAGTGGGAGGTGGTCGCTGCCTATTGATGGGCCGATGACGACGTCGCCAAGCCGACCAGATAGACGGTCACTTACAAGAATGTGGTCTGGTATTGAGGATCCCATGGGGCCAATGTACGTCGGACACGTATTGTAACAACGATACATTGGAAGGTCAACAAGTAGATCAGCCAGAGTGGAGCCATTAGTGTTGGAGGAAGTATCTCCAAACGTCACATGACGAGCATTAAAGTCTCCCATGAACACGAAGTTTGGAAATGAGGCCACGTATTCAAAGAAGTCTATGTGTGCGGCGATAGAAATGGTAGGCGGGAAATATGCAAGGACGATCAAAATCGGACCGAGTGGGCTCCGAACGGAGCAGAGAATGACTTCGAGTTGACGGAATTGCAGTGGAGGAGTAATTTGAGTAGCCGGAAGTTCTGGATGCAGGAATAAGGCCACTCCGCCCCGAGGCTGTTGACCAGGAGGGCAGACCCGATCCCTACGGAAAGACGCGAATCCTGGAAGACGGAGATTATGGCGAGAGGAGGCCCAAGTTTCTGCAACACCGAGAATGTGAAGGCGCTCTGATGTGCACAGGTTCTCAATTAGAGGTTTCTTGCGAGAGAAACCTCTACAGTTGGCGAAGCCTATGTTGAGGGTCATCCCCTAAGAGCAGGTGGTACCTGGTTCCACTTCCTCACTCCACACACGGGATTTGCGTCCACGGGTAGCCTTAGATTGCCGTTGCTCCATATTTGGCGTAACAACGTCGTCAGCATCTGGAAGCTCCGCACTAGGGGTGAGAGCGTTGGCAACAAATGGAAGCTCCAAACTAGTGGTGACAGAGTCGGCACCAGATGGCGTCTCAGGTTTACAGAGGGAGCGCGAGCGCTGAGAAGCTCCATTTCCCTTCACCTTACGGATAACATGCTTCTTTGGTACTTGTTGTTCAGCAGGAGGAGAGGAACGCCGTTTACGGTTGTCCTCTGGCACCTCGCTGCTAGAGGAGCAGGAGACCTCCATTGAAATAGCAGGGAGTGGAACTATTTGTTTAACAGACTCACTAGGCTTCATCACTTTCTTGGTCATCACTGAACACAACACAGCGACATCAGGGGTAGCTTGCGAGGGCGGTATTAGTGAGGTCAAGTCGGCGAGGGTTGGAACTGGCGTGGCTGCAAGTTGAAGGCCTATGTCCAGATCTTGAGACGTCGAAGCTGACGTGGCGCGCGAGGGCTGCGACAGATTCGCCCACGTGTTTTTTGTACGGTCGATCAAAGGCAGTTGCACAGGGCGCCTAGCCTGGCAATCAGCCCTGAAGTGGTCGCTAGCGTTGCAAATAGAACACGTTTTTCGTCTGTCCCTCGTAGGTCACCAGCGCACGTCTTCAGACCTCTACCGCGATTCAAGTACCCCTATCCGCCTTTTGCCTTTCAATTTGTCTAACTTTATAAAAGTCATGTTCTCTTGTTGTTTTTCATGTAATGTTTAATTTGTAACTCTGTTATCACTGTGTTAGGCTACAGAGGGCACACTTGCCCTGCATTAGCCTTCCTGCCCTCTGGGCAGGTAAAAAACAATAAATTATTATTATAGTCTTCTGTTGGATTTATGTCATGGAAGACAACAATCACAACAAATAGCAGTTTAGTAAAGAATTGTTCTGCTGTCACCCGGTGGCTCAATTGGTAGAGCTATGGTACGTTAAGCCGGAGGTTCTGGGTTCGAGCCCCAGTCGGGGCAAACTTTTACGACAACTGCTATGAATCAATTATTATTATTATTATTATTTTTATTATTATTACTTTTATTACAACTGCTATCATTGACTAATTGTTATTATTATTATTATTATTATTATTATTATTATTATTATTATTATTATTATTATTATTATTATTATTATTTATTGATTAATAGCTGTTGTCCCAGTTGGGACCCCAGTCGGGGCAAACTTTTTGGACAACTGCTATTATTCAATAACAATGTCCTTAAAGTGGGCTTATGCTTAAAAATCTTATATTCATTATTCTTATTCTTATTCTTATTCTTATTCTTTTATTGCTATTGTTGTTTTTTGTTGTTGTTGTTGTTGTTGTTGTTGTTGTTGTTGTTGTTGTTGTTGTTGTTGTTGTTGTTGTTTTGTGAGACTGGGAACTGTTACTAAAAACGCATTCCTCTTTAAGTCAGAGGAACTTTAATAAACACAAAACAAATAGCCTACAGTATTGGAAAACTTTCATTCATATAAATGTCCTATTACCTATTATTATTATTACCTACCTATTAAGAGCTAATTCTGTCAGTAAAATTTAAGTCATTTATTTATAGCTCTTAAATTACTTTTTCTCAAGTACTTAACAATTTTGCATTCCAACACTGCCTCATCAAAATCCGCTAACACAATGTGATTTGAAAAAGTTTGGTTTAAGTTTGTTTTGCACTTGATTGAATTTTAACCTCCGGTTTGAGATTCAAGTAAGACTTGTCTACGATCTAATATTTGAGAACGCGTGACTTGGGACCTTCCGAGGGTACAAAAAAGAAAGATGGATTTAGATTTAGTAGTCACTGTCAACTAGAAATTTTCGCTTACTCGGAAAGTAGTCCGAAAGTCGGTCTTTCCTTACGACTGCATGGTACACCGATCGCGAAGAATTCTTGACGGTCGGTGGACCAATACGAACGCACTACGTGACCCGGTGAACCAATCGCAATGGGTCTCGAGACCCGGTATCTTTGAAATCGTTAAGTAACGAGGAGAAACGTCTTTAAAATTCTAGGGTTGCTGGTTGATTTATAAAATGTAAACATGTTGATTTAACTATGGTTATTTGTTGTCGATTTTCTAACATTTTGAAAAAGAAAAGTCAACAAAAGTTCGCTGAATGAAAGAGGGACTTACACCAGCAAATGTTTTTTTTTCGGGACATCACCTCCAACGCCAATCAACCATTGTATTACAATGTTTGGATTAAAGCCAACATACTAAGTGCAAAATTAAATGTTGAGCAAAGGTTGTTAGTTTTTAATTGAAACAACACACCTTGTCTTCCATTCTTTTACAAGGGAAATGTTTTTTTTACATTACGTTTTATGCACGAAATTTTATTATATTTATATATATTTATATATATATATATTTTTAATAAATTTATTTTATACAAAATAGATTGTGCACCATTAGACCGTTGAGGGAATAATATATAATATTCACTCAACGATTAGACTGTTATTCCAGATTATTCCCTGGTGAAAGACATGACTGTGTTACTTCAATTTAAAACTAAATTGCTCATAATTTAATTTTACACTCGGCGTGTTGACTACACTATAGTCCAAAATGGTAATATATTTATGAAAGGCACCCCCCAACCCCAAAAAATCAGGGGTAATAAAATAATCCTTGAGCATATTTTGTAGTCAAATAAAGTAAGTTAGATGCAGAGGCGTAGCTAGAAACTAAAGGCAAAGGTGCCTGATGATGGTTCATAATTTATACGTTATGAAAACAATTTTAAAGCACAGCTAAACAAAAAAACGTTTCAAGGGACCTTCAAAATCTCTTAGCTTAAATACGCCATGGTTTAGGGAACAATCAAGAAATTATTTCTCGTGAAAATCGCTCTCGACCAACTTATTTTTGATGTAGGAATTCACGGAGGTAGGCCATATGCTCTTCCATGAACGCGTTTATAAAAAATAAAAAAAAAAAAAATCTGCCCTCCAAATTGAATAGATCGAACAGCACATGAGCGGACTGGAAGCAACATAACAACGCATGTACGTACTTAAAAGTTGAAACCTAACGAGCAGTAAAACTACTACTATAGGTATCATTAAGATATTTGGGAATATGCAACTATTCTGCCGAGACAAGGCGACGAAAACCTTTTCTAACGATATTGAGGTAAAGTCTGATCTATTACTGACAAACTGTGTCTCACCGTCGTTTTCTTTTTTTTTTTTAATAATTTATATTGTGTCTCCACCCCATGACTGTGTCGTGACTCGTGTTACGGGTATTTAGATGAGCGAAGCGATGACTTCAATTTCACTTACCCCGAGAAAAATAGGTCGGGTGTTTTTTTGTCTGTTTGTTCGCTCTTTACCGGGCAAACGGCAAATCCAAACTTTATGAAAATTGGAATGGACCTTCGAAATCTCTGAACTTAGACTTGACACGTTTATGGGTACAATCGACGAAATATTTCTTTGGATTTTTTTTGGATTTTAACTAACTAGTAATGAATTTTGCAATAAACAGAAAAAAAAATTGTCAAACATGACATTTTCCGAGCTAGGTCCCATCGGCAAAAATCTCCCATAAGAAATAACATGGGGACGATCTTTATGCCCCGTGACCTTGTAGGATTTTGATCCAAAAAAATATTGGCCATTATTGACGTACTCTATACAGCCTTTTCTGTAAATTCTCTATATTTTGTTTTGTAATTTGGGCAAGTAGTTTGGTCAAAATATGCTGATTACCAAGATAGGGTGTGATTTTGGAATGCATATTTTTGCGTGTTTGAGGGTATATTTGGGCACAGTTTCAAGACACGATGTAAAAAATGGGCAATTTAGGTCAATGGTACTATGCTCTAGTATCTATGTGGACCAAAAAAGAAGCAGGTTAAAGCCGATTTAAGAAATTTCCCAAAACACCGATTTTCGTAAATTTCTGGATCAAAAAAGTTGAAACATTCGTGTTAAATCACGGTTACAAGATATAATTTTTTAAACTGTCAGTTTAGTGTAGTATTGTGCTATAGATCATGTGCTAAAAATTTTTTTTTTGAGTTAATAGCCCCTTAAATTAACTTTAAAGGAACGTTTGAAATCACGAAACTTAGATATGTTATTATTTTAGGGTCAATCTAAGAAATATTTCTTGTAGAAATTGTACTATTACGATTTTTTACTCACATTTTTTAAATGATATTTTTGTGATATTTAGGCCGATTCTAACCAAACGGGTGTGGCTCCAACGTTCATATTTTACATGGACATTAAGATTATAGTGATGTAGTGCCTTTTGAAAGAAAAAGTTGAAAAAGTTGTGCTGACATCATAGAAATAAAGGTTTTAATATAAGCCTTTTATAGGTTTATAATAATAATTAGTACCTAATAATAACAAGTAACTACAGAAACTTGACAAAAATCACAATGTGTTCCTAGAGATTTTTTCTAGGTGCCCGTTAGGGCGCCGCAGCCAAGCCGCGGTGCGCTACACACTCAAGCACCTTATACACCTAGCAGAGTTGGGGTGATTTCGAGGTGTTACCCAGCCGTCATGTAACGTGATGTGAACTTGAAAACTATCACAATCGAGGGGATTTAGGTACCTGACAACACATCATGCCAAATTTTATTGGGGTACGACCATTCCTTCTTGGTGAAAAAATGGCTTGAAACATGCTCAAAATCACTTTAAGGATGTTAGCTACTGCTAACATCTAATTCGTCAGTTTCAATCGGCCCGCGATTCTGACCAGACGGGTGGGGCATTGTTCATATTTTACATGGACATTAAGGTTATAGTAATATAGTCTCTTTTGAAAAAAAAAGTTGAAAAAGTTTGCTGGAAGGCTTCCAAATAAAGGTTTTAAATAAGCCTTAAACACTAGGCATACAATCAACAAGTAACCATAGTTACTTGACACTTGTTGACGGTATAAGCAGAGTTAGGCGGGAAAGTGCGATACGTAAACAAATGGAGGACATTTTAAATTTTGCTTCTATGTGTGAAATGAGAAAAGTTGTCATTATACTCTCATAAAACAAATCAGAAACCGTCCCTGACCTAGGCCCAGATGTAGAAAATTATTTATAATACAACAGTGTAAGTCTAAAGTTCCATTAGGCTATAGGACTAGATACAATTATTACTTACATTACATGTTTGACAAGCCTAGCCAACCCTAGGCCAGCACAACATAGTTCTGACACACTTCCCGCACAATAAACTAGTTTTGATTACTAAAAGCCTAATGCAGATAAACAATAGTATGATTGTCCACCAAGGCCATGGTGGTATATATCTTTAGGTGATTTCACTGCCAGAATTCTGTGGTCGCTTAATGCACGCAGTGCAGGCGGTCGCCGACAGAATGCGCGACGTGTCAGGTGGTAGTCACGTGACGTAGAACTTACAAGATGGCGGCCTTGGGGACCAATCAGATGGCTCGAATTCGGAAATTCGAATGTTCCGCCTACGGATCTGAATGCACGGCCTTCAATAAAGTGCATACACACCGCCATCTCTCGAGGTATTAGAGTCGATAAAGAAGTTTGGAAAAACTTCTTTATCGACTTTCTCGTCACGTGACTACCACCTGACACGTCGCGATCCTGGCGGATTCTGTCTGAACTGCGTGCATTAAGCGACCACAAAAATAGCATTGCTGGATACGCAAGTGAAATCACCTAAAGATATATACCACCATGACCTAGGCTATACAAAAATGTTCCGAAATAATACACATATTCTTTTCTTTTTAGCCATGTTGAGCCATGATCAAAGTCAGCTTGCTACTACACACAATGTCGAAGCAAGGTGTCGAATATGAGCGTGATCATCTGTTTGTTTACATAATTGCAACAATCAAATCATTTCATGCAACTCGTCTTTCGATTGGCCCGCGTTTATGAAGGCACTGCCATCTAGAATAAATATAGAACGTTTTCGAGCTCTTGTCTGGATCAAATACCGTAATATTACACTACGTTTAATACAGGAAAGATGGCTGTGTTTCCATTGTTGTGGGAGGAGACAATTTGGATCAGCGCCCCTGGCGGCATTGGCGTTACATTGGGCGCGAAATTCAAATACTGGAGTTAGCGCATAGATTATTTTACCGGGTCGGGTTTGAGTGTAATTTTCCAATTGGATAATTACGTTACACGACAAAACAAGGGCAAGATACCCCTGGGCAGGCTAATACATAATATTACTATCGAAAACACTTTAACTCAGACTATTTTAGTCGCCACTTCTTGCACCTGAGAGGAGTAATCACAACACTAAGGTTATTAGTACCTTACGGTTATTATTTTTTTTTAAAAGATTGGGGCGAAAGGGGAAACGCGGTGGTACACGGTGAGGGTATGCCTATGCTATTCAGAAACAGACAGGGGGAAGGTTGGCGGGGTAGGGGCCGGTGGGTTGTGACGAAATCAGGCCGCGGGGCTGGCACGGGGAGGGGTTGTTGGGGGTTGCCCCACGTCGTGATCGTTGTCGCCTGCGTCATCGTCCGTCTTGTCATTGTCGTCGTCGTCGTCGTCGGTGAGGTAGTCAAAGAGAAGGGGAAATTTTCTCGAGGGCAGACGACGTCCTCTTCTTTGCCTTGTACGATGAGCATAAGAGGTAAGCTCTGGGCCTATTCGACTCCCCGGGTTCAGGCATGCTGAACCCATCTGGACACTCAGACGGTCGCGTGGATAGACACACAACTTGGTGTGCATATTATCATGTATACTGCCACTACAAGCATTAAAACCGTATAGTAAGGCATGGGGAGGGGTTGTCATTCCTTTTAATTTTATGCTTCTGTGCATAGCAACAAAAATAAGATTAACATATTATATTGCATCTTTATTGCAAGTGTAGCTATGGTGAAAACAAATATTATGATCATCCTTTATTCATTTTAGGGTTAGGCCTATTACTAATATTAAAGTGTGCCAGGAACTAGATTAGTAATACTTTGTATACACATTTAAAAACATGTATTGATATCTAGTTCTTCAGTAACCAATACAAAATTATTAAATACACAAGAACAATCAATACAAATACGTAGGCTAGTGATAATACGAGTACCTTTGAGCA
This sequence comes from Sweltsa coloradensis, assembly GCA_024449915.1. Taxonomy (NCBI): domain Eukaryota; kingdom Metazoa; phylum Arthropoda; class Insecta; order Plecoptera; family Chloroperlidae; genus Sweltsa; species Sweltsa coloradensis. Next base: position 248,444 of record JAMZAV010000441.1, read on the forward strand.
TGTCTGTCAAGATAATAATATAATAATGACATGTTTATGTTTTGTTTAGAGCAAAGCAGTCACTTGTCTCCCGATTTAACGCCTTCTTTAATGTATTTTAATTGTTTTGGCGTCCAGATGGCCGTGGTAATGTAACTCCAATGCCGCCAGGATCGCTGTTGTTAGTTGTCTCCCGTTTTACAGCCCTCTTTCCTGTATTAAACGTAGTGTTATATTACGGTATTTGTCTGGATTTCGTGAACCTCACCCCACGTAAATAACAGCCCATGACGTTTTCCACGATACCGTTCAAGAATACCAATTCCTTCGAAAACGAAAACGACTTCGTTTTCTAATTGCGTTTTCAACTCATCTCCCACGAACTCAAGAATTGGGGTCCAGTCCTTATACCGTCGTTATACCATGGTTATACCACCTATACCCAGGATGTACATGAATCCGGGTCTAGATATTTTACATCCTTTTGTTATTGCTAATACCATAGAAATTAAATCAACTTTGATAAAATTATAATATTTTAACAAATAATTTTACAATGGAACTTGAAAAAGTAATGAGATCACACAGATAACAAAAACTTGTAGAAATACAGCCAAACCTTACACACTCAAAAGAAATGAGATCTAAAAAAAGGGCCAAGCTCATCTACCCTTCCACATTTGCGCATTCTTAATTCATAAACGTACAGTGTCCCATAACAGCATCCTCGAAAAGCTTGGCAAAATAAAATTTGCATGTTATTACGTTTAAATTAATTAGAAAAAAGAACTTGGTTGAACTATTACGTTTAAATTAATAATCGCAAATTCTATTTTGCCAAGCTTTTCGAGGATGCTGTTATGGGACACTGTACGTTTATGAATTAAGAATGCGCAAATGTGGAAGGATGAGCTTGGCCCTTTTTTTAGATCTCATTTCTTTTGAGTGTGTAAGGTTTGGCTGTATTTCTACAAGTTTTTGTTATCTGTGTAGCAATCATAGCACAGAAATAGTCAACACAAAAAGCTCATCCATCAACCTCGACTGGAAAAAGCGTTATAACGAAGCTTCCTAGTTATTACAACGCGTGTTGCTGTTATTTTCTTTGTATTATTTTTGAATTATGCTCATACCGTAATGCAGGAGTCGGAATGATTGTGTACTTCATTGTTTTGGGTACCTAGCTATTTAAACGCAATTGTAAATATTCACCCTTATGGTATCATTGTAGACTGTGAGTGCCATAAAACCAAGACTTTATAGTCCTCTCGGTGCGAGTGGTTTACGTACTCATGTTAAAGAAAGGATAATAATAAATATGTACAGTTATTAGATTTGCGGGAGTTAGCCAATCATTTTTATTTGAAAATTTCGACTGTAGCTTGTTGGAGGACCTTCTATGTGGTACCATCCAGATCATGCTTTGAGACGAAATATATCATACTGTCATCTGACGAACGACAAAAAGTCCTAAGTAAAACGTTCCAATTCAATTCTAATATTTCACGTAGCCTACTACTATTGAGATGCCGAGGTTACTGTGCAGCATCGAAATCTCTGTAACATGCAAAGTGCCCTTGACAAAAAATATATATAAAATATTCTTCATTATTAAAGATGAAAGGTTTTGAGAATGACAAAAATGGGAGCTACGGTACGTATAATTTTGTATGAACATTAGTGTTGTAAGACGGAATGGAAACAAGCCTCTATTTAGTCTTGGGGGTCAAGTAACAGAATATACCAAACACATTCCCTAACAGGCAAGTTAAATATATTTTATTAATCTCCCTTTAAATTTAAAAATTAATTATTTCGAGGAACGCATTTTGAATTAATTACAAAATAAACTTCTCAGCATAAGTTGTTGTTATAAGTTTTTTTTTCGAATTTTGTACAAACATCCATGAAACAAAAGATGTCTCACTGAAGAAGAAAGAAGAAGTTTGATGAATCACATCTGTACGACTATCATTTTAACCTATAGTGGGGGACCCAACCTGCATCTCGTAGGCTATTTGTGAAAGAGTATAGCGGTAAACGGCATTATTTTCAGTTAGGCCATACGAGTATTTTCCCCCTTCCTGGCACTTCGAGAAATGCTGCAGAGGGCGTCGACGGCGTCGCGACGCCAACAGCCTTTATTGGCTCCTAAGTCAGTAACTATTCACCTGACAGAAAAATATGTAGGAAGTAGATTGTAGAGAATGAACGGATGAACACTTGTGTGCAGTTTCGTTGCTCTAGAGCACAAATGAGGTGGCGCCAGGAGCGTCGCGACGCCTATTTCACTATTTTGCCTATAACTCCTGAACGTCTCATTTAACATAAATTTTTCTAGGAAATATAAATTGGAGTGTAACTACGTAAAATGTATGTTGTTTGTGTCAGTAATTAACGAAATAATGTGTAATTAATGAAAAATGTATGTATGGCTAATCACATTCAATGTAATTTACATCTTTTTATTTTATTTTCGACGTTTAAATTATGACTGAATGTGAAGATGGTCAATATGGCAAATAATATTATTATATACTTATATTTAGGCATTTTATTAATAAGTAAGGTACATATAATTAGTAAAAATAAAGTACAATTCTAATTGTTAGTTTTTTTATGTTGTTAAATGTTGTTAAAACGTTTTTAACGTTGAAGCGGATGTGATCTCACAAGAAGTGAACATTGCAAACGTTGTGACCCATGAAAATGTAGAAACATGTTCAGCACCACATTACCAAGCAGTAATACGATCCCACCATGGTCTGCTTATAATTCAATGATGACTACTATAACACCTCTCACCCGATTCGGTGCTGCCCCTCCCCCTCTAATCGCTGCACCAGCACACGAGTGGTCATCTCTCCTAACAACGCTGAAACAAGCTCAATGAATCTAAACCCACATTGTTGGTCCCGGTTAAACGGTGTTTTTCCATGATATTGCTGGCTTGTACGTTGTTCCCTGCAAAACAACTTCAAATGCACAGGAAGGATCTGAATAACATTATTCTTCGTCCAGGAGAACTGCATACTGTGATGGCTATGCTGAGGTCAATTGGACCGCATGTGGAAAATAGTGGTACTATGATAACTCGTGGTTTGAAGCGGGTTTATATGGAACTGCAACTGTTTGTCAAATACTGGTCTGTAAACATGTCGACATGGTAGTTGAAGCTCACTTGAACACCTTTTTACCTTCACACATTTTTTATTGATCTTTTCTAGAAAAAAACCCAGAAGTGCAGGCAAGTTTCTTTGTATGGCCCAGGTGATTTAGAAGGCATGCAAAGAAGGGGATGTTGCTGCAATAAAGAAAGAAAACAGTGATGTTTTAGTGAGCTCGATTCAATAAAGTTCAGAGGTTGTTGTCGACCTTTGTTTAAAGCTGTTATTCAATACGTGAAAATGGTAGTTGAGCTATTATTGTTTAGACGAGCTGTTCGTACATTTGATTGGCCTTTACACTTGTCTTCATTAGAAATGCTAGTCAAGTATTTCTTTTCTCACGATAAAAGGAATTATGCTCGTGTGATCCCACTTTATCTCGTCGAGATGAGGGAGATAGAGTTTAATGCGCCAGATACTTGGAAAGAGTTCATCGAAGGAAACTGGGTTGTAAACAAAAATTAAATCGTAGGCTACCATTAGCTAACTTGTTGGACTCATTGGTGTCACAAAGACATCAAAGGCACACTCGTGCAAACAAAAAGATAGACAAACTACCCAACACAGAGAAAATTGCTAGCATTTTCAGAAAGTTTATCATATCCATTTACTGACACTTCAAATGAGTAAGTTAAATTTTGGGAACTTGGTAATGCCTGAAGTTGTTGCGAATGTGTTGCGACGAAATGAAGTGGGAATCGAGAAAATAAACGAATTTGTAACAGAGCGCATTCAAAGCAACACGGTAATGTTTGGTCTCCGATAAAACATTAATCTGAATAATGTGGAAAACGACAACAAAAAGATCAAATCAAGGCTAAAACTCGAGAAAGCTTGTAGTAGCCAGGTCAAGACCTGTTTTAGATTTGAAAGAATTGCCATTGGTGTGTAGAATTCTCTGTTGTTTTCCCCCAATACTATTTTCTATGATGGTACCTTACACCACTGCTCTATGAAAAGTCCTTGACGGCTATTTTGGAGGAATTAACAGAAAATAAAAGTGGGCTAACCGCTAAATTACATAAACTCAACGCCGACTGCTGCCTGTGAAGCAATGTTGACAGTCGCGATAATAGACGCAATGGCAGAAGTTCAATCTCTAATTAACATCCCAACACAACCACTTGCGTTCAAGTTGTGATCTTTTTATAAGTAGGCTGCAAAGTAAACACAGCAAATTCGAAGAGGTTCACATAGTGTTTGATAGGTATGAGTATGACATTGTTTCTTTAAAATCAGCGACACAAGACAATCGCCGAGGAGGAAAAGTTGCAATAGCTTACAGAATAACTGATAATACACCAATTTGGGAACTTAAGTTTTAAAACAACTTCTTGTTCATACCAAAACGAAACATGAACTGACATTAAACCTGTCAGATAATATCATAAAAGCCACACAAAATTTACAACGTCAAACGGTTGTAGCTTGGAGCAACAAAATTGTAAGTTTCTAAGATGTTTTCTAAGGGAGCTAGCAAGAAGAAGCTGACACGAAAATGTCATCAATATCAATATATTCTCGCCAGATACTGATGTTCTTATTCTTGCACTTCGTCGGTACCCACAAATATGCAAGAACACGCAGTTATGACAGGAATGGGAGACAAGGCAAGAAGCATTTAACTTGGCTTGTTGCATGGGGAACTTGGGGGTGAAAGAGCGTCTCTTTACCAGAATTTTACGCTTTTACCGGAAGCATAAAAAACACCGGGGATTTAATGGAAAAGGAAAACTGACATGTGGAAAACTTTCATGAAATCTGACCTTGGAGTGACATCAGCGTTTACAGATTTATGTTCGACTGCTGATTTAAAAGATTCTGTTAGGGCTGATATTGAAAGTATGATTGTCAGTTGTATTCGCCTCTTACAAAACTCGGTGGTATATTATGTTCAAGAGAAAAGGCTGTGAAGCAAGAAAAACTTCCACCAACAAAGGTGCTCCCGCAACACAGAAATTTTACGTGCTCATCACCAATCCTGGATATGGAACAAAACGACACGTTCCTAAACCCCGTTGATTTACTTCTACATGATTATGGATGGGTGCTGAAAGAAGCCGTGGGTTTTAAGCACTTAAACACTCCTTACACCTGTGCCAACTGCAGTGGTGCAATTAATAAAATCAAAGTATTTCCACATGATGCAGTTGCAGGGCACACAAATTAGTGTGTACTGAACTTTGTGGTTTTCACAACTGAAGATGACGAGGATGGGGAGTGTCAAAACACTACAACTCTGAATACAGACACAGAAGAGATGAGGATGACGAGGATGACTTGAAAAAAGTTAAGTGGTGGATTTTTAACAATACTTTCAGTATCGGTAGTACACTTTTAAACGTATTTTGTAAAGTATCTGTGTTTTCCAAGTTTTTATGCAAAGACGTATGAATAATCAAGGAAACTCAGAGAAAATTAATTTTCTTAAAAAAAAAAATAATTAATTTTTTTTATTTTTTGTTTGGTAGGCACCTTACTTAACAAAATACAATAACAATAATTAACAATAATAAAGCCTACATATTTTAAAATAATATAATTATATTTGCCATATTTACCACTTCATAGTCAGTCATAGTATAAACGTCAAAATTTAAAAAATGAGGCAACTTACTGTGAATGTGTTAGGCCCATATATACATATTTTTCATTAATTACCCATACTTTCGTTAATTACTGACACCAACAACATTAATTTTATGAAGTTACACTCCAATTGATATTTCATACAAAAAAGCTTCTATCATTTTTCTGTTTAAAAGAGATGTTCAGGAGTTATAGGCAAAATAGTGAAATAGGCGTCGCGACGCTCCTGGCGCCACCTCATTTGTGCTCTAGAGCAACGAAACTGCACACAAGTGTTCATCCGTTCATTCTCTACAATCTACTTCCTACATATTTTTCTATCAGGTAAATAGTTACTGACTTAGAAGCTAATAAAGGCTGTTGGCGTCGCGACGCCGCCGACGCCCTTTGCAGCATTTCTCGAAGTGCCAGGAAGAAGGAAAATACTCGTATGGCCTAACTGAAAATAATTCCGTTTACCGCTATACTCTTTCACAAATAGCCTACGAGATCGAAAATCATACAGGTTGCTCCTCTACTACTACTTCTACACACAAATTAAAGGTATATTATATTATATATTGTAGTTCATAAACTAAATTCATGTTTAAAATAAAGATCGATTGGTGATTGAAACGGACACTACCTCATGATGTCCGCACATAAATTTCACAACACTTCAACCCACACTGACACATACTGACAATTTGAGTGATTTCAGTATTCAGTATTTATTGGTATTATACTCATTAATGTTAAAATGCGTTGTACATATCACGATATAACAATGAATGGTATATAAAATGGGGTTTAAACGTATTGCATGATCCTTTAGTTTTTACATTTTGGTGTATACATCATAAGTCAGAAGACTGAATACCGGTACTAATAACTAAGTCTACCATATTCTTGTCATTGACAAGTACTTGTGTAGTTTAGTGTGATCTTCTTGGTTCTTGTCATGTTGGTTCTTGTCTAATCTTGTCACTTGTGCTATCTAGTGTATTTTTGTCTATTCTTGTTAAATAATTCTTGTTGGTTTCTAGTCAAAAAATGTTCTTGTCTGTTCTTGTCAACTTACTAATAAGAATACACTAAAACAGACAAGATTTTTCATCAGGGACGTGCCGGTACCGGGTTTCCCCTCCTCCCTTCTGTTCATACTTCATCCTCATCTATCACCACTCACCGTCTCGAATAGCCAAAGTGCATTAATATGAGACGTTCTACTAGGTAATCTTATCAGCTCTCACTCAGTTTTTGTCCACAGAGGTAAGGAACACAATCTCCAGCATGTTCATACTATGTTGGTGCCTCGGGATTTGTTAACACGATTCCGGCTAAACCGATACTCAAATGGCGACGAAATTTCCTGGAGACCTTCGAAATCTCTGAACTTAGAACTGCCACGTTTTTGAGCGCAATCGGAAAATTATTTCTCATGAAAATCGCAACTTTACGATTTTTTTCGATTTTTTAAAAATTTCTTCGACTTATAACATCTACATGCTTCTCGATTTGGTTAATCGGGAAACAATCCCGTGGGTGTAATTGTTTTTATTTACTACAATTCAGAAATTTAAAAAGTCCGCCCCAACCGGGAATCGAACCACGGATCTCCCACATTCCAGGTGAACGTCTTAACCACTAGACCATCAGGACGTCCCCGTGGTTCGATTCCCGGTTGGGGCGGACTTTTTTAATTTCTGAATTGTAGTAAATAAAAACAATTACACCCACGGGAGTGTTTCCCGACTAACTAAATCGAGAAATAAACCCTCGCTCATACCTGCGTAAAGGTAATGACAATAATTAATGTTTGGTGGTCAGTTCAAAGGCAGCAGATATTCGTTGCAGTACTGTTCCATCCATTCAGATGTATAATCCAACTACAATTCAGAGATTAAAATGTACCCGTCCTGATGGTCTAGTGGTTAAGACGTCCACCTGGAATGTGGGAGATCCGTGGTTCGATTCCCGGTTGGGGCAGACTTTTTTAATTTCTGAATTGTAGTAAATAAAAACCTACATGCTTAATCCGATTTTAATGATTTTTTTCACAGAACCTTAATTTCATGAATTAAAATATTCGTGTGAAATTTGAGCGCAATCGAAAAATTATTTCTCATAAAAATCGAAATTTTACAGGTTTTTTCTTTTTTAAAACAATTCTTTGACTTATAACACCTACATGCTTTATCTTATTGAAATGATTTATTTACAGAACCTTAATTTTACGTGTAAAATTTGAGCGCAATCGAATAATTATTCCTTATGAAAATCGCAATTTTACGATTTTTTCTTTTTTTTAAATTACGATTAATTAAAAAAATAAAGTTATTTTTTTATTTAATTTAATTTAATTTAAAAAAATTCTTCAACTTTGTAACAATTTTTTCACAGAACAACAGAAAATCCGCATAACACATGGCAGCTCATTGCACCAATTACGCTCATTCAACAACGCGCCTGAAAAAGCGTTTGCGAAGCTTCCTAGTTTTATGAATTAATATAGTCGTGCAAAATTTGAGCCACATCGAAAAATTATTTCTCATAAAAATCGCAATTTTACTTTTTAAAAAATCTTCGACTTGGATGAGCGTAGCGAGCGAAGCGAAGATTTCATTTCACTACACTGGAGGAAAAAATCCGGAATGCTTGTTTTTTCCTGTATTTTTTCCTGTTTGTTAACACGATTCCGGCTAAACCGATACTCCAATTGCGATAAAATTTTGTGGAGGCCTTCGAAAACTCTGAACCACGTTTTTGACCGCAATCGAAAAATTATTTCTCATGAAAATCGCAATTTTTACTATTTTCTTTCGATTTTTAAAAATGTCTTCGACTTATAACACCTGCATGCTTTAAACGATTCTAATGATTTTTTAACACAACCTTAATTTTATGAATTAATATCTTCGTGTGAAATTTGAGCGCAATCGAAAAATTATTTCACATAAAAATCGAAATTTTACGATTTATTTGATTTTCTAACTTTCTTTGACGAATAACACCTGCATGCTTTATCCGATTGTAATGATTTTTTCACAGAACCTTAATTTTATGAATTAATATATTCGTGTGAAATTTGAACGCAATCCAAAAATTATTTCTCATGATAATTGCAATTTTACGATTTTTTATTTTTAAAATTTCTTCGACTTATTACACCTACATGCTTTATTCGATTGTAATGATTTTCTCACAGAACCTTAATTTATGAATTACTAGGAAAACGCTTAAGTCCCGCCGCGTTGTTGGATGAGCGTAATTGGTGCATTGAGCTGCCATGTGTTATGCGGATTTTCTGTTCTGTGAAAAAATTATTACTAAGTTGAAGATTTGTTTTAAATTAAATTAAATAAAATAAATAATAAACTTAATTTTTTTAATTTTTTAATTAGGCCTAATCGTACTAATTAAAAAAAAGAAAAAATCGAAAAATTGGGATTTTTATAAGAAATAATTATTCGATTGCGCTCAAATTTCACACGAATATATAAATTCATAAAATTAAGGTTCTGTGAAAACATTATTACAATAGAATAAAGCATGTAGGTGTTAGAGGTAAAAAAAAATTGTTTTAAAAAAGAAAAAAACCACAAAATTTATATTTTCATGACAAATAATTTTTCGATTGCGCTCAAATTGAAAAAATCATTAAAATCGGATTAAACATGTAGGTGTTATAAGTAAAATAAATTTTCAAAAAATCGAAAAAAATCGTAAAATTGCGATTTTCATGAGAAATAGTTTTTTGATTGCGCTTAAAAACGTGGCAGTTCTAATTTCAGAGATTTCGAAGGCCTCCATAAAATCTTATCGCAAACTGAGTATCGGTTTAGCCGGAATCGTGCTGACAAACACACAAAAATACAGAAAAAAAAGGAAGAAAGAAAAAAAAAAATTCGGATTTTTTTCTCCAGTGTAGTGAAATGGAATCTTCGCTTCGCTCGCTACGCTCATCCAAATATATTCGTGTGAAATTTGAGCGCAATCGGAAAATTACTTCTTATGAAAATCGCAATTTTACGATTTTTTAAAAATTTCTTCGACTTATAACACCTATGCTTTATCCGATTGAAATGACTTATTCACAGAACCTTAATTTTATGAATTTTTATATTCGTGTGAAATTTGAGCGCAATCGAATTTTTTTCTCGTGATAATCACAATTTTACGATTTTTTTAACATTCTTCGCCTTATAACCCATACAGCACATGATATTGTCTGAATGTTCATTTCAAGTTCACGATGTTAATATCGCGATATTTACATTGTATGAACGTTGAAAGAACATTTGTGAGTTAACATTAAAAGCGTAATGATTACTGAACGTTCCAAGAACATTCATTTTCAAATATTCATTCGACATTACGTTTTGAATATTCATACAATGTGATATAATAATATATGATGATTAAACGTTCTATGAACATCATATACGTTACTATGTTTGAACATTTTAAAAATTGAATTATGGAAATGGCGGCGTTCTGTATCGTAACTCAAATGCATGTGAACAAATTCATATTTTTAACGGTTAAATAACGTAATGTTTCTAATATTCCTTCAATATAGATATGATATTCTTCTTTGAACATTTGAATTCTCAACGGTTTTTTGCGGCGTGGGGTAGCTTGTCCCGACCTGTCTGTGCTCATTCGACGATCAGTCGTCGGGAGAGGAAGACGTGTATGTGTGGTCGTTGTTTTTAACATGACTTTAAAAGAGGTGTGAAACGGGTCATTGCGCCCAGAATGGTGTTCAAGTGAGCTTCAACAACCATGTCGACATGTTTACAGACCAGTATTTGACAAACAGTTGCAGTTCCATATAAACCCGCTTCAATCCACGCGTTATCATTAGTACCACTATTTTCCACATGCGGTCCAAGTGACCTCAGCATAGCCATCACAGTATGCAGTTCTCCTGGACGAAGAATAATGTTATTCAGATCCTTCCGGTGCATTTGAAGTTGTTTTGCAGGGAACGTACAAGCCAGCAATAAATATCATGGAAAAACACCGTTTAACCGGGACCAACAATATGGGTTTAGATGGGGCTTGTTTCAGCGTTGTTAGGAGAGATGACCACTCGTGTGCTGGTGCAGCGATTAGAGGAGCAGCACCGAATCGGGTGGGAGGTGTTATAGTAGTCATCATTGAATTATAAGCAGACCATGGTGGGATCGTATTACTGCTTGGTAATGTGACTGAACATGTTTCTACATTTTCATTGGTCACAACGTTTGCAATGTTCACTTCTTGTGAGATCACATCCGTTTCAACGTTAAAAACGTTTAAACAACATAAAAAAACTAACAATTAGAATTATACTCTATTTTTAGTAATATGTACCTTACTTATTAATAAAATGACTACATATTAGTATATAATATAATTATATTATTTGCCATATTGACCATCTTCACAGTCAGTCATAATTTAAACGTCGAAATAAAAAAAAAGATGTAAATTACAGTGATGTGATTAGCCATATAGTCATATTTTTCATTAATTACACATTATTTCGTTAATTACTGACACAAACAACATACATTTTACGTAGTTACACTCCAATTTACATTTCCTACAAAAATGCTTCATATCATTTTTCTGTTAAATGAGAGGTTCAGGAGTTATAGGCAAAATAGTGAAATAGGCGTCGCGACGCTCCTGGCGCCACCTGATATGTGCTCTAGAGCAACGAAACTGCACACAAGTGTTCATCCGTTCATTCTCTACAATCTACTTCCTACATATTTTTCTGTCAGGTAAATAGTTACTGACTTAGGAGCCAATAAAGGCTGTTGGCGTCGCGACGCCGTCGACGCCCTCTGCAGCATTTCTCGAAGTGCCAGGAAGGGGGAAAATACTCGTATGGCCTAACTGAAAATAATGCCGTTTACCGCTATACTCTTTCACAAATAGCCTACGAGATGCAGGTTGCTCCCCTACTAATTGTTTTAATCGAACGTGTACGGTATACAAAAAAATGCAGATAATTTTTTTTTCGGTTGAATACAGTGAATGGTGAATATTTACTGTCGTATGAGTATTAACAAAAGTCTACTATTGAGATGAGAGTTACAAAGATTTGAATAATTTGTTAAAACAATGAATTGTTGGAATAGCAATAATAGACTCGAAAGATTTTGTTTGCACACAACATATTATTTTGATCGACTCATCTGTTTTATAAAAGGTGAAAATTAATTTGTAGTCAAACAGTTGACTTTGTACAGTATCTGTAACTGAGACCAATTATTCTTACAATAATAAACAATAAAATACATTTGATATTGCAAGTAAGTGATGAATCAAATGCAAACAGATAGTGATTACATTATTACACCAATCCAATCCATTGATTAAATTAATAAAATTGGCATAACACAATAATAGATAGATAGTACTTTATTTGTTGTTTAAATACATACAGAAACATGTAACCTAACAACAAAAAGGCGAGGTTCAATCCAACACGATTGATCTTCCACCTAAGCCATATTGGGCAATGCAACTAGCAAAGGCATATCGTTCTTAACTCTTCTAGACTACTCTAAAGCATTTGACTCCATTAACCATGAGCTTTTATTTGCCAAACTAAGAATACTTGGGTTTTCAAGCCTCGCCATTAAGTATTTCAAAAGTTATTTAGATCACAGAACACAAATAGTTCGCATACAACAGCAAAACGGCAATTTCCTCTCCTCTAATCCCATGGCTATAACAAATGGAATCCCACAAGGGTCAATTCTTGGTCCCCTTGCATTTAACATATATGTATATGACATCCCTCATGCTGTTAAGCATTGTAAAGTAAAACAATATGCAGATGACATCCAAAGCCTAATTTGCTGCCCGGATATAACGAACTTAGACAACTGCATAGTGTCCCTGAACAGTGACCTAGAATCCCTTGCACTATGGTCACAGAGAAATAGTCTTAGTATTAATCCCAAAAAATCAGTTGTATTACCCATAGGCAATGAAGAAATAACTCATCGCAACATTCCATTTCAAATTGAGATAAATGGAGACAGTATTAAAATGGTCGATACCGTCTGTAACTTGGGCATCTGGTTCCAATCTGACATGACCTGGAAGTACCACATCATGAAATGTTGTACGAAGGCCTATTCAATATTACGTTATCTATATCGTTTCAGAAAGTTGCTATCCATCCCTATCAAAAAACTATTAGCAGAATCTCTGGTCCTCTCTGTATTTGACTATTGTGATTATGTATACACAGGCATAAACAAATCACTCGAATATGACATCCAGAAGGTCCAAAACGCATGTGTACGTTTCATCCTTAATGTATCTTATAGAGAACAAATATCACCTCATCTCCCTGCACTTGGATGGTTAAACATGAAAAATCGGAGAAATTTTCACATGGCAACTCTAATGCATAAAATTGTAAATACTCAAACTCCGAAATATCTGTACCATAAACTCTCCCTCACCAAAAACTTACACAACCATAACACCCGCCAAACAAAAAACCTCGTCTTCAATCATCATAATTCCAAATCTTCCTCATCTTTTTCAATAAACGGGCCTAGACTTTGGAACAAATTACCTTTGGCCTTAAAGAGCACTAAATCAGTAGGTCCTTTTAAAACTAACTACAAAAATCACCTGATGAAAATACAGAAGGAAAGCATAATAATCCGAAATAAGGTTAAATCAAAACCACTCACTTGGGTACACTTCTACTTCATGACATACATATTTATTATAAATGCTCTTTTCTTTATTTTACTGCACTGTTGCAAACATAAGTGAAGTTTAGGCTTGTATCAAGTAATATGTGTAACCTTGAAATATGTGTTGTAGTTTTTAAGGTATTCTTTAAGTTAATTTTAAGTTAAGTTATTAAATAATTTAAGTTAATTCTAAGTCAGTCACTGGTTAGGTGGAAGAACGATCTGTCATCGAACCTCGCCATTTTTTGCTTTTTGTCCATGTGTTTCATGATTATTATCCATTATCCATGTAACCCATTGTACAACAAAAATAAAGACTGTCTATTCTATTCTATTCTATATACATACATAGAAATTTAACATTAAAAATGTTAATGTAACTCTTGTGTGATATCTTGACAGGTAATGTCCAGACCGGAAATATAACTTCTTGTAGCACATTTTCGCGTGAAAGCAGAGAAGAACAAGTATCATCTGATCATTGATCATCAAATTGATCATCTTCGTTATCGGTGATATATTGTTCTATTTTATCAAATGCTTCAGATAAGAGTGTCCTTGGGACGACCTTTAGATTTCTTGCTAAGAGGTTCGGTTGTTTGTTTTACTGCGATGTTTTTGACAGTTCGGAAATTTACATCACATGATTTGTGATAGGTGCATCCACAGTAAATCAAGTGAGTTCCGTTTGAGGTCTTGTAAGCTGTATTGTTTCCCCTGGGCAAAAAGTGCATAAAGTGTACCGATGGGATTATTGTCACCCTAAAAATGTATCAAAATGTGTTATGGACACATACGAACACAACCGCGAGTGATAAATCGAGTTCTCCGATCAGTAAACGGATAATTCGTCTATAAAACTCAATGTTACTTGTGTGGTGAAATAGCCAGAATTGGTAAAAAGAGGAAGTCAACGTCGGTATTCGCAGTTCGAAGTAGATCTGTGGATATGTGTATAAAAATCATCTGTGATAGCAGAAATGATAAGTGGGGAGATGAGGTGAGAGCTCATCTCAACTATGGTCATGACTTACACGCTGCAGAAGCCATCTATCACAAATCATGTGATGTAAATTTCCGAACTGTCAAAAACATCCCAGTAAAACAAACAACCGAACCTCTTAGCAAGAAATCTAAAGGTCGTCCCAAGGACACTCTTAGATCTGAAACATTTGATAAAATAGAACAATATATCACCGATAACGAAGATGATCAATTTGATGATTGATGATCAGATGATACTTGTTCTTCTCTGCTTTCACGCGAAAATGTGCCACAAGAAGTTATATTTCCGGTCTGGACATTACCTGTCAAGATATCACACAAGAGTTACATTAACATTATATTGTGTTATGCCAATTTTATTAATTTAATCAATGGATTGGATTGGTATAATAATGTTATCACTATCTGTTTACATTTGATTCATCACTTACTTGCAATATCAAATGTATTTTACTATTAATTATTGTAAGAATAATTGGTCGCATTTCCATTTACAGATACTGTACAATGTCAACTGTTTGACTAAAAGTCTATCTATCCATGAAGTACAAAGTGACCATCGACGGACGCGTCGGGTATGGGTATGAGGCAGCTGCTAAGGGTTGTCGCGTGTAGTCGTAAAATAGACCATCCTAGAAAGTGAGGGTTTTATACCCGCTGTATTAATTTATTTATTGATTTTTTTGTTTAATTGCAAATATCTAATAACGTTGTTGAAATATTAAGCGTGCGTCTTGAATTTCATTTTTTTGGACGAAATTCTACGTTAAAAACTGACTGAGTTACGGATAATGCTTCTATAACATATTTTGATAATATTATATAATAATATAATAATATTTATGTATTTCAGTCAGTTTTGATCGTAGACGCTAGGGAAAAAAACACATTTCATAAATCAAGCTACACATTTGAACTACGTTATGAAATATTTGCAATTATAAAAAAAATATTTTGCTGAATAAATTATTTTCATCACAATAGATTTGAAATAAGCGAAGGCAGGTAGAAACAAACCCATGTTCGCTCCCAAGTTCGGTCACGCCAAAAAAGGTGGAAAGGGAAAAATGCAGACAATAGACGGGACGACCGATCCCGGTCTCGTCCGCCGATGGTCACTTTGTACCTCAAGGATGGATAGACTTTACAAATATGTAGAATATACTGTAATTATACTAACTGAATAAACATAATTAACATGAGTCACCTAATAGCGATTACGTTTACATAACATTAATTTTCACCTTTCATACAACAGATGAGTCGATCAAAATAATATGTTGTGCAAACAAAACCTTTTGAGTCTATTACTGCTATTCCAATTCATTGTCTTAACAAATAATTCAAATCTTCGTAACTCTCATCTCAATAGTATACTTTTGTTCATACTCATACAACAGTTAATATTCACCATTCACTATATTCAACCGAAAAAAAAATTAGTTGCATTTTTTGTATACCGTATACACATTCGATTAAAACAATATAAAATCAATTATTAGTCTATTTAAGACAATTTTAATTACATTTTCGACCATTTGTATAACTTTATGGCACCATGTGACATGTGTGTAAGTATCAATAAAAAAAGTTTTTATGCAACAGTTAGGCCTACCTTTTAAAAAATTAATTTTAATTTATTATTATATTATTATGATCAAATTATTCAAATTAGTATAGCTTTGTAATTCGTAGTAGACTTTTGTCCATACCCAATAAACAGTTAGAATTGAACCTAAACTACATTTATCTGTAAAGATTTTTCATTTATCTTGATTTTTTTCGATGCTGTAGCGATTTCATTAAAACAATGGAAAATCAATAAAAAGTCGATTTAGCGGCAGTGTGACTAAATTTTTAGAAAATTTATTTTTCTGCGTCCTTTTGTAGTCACGCATAATTGTGAGAGTATCACTGAATATATTTTTTTTGTATATTAGCTTTGAAATGAATAATCAAGTTTTTTATCATTTCTAATTAAACCTTAATTTTAGGCAATTTCCCATACGATTTTGAAGGTAGACTTTATATAGGCGTATTCAGCGCAAAATTGTGTTCTAGAAAAGTTCAGAAACAAAACTCTTGCAATTTGTCCGGGGTTAGGCTACTTTTTTCGTTTCCTTGCCTGGCCTATTAGCTCGTGGCCTGCGGTCAAGACTAGGGCCCGAGTAGGCTACCTAAACCTATTGATTTTTAATATGATTCGGAATAGGAGGCATAGGCCCTATAAATAAAAATAACATGTCTATTAGCCCTTGCCTTTTATTATCAAACAACAAAGTTATCAATATCAGCATAATATAAAGACAAATTTGTATATTACTATTCTGCAAACCTTGACAAGTGATGTACGTATACAAAATACGGTCTAAAACATTCAATTTAGTTGGGTTCAACAGTTAAATCGTTGGGTGTCTAGTGTTCTAGAACACTAGACACCCAACGGTCAAATACATGGAAGATAACATTTAATGTGATAACATCAAAACAAAAGAAAGCTCTTGGGGACGGTAACTAGCGCTGTGGACAACAATTAACACTGTGCGCGTGGACAGGCAGGGAACGAGGAGCCACGGTCTAAGGGAGCCACGACGAACACCTAGGAGGCAGTGGTACACAGAGAACTTCTTAGACTTAGACCATCTATACCCTTCGGGTACACGGATAGCTCGGCAATATTCGTGAAGCCGACCTGCGGCCAGTTCCAAGAACTAGGTGGTGGCAAAACATTACGCGCGCTGCGTTTGACTGTATGCAAAGATACAGTAAAGAGCTGTAAAACAATCTGGATTTTCATTCCACGTGCAAATATTTTACTAAAATTATTTTTCGTAATGTATGACACTATTTTACTTTGGATAATTAATTATTGTGGTTATTGTGGTTAGAATCTACTGGTTTAACCAAATATATATTTTAGTCAACATAGACCTGAGAAAGCATATGGCCTGTCATAAACATAATATGCCTTATACTTCTGGTATATAATGGCTATTGAAGGCGATTTGGTATTATTATATAAATAAAATACAGTATAATGTATAAAGTGATTGATGTGTTATCATTTTTATAGTTCACTATAGCGCAAAATATAATTTCGTATTCATATGCATTATTAATTATTATACGTTTTGAACTGTTTTTCACAAAAATTGTTATATTTGGATGGAAACATAGGCCCAATCCCCTTAAAAAGTGCATACCAATGATCTTTACAGAGCTATTATTATTTTGTAGGCCCTCACTACAGCCAAACAATAACAGAGTGATTTTGAGAATGGCGACATCTGGTGTACCCCTCCCCCCCACCCTTTTCCTCAACAAACAACCTCACTTGCATAATAGGTGTACAATTGCACCTTTATCAAATATTAATAAATTATTTATTTATTTAATATTTTAAAAGTGTTACAAAATTCCATTCTATATAATACCATTGAGTATATAATCCATACTCAAAGATAATAACATTGAGTATAAAACCATCCTTCCATAATCAAAGATAATACTATACTCATTTAGCCATTCCTCCCTTATTAGCCCTATTTGCAAGGGGTTCCATGTCATCTTGGGTTTTTGATAGTTTTTTTTTTTTTATTATTTTTTAAGAGAGCATGATAGATAGGCTACTATTACTAAATTAAAATGACAGTTTACAAAATATATATATTTAAGCTATGACAAAACAAGATTTTTTAAAAGCTTTTTATCCTGAAATTTGAGATAATTATGGTGAATTCCGCTTCAACCTGCTTATTTTTTGGTTCACATACACACATAGCATCATACCAATTTAAAATGGACACTTAGAAACTTGCACGTATAATATACACTCTTAACACGCAAAAATATGCGTTCCGAAATTACACCTTCTCTAGGTGCATATTTTGACCAAACCACATGCCTAAATTACGTAGATGATTTACAGAAAACGTAGCCGAGTACCTACGTCAATGACGGCCAATTTTATATCAAAATTCTCTAAGGTCACGGGCTCAAAGATCGTCCCCATGTTATGTGAGATTTACCGGACGTCTAGATCGAAAATTAACAAGTTTGGAAAATTTTCTGGTAACGGTGGACCAACTAGTTAGTCAAAATGAAATATATTTTTTGAGTTTGGTGGGTGAAGGGTAAATACCCCTTTAAGAATAAACATTTCCTTCCCGTAAATAGAAATATATAGTAAATATGATGATGAAGATGTTGAAATCTGGCATATTTCCGCCAAACACATAGAAATAAATTTAGCCTATATCGGAATATGGTTAAAATAAATTAAAAACATCTTTGATGTGTTGTCCCAAGGAATAAATATGCATAATACATTTTAAGAAACCATCACATTGTCGAAAGTAACGAGAGATTCACTACTTTCAGTACGCGAAATTACTGTACGTTTCAATGGCACTACGCGCTTCTTGCCACCACCGACTTCCGAGAATCTCTCCCTCTCTCTCACTCTCTTTGTTCCCAGCTCGGCTTCAACCTCTGCAAAGGCAGGTATTCGCGGTTAAAACCTAACCAGGTTGCAGCACGGTCGTATGCCAACATGGCCGTCCGAAGGCAGATAAAAACAGGGCTGCATAGGGAGCAAGTGTTTTTCATGCTTAAAAGCATAATATTTCATTGCAAGCGTCAGTTCTAGAAGTATTTCCACTTTCCAGTAGTTGGGTACGATGGGGTAGGACAATCACTATATTTTGTAACCCTCAGCTGCAAAAAAACTAGCATAATAAGGAATTTTATCTCGTAATTTGGAAACGTGTATTTTCAGTAACTTTAGCTTGATGGCAATACCGCGAATTTCTTATGATTATTGGCCTTTACTTAGGCCTAGGCCTATATGATATGTTATATAATATTATATCACAAATTATTTATTCTCCCCCCACCCCCACCCCCCGGAAGTAATTATTTGCGGGTTCCTCGCGAATAAATTATCAAACTCGATTTGTTATTAAATTTGTGTTTTGTCACACCATTGAAACCTCTTAAAACATTGTCTCACATTTAACCCCCCCCCCAATGTGGCTAAA
This sequence comes from Sweltsa coloradensis, assembly GCA_024449915.1. Taxonomy (NCBI): domain Eukaryota; kingdom Metazoa; phylum Arthropoda; class Insecta; order Plecoptera; family Chloroperlidae; genus Sweltsa; species Sweltsa coloradensis. The sequence goes on from JAMZAV010000441.1 coordinate 267,923, forward strand.
AATTTAAAGTTATAAGTTATATGGATGGCACCGGCCTTCACTAAACTTTATAAAGGCCTACTCCCTACTATTATTAATTCGCATAGTTAACTAACTAGGAAAACGCTTAAGTCCCGCCGCGTTGTTGGATGAGCGTAATTGGTGCATTGAGCTGCCATGTGTTATGCGGATTTTTTGTTGTTCTGTGAAAAATTCATTACGAAGTTGAAGATTTTTATAAAATTAAATTAAATTAAATTAAAAATTAACTTAATTTTTTAATTAATCGTAATTTTAAAAAGGAAAAAATCGTAATATTGAAATTTTCATAAGAAATAATTAATCGATTGCGCACAAATTTTACACGAATATATTAATTTATAAAATTAAGGTTGTGTAAAAAAATCATTACAATAGGATAAAGCATGTAGGTCTTATAACTCAAAGAATTGAATTTAAAATGAAAAAAACGTAAAATTTCGATTTTCATGAGAAATAGTTTTTCGATTGCGCTCAAATTTCACACGAATACCTAAATTCATAAAATTAAGGTTCTGTGAAAAAATCATTAAAATCGGATAAAGCATGTAGGTGTTATAAGCTGAAGAATTTTTTTAAAATTCGAAAAAAATCGTAAAATTGAGATTTTCACGAGAAATAATTTTTCGATTGCGCTCAAAACCGTGGCAGTTCTTCGTTCAGAGATTTCGAAGGCCTCCATAAAATTTCATTGCAATTGGAGTATCGGTTTAGCCGGAATCGTGTTAACAGACACACAAAAATACAGGGGGAAAAAAAATAAAAAAAAACATTCCGGATTTTTTTCTCCAGTGTGGTGAAATGGAATCTTCGCTTCGCTCATCCAATTATATTACGCCTAGTTAAATCCTAGAATTGTTTTGTTGTTGTTTTGGTTGAGATTATGAATAATATGAGCCCATAAAATTAAGTCTACGCATAATTATTTGCTGTTTACGGCAGCAGTTGGTACAAATCTCTTGGCATATATAAGAATAAAAAATCAAGGTAGGATGGTTTACATTCAATGCGCTGCACAAATTAAAAAACTATAATTATGGTCATATATTATTAATAATAAATAATAATTACAAACATTCCATTTTATATCTATACCAATTATCAATTCCACCATTAATGAGACAATTGCATAATATATATATAGTATGGTTCACAGTATCTTTGGGTTTGGAATGTTGAACCCAAAGACGGTACATAGCTCTTAGGGGCCGTCCATAAATGATGTCACGCATTTGGGGAGGGAGGGGGGGGGGGTCATCAACTTGTGACAATGTGTGACATGGGGGTAGGGGGGGGGGGGGTAAATGCTTCCTGTGACATCCATACCTGGCCTTAATCCCGCCTGGAAAATAAAGACGATTATCTATCTATCTATCTATCTTCTATCTATTTGCACTGTATATTACGTCTTTTTTTAGTGATGTAGGCACTCCCTAAACGTGTTTTAATATTTTATTATTTTTATAAATTATTTTATTTTTTACTTTTTTAGTAGGCCTACTTTGTATCTTGTGATGAGGCATGTGTTTGTGAAATACAAGTGTATTTTTATATTAAAAATTATAATAAAAATATTCGGTTTTAATTCTCTGCAGTATTTATTTTGCTGAATATCATGTATTATGGGACTCGAAGGGGTGGGGGGGAATATTTTTTGTGACATCATTTAAGGGGGGGGGGGGTACATATTTTGTGACTAACTGTGACAAGGAGGGGGGGAGGGGTCTAATTTGGTCCTAAATTGTGTGACATCATTAATGGACAGCCCCTTAGCCCTCTTTGGCCCTATACCGCCTACAGCACATCATTGTAATAAATTAATTACCATTATATGGTTTATCGTTTATCGGTTGGTGGTATCATTGACTATATAACCATGTGGTATCCATGAAACTGTTAAAAGTTGTGAAAAATGAGTCTCAAGGAATAGAAATAGAACTCCCATCTAACCCACAGTATTGCACGGAATAATATACACATTCAGACTTTTTGTTTCATTACTCATCACAAAAATGTGAATAACTAATTTTATGACCTTTCTTGCTTGCTAAATAATAAACATGATCGAGTAAATTCATTCTGGAGTTGACCGTGACGCTACAATGCATTGGTTTAACATTGAATGCCGCCATGCAGCCGCCCGGTATCTGCCTTGGAGCAGTTCTCCACTTGACCGCCAGATGTCAGCCACTTTGCTTTTAAACGCGACACCCGATATATGGTCTCGGGGAAGCCACAAGGTGGGCTTTAGTATTCTGGGCCTCAATTCTGACCAAAAAAACAAGGTGACGAGTTGCGTATACTGGGCCACTGGGCCTCAGTATCAAAGGAAGTATATAGTTGGCAATTTTGGGATCAAAATAATATTGTTTCAATTATAGTCAACTGTGCAAACTGGGTCTCAATTTTGTGAATATTAAACGACAATTTAAGGAATCTGGGTCCTAATTAATCTCGAAAGAAGCAGAGTAAAATATTTTTAAAGTCGTATACATTTGAAAATGACCAAGTACGTATTGTGGGTCTCACTTTGGTACGAACAATCGCCGCTAGGTGTCTCGTCGGTTGTCGTTCGCGCACGACTATTTTATCGGCTGTGAGCATGCCGGCAGAGCCCGCACTATTCAAACAGCACATTTTGTGACGACTGATTTATATTATAAGGTACACTCTTCTTGGTATATTAAAGGACCAGAAAAATTATGAATTACTGTCTTTTTTGTCCTGCCATCTGTGGTGTAGAGCATTGACATGTTATTTTGTCCCAGTGCAAAAACACCACCGTGTCACAGTTAATAGCTTTTTTAAATTTGTTGTCGTAAATCTACACGTGCATACTAATATACCGATCAAAATATTCGATCGACATTAAAATAGTTTTCCAAAATCGTTATAAGACGACTCCGCAGTCACCGTTTACGTACACAACATAACCGTCATAATGATTGATCAAAGTTCGTGGCAGAAGCTAAAAACTTCTGCCTGGAACGGGATTTGATTCCCAAACTTTCTATATTTTTGGAAGCAAGTACACCGTTGAGTGACTACACTCAACGATACTAGGAAGCCTCGCAAACGCTTTTTCAGGCGCGTTGTTGGATGAGCGTAATTGTTTAGAAACAAAAACAAAAGCGTAAAATTGCGATTTTCATAAGAAATAATTATTCGATTACGCTAAAATTTCACGCGAATATTTTCATTCATAAAATTAAGGCTCTTTGGTAAAATTATTACAATCGGATAAAGCATGTAGATGTTATAAGTCGAAGAAATTTTAAAAATTAAAAAAATCGTGAAATTGCCATTATCATGAGAAATATTTTTTTGATTGCGCTCTAATTTCACACGAACATATTAATTCATAAAATTAAGGTTCTGTAAAAAAAACATTACAATCGGATAAAGCATGTAGGTGTTATAAGTCAAGTAAATTTTAAAAATCGAAAAAAATCGTAAAATTGCGATTTTCATAAGAAATAATTTTTCGAATGCACTCAAATTCCATACGAATATATTAATTCATAAAAAAAATCATTACATTCGGATATATCATGTAGGTGTTACAAGTCGAAGAAATTTGGTAAAAATCGAAAAAAAAATCGTAAAATTGCGATTTTTATAAGAAATAATTTTTCGATGGAGCTCAAAAACGTGGCAGTTCTAAGTTCAGAGATTTCGAAGGTCTCCAGAAACTTTCAACGCAATTGGAGTATAGGTTTAGCCGAAATCGTGCTAACAGACAGACAAAAATACAAAAAGAAAGAAAGAAAGAAAACATTCCGGATTTTTTTCTCTAGTGTAGTGAAATAGAATCTTCGCTTCGCTCGCTACGCTCACTACGCTCATCCGATAAAAACGATATCTTGCAACTGTGATTTTACATGATATTTTTTAACTGTTGGTCCTGAAATTTGTGAAATTTGAATTTCTTTAATCGGCTTCCACATGCTTATTTTTTTCGTCAACATAGCTACTAGAACAGCATATCAATTTAAAATTGGCCCTTAGTTCAAGTTTAAGTTCAAGTTTTTATCGATCCGTTGATTTATACATGGTAGGCCTACAAATATGGATAGAGATATAATAGTTAAAAGTAGGATGAAATAAATATGTACATGTACACTTTCTAGGAAGCTTCGTAAACGCTTTTTCAGGCGCGTTGTTGGATGAGCGTAATTTTTTTTAAACGAAAAAAGCGTAAAATTGCGATTTTCATGAGAATTTTTTTTTTGATTGCGCTCAAATTTCACACCAATTATATTAATTTATAAAATAAAGGTTCTGTATAAAAATCGTTACAATCGGATAAAGAATGTAGGTGTTATAAGTCAAAGAAATGTAAAATTAAAAAATTAAAAAACTTAAAATTGCGATTTTCAAGGAAAGTTATTGTTTGATTGCGCTCAAATTTCACACGAATATATTAATTATCAAATTAAAGTTCTGTGAAAAAATCATAACAATCAGATAAAGCATGTAGGTGTTATAAGTCAAAGAATATTTTAAAAATCGAAAAAAATCGTAAAATTGTGATTTTCATGAAAAATTCAGTCAAAGTCAAAGAATGTTTTAAAAAATCGAAAAAAATCGTAAAATTGTGATTTTCATGAAAAATTATTTTTAGATTGCGCTCTAATTTCACACGAATATATAAATTCATAAAATTAAGGTTCTGTGAAAAAATCATTACAATCGGATAAAGCATGTAGGTGTTATAAGTCGAAGAAAGTTTTTTTTTTTAATTAAAAAATCGTAAAATTGCAATTTTCACGAGAAATATTTTTTAATTGCGCTCGAATTACACAGGAATATATAAATTCATAAAACTAGGAAAACGCTTAAGTCCCGCCGCGTTGTTGGATGAGCGTAATTGGTGCATTCAGCTGCCATGTGTTATGTGGATTTTCTGTTGTTCTGTGAAAATATATTACAAAGTCGAAGAAATTTTTTAAATTAAATTAAATTAAATAAAAAATTAAAACTTAATTTTTTAATTTTTTTTATTAATCGTTATTTAAAAAAAGAAAAAAATCGTAAAATTGCGATTTTCATAAGAAATAAATTTTAGATTGCGCTCAAATTTTACACGAATATATTAATTCATAAAATTAAGGATCTGTGAAAAAATCATTACAATAGAATAAAGCTTGTAGGTGTCAGCGTAATTGGTGCATTCAGCTGCCATGTGTTATGTGGATTTTCTGTTGTTCTGTGAAAATATATTACAAAGTCGAAGAAATTTTTTAAATTAAATTAAATTAAATAAAAAATTAAAACTTTATTTTTTTATTTTTTTTATTAATCGTAATTTAAAAAAAGAAAAAAATCGTAAAATTGCGATTTTCATAAGAAATAATTTTTGATTGCGCTCAAATTTCACACGAATATATAAATTCATAAAATTAAGGTTTTGTGGAAAGATTATTACAATCGGATAAAGCATGTAGGTGTTATAAGTCGAAGAAATTTTTATAATCGAAAAAATCGTAAAATTGCGATTTTCATGAGAAATAATTTTTCGATTGCGCTCAAGAACGCGGTAGTTCTAAGTTCAAAGATTTCGAAGGCCTCCACAAAATTTAATCGCAATTGGAGTATCGGTTTAGCCGGAATCGTGTTAACAAACACACAAAAATACAAACAGAAAAAAGAGGGGAAAACATTCCGGATTTTTTTCTCCAGTGAAGTTAAATGGAATCTTCGCTTCGCTCGCTACGCTCATCCAATTATCATGTACAAATCATACCAAAATGCCAAGAGATGAAATATCTTGAAAATAGGCGCAAAGTCAAGTAATTATCGTTTCGAAATCTGTTATCTAGGTCCCCGTTAGGGTGTCGCAGCCAAGCCGCGGTGAGCTCGGCACCTTGTACATCAAACCGAGTTGGGGCGATTTCGAGGAGTCACCCAGCCGTCATGAAACGTGATATGAAATTGAAAACTGTCACAATCGGGGAGGATTTAGATATATGACAACACAACAAATTCGGTTCGGTATAAAAATTAAAAACATTCCTTTTGTGTGAAAAAATGGGTAAAAACATGCTCAAAATCACTTTGCGGAGTTAGTAGTTACTCCTCTTCCTCCTCCTCCTCTTCCATCTACCTACAGGCTACAACATTCCAATTTTTTATGTACGTACTTTTGAAATAAAGTTTTAGAAAGTTAGATGAAAGGCATCGAAAAAAAGTTTTGATATTTAATTAAGCCTTACACACACTATACACTAAAATGACAACAAAAAATGATTAATAATTATAATCTTGTAACTGTGATTTTACACGAGTTTTTCAATTTTTTTTGATAATGAAATTTGCTAAAATTGGCGTTTTGGTGAATTTCTGAAATCGTCTTTAACATGTTTATTTTTTGCTCCAGATAGATACTAGAGCATCGACGGGTTATATTAGTATCTATGGCATCGACGTACCTATCTAAAAAATGTCCCTTTATAACATCGTGTCTTGAAAATGTGCACAAAATATATACACAAACACGCAAAAATATGCACCTAAAAATCACAACCCTTCTTGTGGTAATCAACATATTTTGACCGAACCACGTGCACAAATTACAAAACAAAATTTAGTGGATTTACAGAAAAGCCAGTCGAGTACATCGAAAATGGACAATATTTTTATTACCGGTGCGACCTAGCTCGAAAATTTGAAATATATTTTTTAGCGAGTAAGTAACTATAGAAACTTGACAATTTTTTTTTTATTTTTATTGTTTATTAGTAAAAGTATGAATATAAGATTATGGAAGATCATTTTTTAGGGATTTGATTCCATCCCTATCTTTTGAAATGTACAGTATACTGTACCCACACATAACACAAACTTGTAAAAATACAGCCAAACCTTACACACTCAAAAGAATGAGATCTAAAAAGGGGCCAAGCTCGTCTACTCTTCCACATTTGCGCATTCTTAATTCATAAACGTACAGTGTCCCGTAACAGCATCCTTGAAAAGCTTGGCAAAATAGAATTTGCAATTATTAATTTAAACGTAATATAGTTCATCCAAGTTCTTTATTTCTAATTTATTTAAACGTAATATCGTTGAGTGACTGTAATATCATGCGAATATTATTTTGCCAAGCTTTTCAATGATGTTGTACGGGACACTGTGCGTTTATGAATTAAGAATGCGCAAATGTGGAAGGGTAGACGAGCTTGATCCCTTTTTAGATCTAATTTCTTTTGAGTGTGTAAGGTTTGGCTGTATTTTTACAAGTTTTTGTTATGTGTGGGATCTCATTACTTTTTCAAGTTCCATTGTAAAATTATTTGTTAAAATATAATAATTTTAGCAAAGTTGATTTAATTGCTATGATATTACCAATTAATAATAAAATGTAAAATCTAGTGGTCCCAAGACTGGCTTTTTTGTAAACAATGTAGGCGATCATTGTCAAGTAACTATAGATACTTGTTGATTGTATGCCTGTATAATAGAAACCTTTATTTGGAAGCCTTCCAGCAAACTTTTTCAACTTTTTCTTTCAAAACCACCACCACCTGCGATGTAGAATACACTGATTTTAATATCTCAGACGTCATGTGGGTACATCTTGAACAGAATTGTCGAAGCAACGCCAGGCGGTCTATGGCACTGAAGCCCCAGGACTCCAATAAAGATTGTCACAACTGTAAAACACACACATGTAAAATATGATCGTTATTGCCCCACCCGTTTGGTCAGAATCGCTGGCCGATTGAAACTGACGAATTAGACCGTAGTAGCATGTTTCAAGCCATGTTTTCACTAAGAAGGAATGCTCGTACCCCAACCAAATTTGGCATGTGTTGTCAGGTACTTGAATCCCCTTCATTTTGACAGTTTTTAAGTTCACATCACGTCTCATGACGGCTGGATACACCTCGAAATCAACCCCAACTGTGCTTGCTGTATATAGGTGCTTGAGTGTGTAGCGCACCGCGGCTTGGCTGCGGCGCCCCAACGGGCACCTAGATATGAATTGCAATAAAGATTATTATTAGACGAGTGAGCGCAGCGAACGTAGTCTACAACGCTACTCGATCGGTCCTTGGTCGTGATTAATTCTGTTAAATGTCTGTCTGTCTGTCCGGGCTCATACGGCCGAACGGCCAAATAGACTGAGCTGAAATTTTAATCAGACATCCGTGACCAGATAACTGAGAACTGCTTACAAAATGAGCACAATCTGTTGCGATTTAAACCTACAAGAATAAAAACTGAAAAATACGTTGAAATGTATAGGAATTATTTTAACGACAATGGTTTTCATTTTGAAATAATATTTTTTGTTTGTTATTTACCTGGCTGTGAAATGCCGTGTCCAAGGTTAATCGAATGTTGGATGTCAAAGTACCCCCAAATTTCGCTCGTAGATTGAGTAAACCTTGCAATATTTTCACGTATTTCGTACTGGCTATGTTTTCCATAGTATTGTCACAGATGATGGACTACACTGCGTTATATGCATTTCAAAACATGTTAAATAATTTAAAAAATACAATCCAGTAATTACAAAATCTTTCCCGACTATTGAACCCACGTCTCCCACATTTCGGCTATAAGGGCGCTTTAGCCAACTCGACTAGGGAAACGCCAAAGTCGTTATTAGACGAGTGAGAGAGTCATGTGTTGAGTACGCGGGAACATTTGCATTTAAGTTTGATTATAATATTCGTATAAATAATAGGGTATTTAAGTTTAGGTCATAGTTTAGGCCATAATGCTCCACTGTAGCCTATGATAGGCTAGGGAGGCCTAAGGTAGGGGGAAGAAAGGAATGTTACCGGGTACTCAACACATGGCTCACTCACTCGTCTAACAACGACTTTGGCGTTTCCCTAGTTATTACATGTGCACAAAACGCAAGTGTTTGATATACCATAGTAATTTAATACTACTTTAATAAAATATTTCTATTGTAACAAATAAATTTTCATTGGGACCTTTTTTCGGTTCCTATATAAATTATAGGCGAAAACACGCTGAAACCTATAGTAAAATACCACCATTTGCAATATTAAAAAGAAAAAATATGTTCTGTTGCTGTGCGCCCAAGACCCACGGGATGTATACTTTTCCCAAAACAATCGTTTCATGGTAAGTTCTAAAAAATATGTTCGCCCCTCCTCCAAAAAACGGGGGCTAGTTACTCCACTGGCAAAACCTTACACAATCAAAAGCATTGCAATCTACAAGAAAGGTCAAGCTTATATACCCTTCTACATTTTCTTACTCATAATAAATAAATTTACTGTGCTTAGTGATTGCATTCATGTAATTCTAGGCAAAATAAATTGCAAGTACTTTTACATTTTTTAACAGTACCGGTACCTAGTTGCAAATAAAATTTTGAAAAGATTTGCAAGAATGCAGTCACGCCCCGTGACTGCATTCTTTTTTCTTTTCTGCGAAAATGTAAAAGTGTACATAAAGCTTGACCCCGTCTTTTAGATCTCAATGCTTTTGATTGAGGTTTAGCTGTCTCTTTACAACATTTTTGTACGTGTGGGATATCTTACTTTCAAGATGAGTAAAATATAGTTCACTCTACCTTCAAGTAATGGATCGACCACAGATAAAATTCATATTATTAATTTGTTTATTATAAAACTGTATAGTAAACTTAAAGTACAGGACCGGCTATGTTTCTTTAGCCTGTAGATTGGTATTTACCTACTTCATGCTTAGAAATAGATTGAGTTATTATTTCAATCAATCAATGTAGGGTCATGAATAATATCATCAATGATAGTTCAAATGTAAATAATGATTGAAACGGGAGATTAGAATAAAGTGCTGTATGTGTACAGTGTAATGTGCAGTAATGTTAGTTTTGGAATTAATTTTATCAATAAATTATTAAAACCATCATCTTATTGGTGGTGCATAAACTTTGCATCCCCTTGAAAGAACCCGTGCCTAGTACAATGCTAATACCATTGACTAGTACAGCGTCTCGTATTAATAATCAGATTGTTATAAGAATATGGTTACTTTTCACCCCTGCAAAGTCTCAACAACAACCGGAATTGCTTAGCTGTAGGATGTGTTGCAGCATATCAGGGGGTCGGTAAAAGCGGTTCATCAGCGGCATGCGCTGGAACTACCACACGTGTTTTTGGGGGAAGCCACAAGGTGGTCTTTAGTATTCTGGGCCTCAATTCTGACCAAAAAAACAAGGTGACGAGTTGCGTATACTGGGCCCCTGTATCAAAATAATAATGTTTCAATTATAGTCAACTGTGCAAACTGGGTCTCAATTTTGTGAATATTAAACGACAATTTAAGAAATCTGGGTCCTAATTTATTTCGAAAGAAGCAGAGTAAAATATTTTTAAAGTCGTATACATTTGAAAATGACCAAGTACGTATAGTGGGTCTCACTTTGGTACGAACAATCGCCGCTAGGTGTCTCGTCGGTTGTCGTTCGCGCACGACTATTTTATCGGCTGTGAGCATGCCGGCAGAGCCCGCACTATTCAAACAGCACATTTTGTGACGACTGATTTATATTATAAGGTACACTCTTCTTGGTATTTAAAGGACCAGAAAAATTATGAATTACTGTCTTTTTTGTCCTGCCATCTGTGGTGTAGAGCATTGACATGTTATTTTGTCCCAGTGCAAAAACACCACCGTGTCACAGTTAATAGCTTTTTTAAATTTGTTGTCGTAAATCTACACGTGCATACTAATATACCGATCAAAATATTCGATCGACATTAAAACAGTTTTCCAAAATCGTTATAAGACGACTCCGCAGTCCGCAGTCACCGTTTACGTACACAACATAACTGTCATAATGATTGATCAAAGTTCGTGGCAGAAGCTAAAAACTTCTGCCTGGAACGGGATTTGATTCCCAAACTTTCTATATTTTTGGAAGCAAGTACACCGTTGAGTGACTACACTCAACGATACTAGGAAGCCTCGCAAACGCTTTTTCAGGCGCGTTGTTGGATGAGCGTAATTGTTTAGAAACAAAAACAAAAATAAAAGCGTAAAATTGCGATTTTCATAAGAAATAATTATTCGATTACGCTAAAATTTCACGCGAATATTTTCATTCATAAAATTAAGGCTCTTTGGTAAAATTATTACAATCGGATAAAGCATGTAGATGTTATAAGTCGAAGAAATTTTAAAAATTAAAAAAATCGTGAAATTGCCATTATCATGAGAAATATTTTTTTTGATTGCGCTCTAATTTCACACGAACATATTAATTCATAAAATTAAGGTTCTGTAAAAAAAAACATTACAATCGGATAAAGCATGTAGGTGTTATAAGTCAAGTAAATTTTAAAAATCGAAAAAAATCGTAAAATTGCGATTTTCATAAGAAATAATTTTTCGATTGCACTCAAATTCCATACGAATATATTAATTCATAAAAAAATCATTACATTCGGATATATCATGTAGGTGTTACAAGTCGAAGAAATTTTGTAAAAATCGAAAAAAAATCGTAAAATTGCGATTTTCATAAGAAATAATTTTTCGATGGCGCTCAAAAACGTGGCAGTTCTAAGTTCAGAGATTTCGAAGGTCCCCAGAAACTTTCATCGCAATTGGAGTATCGGTTTAGCCGAAATCGTGCTAACAGACGGACAAAAATACAAAAAGAAAGAAAAAAAAAATAAGAAAGAAAAAAAACATTCCGGATTTTTTTCTCCAGTATAGTGAAATAGAATCTTCGCTTCGCTCACTACGCTCATCCGATAAAAACGATATCTTGCAACTGTGATTTTACATGATATTTTTTAACTGTTGGTCCTGAAATTTGTGAAATTTGAATTTCTTTAATAGGCTTCCACATGCTTATTTTTGTCGTCAACATAGCTACTAGAACAGCATATCAATTTAAAATTGGCCCTTAGTTCAAGTTTAAGTTCAAGTTTTTATTGATCCGTTGATTTATACATGGTAGGCCTACAAATATGGATGTCGTCAAGTAATTAATACTAAAGATATAATAGTTAAAAGTAGGATGAAATAAATATGTACATGTACACTTTCTAGGAAGCTTCGTAAACGCTTTTTCAGGCGCGTTGTTGGATGAGCGTAATTTTTTTTAAACGAAAAAAGCGTAAAATTGCGATTTTCATGAGAATTTTTTTTTGATTGCGCTCAAATTTCACACCAATTATATTAATTTATAAAATAAAGGTTCTATATAAAAATCGTTACAATCGGATAAAGAATGTAGGTGTTATAAGTCAAAGAAATGTAAAATTAAAAAACGTAAAATTGCGATTTTTAAGAAAAAATATTTTTTGATTGCGCTCAAATTTCACACGAATATATTATTTCATCAAATTAAAGTTCTGTGAAAAAAATCATTACAATCGAATAAAGCATGTAGGTGTTATAAGTCGAAGAAAGTTTTTAAAAAAAATTAAAAAATCGTAAAATTGCAATTTTCACGAGAAATATTTTTTAATTGCGCTCGAATTACACACGAATATATAAATTCATAAAACTAGGAAAACGCTTAAGTCCCGCCGCGTTGTTGGATGAGCGTAATTGGTGCATTCAGCTGCCATGTGTTATGTGGATTTTCTGTTGTTCTGTGAAAATATATTACAAAGTCGAAGAAATTTTTTAAATTAAATTAAATTAAATAAAAAATAACTTTATTTTTTTATTTGTTTTATTAATCGTAATTTAAAAAAAGAAATAAATCGTAAAATTGCGATTTTCATAAGAAATAATTATTCGATTGCGCTCAAATTTTACACGAATATATTAATTCATAAAATTAAGGATCTGTGAAAAAATCATTACAATAGAAGAAAGCTTGTAGGTTTCATTAGTCAAAGAATTGTTTAAAAAAAGAAAAAAACTGTAAAATTTTGATTTTCACGAGAAATAATTTTTCGATTGCGCTCAAATTTCACACGAATATATAAATTCATAAAATTAAGGTTCTGTAAAAAAATCTTTACAATCGGATAAAGCATGAAGGTGTTATAAGTCGAAGAAATTCTTTAAAAATCGACGATAATTATTGGAAAAATTCGTTTTTTATGAGAAAAAAATTTCCGATTGCGCTCAAAAACGTGGCAGTTCTAATTTCAGAGATTTCGAAGACCTCCAAAAAATTTCATCGCAATCGGAGTATTGGTTTAGCCGGAATCGTGCTGACAAACACACAAAAATACAGAAAAAAAAAGAAAGAAGGAAAGAAAAAAACATACCGGATTTTTTTCTCCAGTGTAGTGAAATGGAATATTCGCTTCGCTCGCTACGCTCGCTACGCTCATCCAATAAAGGTTCTGTGAAAAAAATCATTACATTCGGATAAAGCATGTAGGTGTTTTAAGTCGAAGAACTTTTTTAAAAATCGAAAAAAAAACGTAAAATTTACGATTTTCATGAGAAATAATTTTTCGATTGCGCTCAAAAACGTGGCAGTTCTTGGTTTAAGAGATTTCGAAGGCCTCCATAAAATTTTATCGCGTTTAGCCGGAATCGTGCTAACAGACACACAAGAATACAAACAGAAAGAAGAAGAAAAAAACATTCCGGATACTTTTCTCCAGTGTAGTGAAATGGAATCTTCGCTTTGCTCGCTACGCTCATCCAAAAATAGAATAAACTAGGAGGGCCTGGCACAGATAAGTAACAATTATTGTGTACTAGCACACGTAGAGACACAGTAGACCTGTAAGATACAGGTATCATCTTGAGAGAGATTATATACAAGTAAATAAAATATAGTATATAGGCCCTAAGTGACAAGATATTTACACAGTGGGTTAGGTATATCGGATAGTGCAGCCAGTGCGGAGATAAGAGGTTAAGCCATCAGGCTGGCTGGCTGTCATAGTAAATGTAAATGTAATATATACATAGTATATGGATAAAAGATATTATAATAAGTTGAATGTATGAATGGTATTTACATGCAAGTGCTGAAGGCACATGCAGAATGATATGAATATGAACGTTGTAGCCCCACCCGTTTGGTCAGAATTGGCCCAAATAGCACGAAAATATCGCACAAAAAATCGAAAAAAATCGTAAAAGTACGATAATCATGAGAAATATTTCTTCGATTGTACCCAAAAACGTGGCAAGTCTAAGTTCAGAGACTTCGAAGGTCCTGTCAAATTTTAATCAAGATCGCATATGCCGTTTGCCCGGAATCGTGCGAACAAACAGACAGAAAAACAAACAAACAAAAAAACAAACAAACAAAAAAACATTAGAGCTAAATTTTTTGAGGGGTCAGTGAAATTGAAGTCTTCGCTTCGCTCATCCAAAAATAAACAAAAAAACACAAAGTCAAATTGAAGTCTTCGCTTCGCTCATCCAATAAAACAAGTTTTACAGAAAAGGTATAGTAGCATTGAGTATATAACCTTTACTCAATGATAGTAGAGTCGTCAATAATGGGCAATGTATTTTTTTAAACCTAAATCTTTCAAGGTCACACTCACGTTGCATAAAGATCGTACCCATGTTATTTCTTATGAAAGATTTTTGCCAATTTTATTGGACAGCTAAAAAATTACCTATCCAACAAAACAAGCTTTACAGAAAAGGTATAGTAGCATTGAGTATAGAACCTTTACTTAATGATAGTAGAGTCGTCAAAATGGTCAATATATTTTTTAAAACCTAAATCTTTCAAGGTCACACTCACGTTGCATAAAGATCGTACCCATGTTATTTCTTATGGAAGATTTTTGCCAATTTTATTGGACAGCTAAAAAATTACCTATCCAACAAAACAAGCTTTACAGAAAAGGTATAGTAGCATTGAGTATAGAACCTTTACTTAATGATAGTAGAGTCGTCAAAAATGGTCAATATATTTTTTTAAAACCTAAATCTTTCAAGGTCACACTCACGTTGCATAAAGATCGTACCCATGTTATTTCTTATGGAAGATTTTTGTCAATTTTATTGGACAGCTAAAAAATTACCTATCCAACAAAACAAGCTTTACAGAAAAGGTATAGTAGCATTGAGTATAGAACCTTTACTTAATGATAGTAGAGTCGTCAAAAATGGTCAATATATTTTTTAAAACCTAAATCTTTCAAGGTCACACTCACGTTGCATAAAGATCGTACCCATGTTATTTCTTATGGAAGATTTTTGCCAATTTTATTGGACAGCTAAAAAATTACCTATCCAACAAAACAAGCTTTACAGAAAAGGTATAGTAGCATTGAGTATAGAACCTTTACTTAATGATAGTAGAGTCGTCAAAAATGGTCAATATATTTTTTAAAACCTAAATCTTTCAAGGTCACACTCACGTTGCATAAAGATCGTACCCATGTTATTTCTTATGGAAGATTTTTGCCAATTTTATTGGACAGCTAAAAAATTACCTATAGTTAGGCAATTTTTTTCGGGTCAGGGCGGACCCAATATTTTTCTGTTATATACTCTGTAAATTCCCGAATGAAATATTATTTTGGAGTTTAGCAGATAATACCACTTTAAAATTGCGCAAATATTTCGATTTTTTTTTTTAAAAAGGACATAGTAAACTAATATCGTAGCGCCTACACCATCGACCAACTGGAGGCCGGCATATTTTAATTAAGTAGAAAAGTGGAACACCGATCAATCAAACCGATTCCACCAGCGGAAAATTTTAGATGTTTCAATTCATTTCAGGAATCTTCTTCAAGGATCAAGGGTTGTAGATGTAGTTCTAACTTCTAATCATTCATATTATACTGCATTGCTCTTTAGGTTTTAATTGTTTAGAAATGAAACTTTCTGATAGGTTTTTTAATCAGACATTTTTTGTGTCATATTTAATTCTAAGCTTTTAAACATAAGTATATTTTACATCTGGCCAAGCCAATCGGTGGCATAGCCCAGATTTCAGGTCCCCCAGCGACTGAAAAAGCATTTATGTGGAAGGTACTAAAATCGTTTATAGGTGTTCCGATTTGGCTGGTAAATAGTGATTTTGATTTATGTTCTTAATAAATATTTTACATCAGAAATGAAAGGTGTAATGTGCAATTTTCAAAATACCGTTTCAAACGTTATTCAATCAATGCAGTCAATATTACTTAGAACACAGAATTATATTTTACTAGGGAAACGCCAAAGTCGTTGTTAGACGAGTGAGTGAGCCATGTGTTGAGTACCCGGTAACATTCCTTTTCTTTCTTCTTTTCTTCCTTAGGCCTCCCCGCCTAGCCTATTATAGGCTACAGTGGAGCATTATAGCCTAAACTATGGCCTAAACTTAAATACCCTATTATTTATACGAATATAATCAAACTTAAATTCAAATGTCCCCGGGTACTCAACACATGGCTCGCTCACTCGTCTAACAACGACTTTGGCGTTTCCCTAGTCTAGTTGGCTAAGGCGCCCTTATAGCCGAAATGTGGAAGACGTGGGTTCAATCCCCTGGTCGGGAAAGATTTTGTAATTTCTGGATTGTATTTAAAAAATTATTAAACATGTTTTGAAATGCATATAACGCAGTGTAGTCCATCATCTGTGGCAATAGGGCCTACTATGGTAAACATAGCCAGTACGAAATACGTGAAAATATTGCAAGGTTTACTCAATCTACGAGCGGAATTTGGGGGTACCTTGACGTGCAACATTTGATAGACCTTGCAGGGCACGGCATTTCACGGCCAGGCGAATAACAAACAAAAAATATATTTTCAAAATCTAAACCATTGTCGTTAAAATAATTTCTAAACATTGGAAGTCTATTTTTCAATTTATTATTTCTTGAAGGTTAAAATCGCAATGGATCTTGCTGATTTTGTTAGCAGTTCTCAATAAACTCGTACCGGATGTCTGTTTAAAATTTCAGCGCAATCTGTTCAGCGATTCGGCTGATTTTTAACGCACACACACACACACACACACACACACCACACACACACGACGCACGCACGCACGCAGATTAACAGAATAAGGGCCGTTCAAGTTGAATGGAGATCACTCCGTTCGCTGCGCTCACTCGTTTAATTAAAATATCTCAACATAAAAGATTTTGATTGTTGATGACATGACAAATGGACCATGGTGGGAAAGTGTCGGGACAGAATAATACCCTAATGATGTATTATTTTGATAGTTTGATAAATAGTATGAAATTTATTTCAAATTGATATTTTTCGTATGATTGGATGCTTTCTACAGCATGCTGATGTAGAGATTTGCAGACAAGCCCAGGCGCAAAACCAGTCTGCACGCCGCTGGCTGTGCTGGCTGTGGGGAGAGGGGTACATGTCAATAAACTGACCAACTGCGCTACCTACTTCAGGCTTTTGACTCTCCATGGGAGGTTAATTGCAGCAAATTGTGAACAATGTGATGAAAAATCCATTGCTACATGGAGGCTCGGAGTAATAGTGACATTCATTGGAAGCTGTAACACAATATAACTCTATGTATAAATTATCCCACATATAACAAAAAACTTGTAAAAAAACAGCCAAACCTTACACACTCAAAAGAATGAGATCTAAAAAGGGGCCAAGCTCGTCTACTCTTCCACATTTGCGCATTCTTAATTCATAAACGTACAGTGTCCCGTAACAGCATCCTTGAAAAGCTTGGCAAAATAGAATTTGCAATTATTAATTTGAACGTAATATAGTTCATCCAAGTTCTTTATTTCTAATTTATTTAAACGTAATATCGTTGAGTGACTGTAATATCATGCGAATATTATTTTGCCAAGTTTTTCAAGGATGCTGTACGGGACACTGTGCGTTGAATGCGCAAACGTGGAAGGGTAGACGAGCTTGACCCCTTTTTAGATCTCATTTCTTTTGAGGTGTAAGGTTTGGCTGTATTTTTACAAGTTTTTGTTATGTGTGGGATCTCATTACTTTTTCAAGTTCCATTGTAAAATTATTTGTTAAAATATAATAATTTTAGCAAAGTTGATTTAATTGCTATGATATTACCAATTAATAATAAAATGTAAAATCTAGTGGTCCCAAGACTGGCTTTTTTGTAAACAATGTAGGCGATCATTGTCAAGTAACTATAGATACTTGTTGATTGTATGCCTGTATAATAGAAACCTTTATTTGGAAGCCTTCCAGCAAACTTTTTCAACTTTTTCTTTCAAAACCACCACCACCTGCGATGTAGAATACACTGATTTTAATATCTCAGACGTCATGTGGGTACATCTTGAACAGAATTGTCGAAGCAACGCCAGGCGATCTATGGCACTGAAGCCCCAGGACTCCAATAAAGATTGTCACAACTGTTAAAACACACACATGTAAATATGATCGTTATTGCCCCACCTTTGGTCCGAAACTGGCCGATTGAAAGACGAATTAGCCCGTAGTACTGCTTAAAGCTTTGTTTTCACTAAGAAGGATGACTCGTACCCCAATCAATTTGGCATGTGTTGTCAGGTACTTTGAATCCCCTTCATTTGACAGTTTTAGAAATATTCACGATCTCATGACGGCTGGATACACCTCGAATAAACCCCAAACTGTGTTTGCTGTATATAGGTGCTTGAGGTGTACGCACCGCGGCTTGGCTGCGGCGCCCCAACGGGCACCAATATGAATTCCAATAAAGATTATTATTAAGATCGTTAGCGCAGCGAACGTGTCTACAACGCTACTCGATCGGTCCTTGGTCGTGATTAATTCTGTTAAATGTCTTCTGTCTGTCCGGGCTCATACGCCGAACGGCCAAAAACGAGCTGAAATTTTGAATCAGACATCCGTGACCAGATAACTGAGAACTGCTAACAAAAGAGCACAATCGTTGCGATTTAAACCTCAAAAATCAAAAACTGAAAAATACGTTGAAATGTATGGGAATTATTTAACGACAATGGTTTTCATTTTGGAAATAAATGTTTTGTTGTTATTTACCTGGCTGGTAAATGCCGAGTCAAGGTTAATCGATGTTGGATGTCAAAGTACCCCAATTTTCGCTCGTAGATTGAGTAACCTTGCAATATTTTCCGTATTTCGTACTGGCTAATGGTTTTCCATAGATTGTCAAGTGATGGCACACTGCGTATACATTTCAAAACATTTTAAAAATAATTAAAAATACAATCCAGTAATTACAAAATCTTTCCCGACTATTGAACCCACGTCTCCACATTATCGGCTATAAGGGCGCTTTACCCAATTCGACTAGGATATGCTAAAGTCGTTATAACGGTGAGAGAGTCATGTGTTGAGTACGCGGAAACATTTGCATTTAAGTTTGATTATAAATTTCGTATAAATAATAGGGTATTTAAGTTTGGGTCATGTTTAGGCCTAATGTTTCCTTATGTAGAGAGGCCTAAGGTTATAAATAAAACCTGTTAAATAAAAAATGCTCACTATGTCAAACCTGATTATATCCACGTCTCGACATCGGGCTTAAGGGCGCTTTGCCAACCTAGCACCCAAATGATTGAGTGTACATGGACACGGGACCTAGCCATTTAGTAGATTAAATACTGATAGTGGTATAACATCAACATGTTAGGCCATAGCTCAACACCAAACGGTGGACGTAGGTAGGATTTAAGGCAGAACCTACTTAACATGTCACTCCTGGTCTAACAACGACTTTGGCGTTTCCCTAGTTATTACATGTGCACAAAACGCAAGTGTTTGATATACCATAGTAATTTAATACTACTTTAATAAAATATTTCTATTGTAACAAATAAATTTTCATTGGGACCTTTTTTCGGTTCCTATATAAATTATAGGCGAAAACACGCTGAAACCTATAGTAAAATACCACCATTTGCAATATTAAAAAGAAAAAATATGTTCTGTTGCTGTGCGCCCAAGACCCACGGGATGTATACTTTTCCCAAAACAATCGTTTCATGGTAAGTTCTAAAAAAATATGTTCGCCCCTCCTCCAAAAAACGGGGGCTAGTTACTCCACTGGCAAAACCTTACACAATCAAAAGCATTGCAATCTACAAGAAAGGTCAAGCTTATATACCCTTCTACATTTTCTTACTCATAATAAATAAATTTACTGTGCTTAGTGATTGCATTCATGTAATTCTAGGCAAAATAAATTGCAAGTACTTTTACATTTTTTAACAGTACCGGTACCTAGTTGCAAATAAAATTTTGAAAAGATTTGCAAGAATGCAGTCACGCCCCGTGACTGCATTCTTTTTTCTTTTCTGCGAAAATGTTAAAGTGTACATAGAGCTTGACCCCGTCTTTTAGATCTCAATGCTTTTGATTGAGGTTTAGCTGTCCCTTTACAAGATTTTTGTACGTGTGGGATATCTTACTTTCAAGATGAGTAAAATATAGTTCACTCTACCTTCAAGTAATGGATCGACCACAGATAAAATACATATTATTAATTTGTATATATTATAAAACTGTATAGTAAACTTAAAGTAAAGGACCGGCTATGTTTCTTTAGCCTGTAGATTGGTATTTACCTACTTCATGCTTAGAAATAGATTGAGTTATTATTTCAATCAATCAATGTAGGGTCATGAATAATATCATCAATGATAATATGATGGAGCAATGCCAATGACCAATGATCATAATAATATCATATATTTTTTCTTTTTTGTGCTTGAAGAGGGACTTCAAAATCAAGCACATAGTTTGTTTTAATAATTCAAATGTAAATAATGATTGAAACGGGAGATTAGAATAAAGTACTGTATGTGTACAGTGTAATGTGCAGTAATGATAGTTTTGGAATTAATTTTATCAATAAATTATTAAAATCATCATCTTATTGGTGGTGCATAAACTTTGCATCCCCTTGAAAGAACCCGTGCCTAGTACAATGCTAATACCATTGACTAGTACAGCGTCTCGTATTAATAATCAGATTGTGATAAGAATATGATTACTTTTCACCCCTGCAAAGTCTCAACAACAACCGGAATTGCTTAGCTGTAGGATGTGTTGCAGCATATCAGGGGGTCGGTAAAAGCGGTTCATCATGCGGCATGCGCTGGAACTACCACACGTGTTTTTGGGACCCACTCTACCATAGACATCCTATATAATTGGCTAGACCAGCAGTCGGTGGTCCACTTCCGGTACAATTAGAAGCCATCTTAAAATGACAGTTTACATGTTAATCAAATGGGAGCGATTTTTAGCCCAAATAGTTCTCAAGATTGCCGATAGGTTGACAGGTAAGCATACTAGCCTTTAACACCAAATGATTACTAAATTCCCTTATGCAATCACTTCGTATTGTTTCTTTTGTTTAATACCATGCTGCACAAGCTAAAAACCCATATAAAAACAATCCAGAAAAATTACTTTTTTGCATTAAAAAAGCATAAATTAAAACACCAAATCGCCATTTGAAATGGGCCGGTTGAGTCTTCAATTTGTTTACGCTCGCCCCCCCGTGCGGAGGTATAGGAAAAACTGCTAATCTAGCCTACTAAAAGGGTTTTAGGTATGTGTACATTTGGTAAGGCAGAAATGATATTTTTGGAAATTTAAATTTTATCAATAAATTTTTTAAAATCATATCTTTTTTGGTTTGGGCATAAATTTTTGCATCCCCTTAAAAAGAACCCGGGGATAGTACAATGCAAATACCTTTTGACAGTACAGCGTCCCTTTATTAATAACCAGATTGTAAAGGGAAATTATGGTTACTTTTCACCCCTGCAAAGTCTCAAAAAACCCAACCGGAATTGCTTAGCGGTGGGATGGGTTGCACCCAAAATCGGGGGGTGGGTTTTAAAAAGGGGGGTTATCAGCGGCATCGCTGGAACTCCCAAAATTTTTTTTGGGGCCCCCACTCTACACACCTGTTTTCTCTTCTGTTTGAAAAAAGTGACTAAAAAATGTACCCCGAAAACCCATGTTCCAGTTTACGCATGTGGTCGCTCATTATATTTTGAGTACCACAGTCCGCAGATGGCTATTTTGGATTAAACTTTTGATCTTAATTGAGTACCACTTTACAGAAACCCACAAAATGAAAAGTTGAAGCCCAGTTTATCACCAGCGTCACTGGGACCCAGTTTATTGAGCACCACAGTAGATCTACCCTGGTCTCGGATTTAAAAGCAAAGTGGCTGACATCTGGTGAGCGAAGCGCGAACCTGCCGGAGTAGCATTGCGTTGAGATATGGCTGCTTATAAGTATGTTCATTGATTAAAGAAGGCTATAGCCTTCTTTAATCAATGCGATAACATAAGCAAATACGGTAGGCCCTACCTAATTTCAGTTGTGTGTAAATTGTCAACGTTGGCGTGCATGCTCTCGCTTGACCTTGACGACCGCCAGCTAATACAGCTGGCCTACAGGGAAGCGCTATCTGTACATGTCCCGGCGTACGCAGCCTATTTTCTCCAAAGATCTCTATAAGGAAGATATCCACAACCATATGATATTTCTAGTTTCTTTGAAATCCCATTCGAATGAAATGGTCCGCAGGGAAATATAATACATGCATGACTAATCTTTGATACATGTATGAATTATATGTAGAAAATGAGAGAAAATGCTTTACATGATAAGAATTAAAATTTTCAGAATATTTATTCACCAGTGTGCCTGTACATAATACAACATCATATGTTGTGCATATCATTTACCTCATAGTTTGGCTTGGTTTGGCCTATACATACAAATGCAATTATAAAAAGGAGTGTAAAAAATACAATATTAATTTTTAGCAAAACATTTTTTAAATTAAAAATAAAATAGAGGGCTAGGCCTACAGTTTACCTTGTGCCCAGTGGTGCCAGAAGTGCATTCTGGAGAAGGGGGGGGGGCGGCAATATGAAATTTCTTTACCTAGCTAGTGCGGGTCTGTGGTGCATAGGCCCAGGTTTTATTTTTATCATTGCAAATGGTGGTATTTTAATAGACTTTAGTGTGTTTTGGTCGATAATATAAGTATAAAACTGAAAATACGGTACACCTTGCAAGTTTACAAAAAAATTTCACTTCAAAATTCAACGATGCTCTTACAAACGATAGTCTTGCCCCCCTTGATTTTGCAGGGGAGAAGGAGCAAGTAACCCCTCTTCTACTACAGCACCACTGCATACCTCATGATCAAATATTGTGCACTTTGTTTTATACACAACCAAATTATTCAAACAAATGTAAAACAACGGGTTAGACTACTGGGGGTTTTTAATTAAACGGGCCCCAGGACGCTGGTGAAAAAAATGGGCTTCAACTTTTTCATTTTGTGGGTTTTGTAAAGTGGGATAAATTTAAATTAAAAAGTTTAATCCGAAAAAAACCATACGAAAATTGTGGTACTCTAAAATATAAGACCCACGCAGCAAACCACTTTCGTAACGGAAACTTAGTTTTCTGGACCAGTAGTCAACTTTTTCCGAAACAGAGATAGAGAAAGCAGATGTGTAGAGGGGTCCCAAAAACTCTTTGTGTATTTCCCACGCATGCCGCTGATGAACCCCCTTTTTCCCGACCCCCTGATTTGCTGAACACATCCTACCCCTAAGCAATTTGGGTTTTGTGATGAGACTTTGCAGGGGGTAAAAGAACCATATCTTATAATAATCGATTAAAATAGGGACGTTGTACCTTTTATAAATCAATAAAAAGTTTTATAAATATAGAATAATTTAATATTTTTTATCTGTGGCCACCATAAAAATTTAAGGAAAAACTCATCTTGAAACTAAGAAACCCAACTACAACATCTTTAAGGGGAAGAAAAAACAAAAAGAGAAAAAAAAACGGGGGAAAAAAAAAAAAAACGAAAAAAAAAAAGAATGCTTTTAAACTGCATTCCAAATTTTTTAAAAATTTTTTTTGCAACTAGGTAGGTACTGTTAAAAATCAAAAAAGTACGTGCAACTTATTTCCCCAAAGAATTCATGGATGCATAAAGGGCACAGTAAATTTATGTATTTTTTTTTTTTTTTTTTTTATGAGTAAGAAAATGTAGAGGACAAAGTTGACCCTTCTTGTGATTGAAAACTTTTTGGGGGTTTGGGGTTTTGGCCAGTGGAGAACTGCCCAGTTTTTTGGGGGGGGGGGGGGCGAACTTTTTTTTTTAAAAACTTACCATGAAAACGATTTTTTTGGGGGGGGAAAGTATATATCCCGGGGGCCCTTTGGGCCCCACAGAAAGGGGATATATTTTTTTTTTTTAATAATTGCAAAGGGTGGTTTTTACGAGGTTTCAGCGTTTTTTTTTTTTCGCCCAAAATTTTATGTAGGAACCTAAAAAAGGTCCCAATGAAAAAATATTTTTTTACAATAGAAATATTTTTTTAAAAGAGTTTTTAAATTTTGCTATGGTTTTACCAATTAACAAGAAATGTAAATACCCAGTGGATAAAACACTTGCTTTTTGTAACATGTAATAAAAATAATCTTTTTTGAAATTTCATATACAGTATACTAATTTTTTAAAAGATGGGGATGGAATCAAATCCTAAAAATGATTTTCCCATAATTTAATATATTTTTTTTTTTAAATAAAAAACAAAAAAAAAAAAATAAAAAATTGCAATTTTTAATAGTTACTTACCCGCAAAAAAAAATATATTTCAAAATTTTCGAGCTAGGCCCAACGGTAAAAAAATTTCCCATAAGAAAAAAAAATATTGGCCTTTTTCATGTACTCGATGGTTTTTTCGAATTTACCTTTAAATTTTGTTTTGTAATTTGAGCACGGGGGTTTGGCAAAAATGTTGTTTTACCAAAAGGGTTGGTTTTTGAGGTGCATATTTTTGCTTTTTTAGTGTATATTTTTTGTGCTTTTTTAAAGGACACGAGTTAAAAAGGGGGACTTTTTTTAAACAAGGGAGGGGGAGCGACTGAGTGTCTTCACAACTCAAAGGGCCCCCTCATTTCTGTGATTCTGCCGTCTTTTGTCTGTCTGTCAAAAAATCCCAACCGCTTAACAGATTGCCGGGGAAATTTTTAAACGACATCCGGTACGAGTTTACGGAGAACTGTTAACAAAAAGCTAGATCATAGCGATTTAAGGGCAATCCCTAGCCCCAAATTGTTTTCCCCTAAAAAAGTAAGTGAATGAAAGAGGGGTTTTAAAAAAAAGGGGGGAATTTTTTTAAAATTTTTTGACGGGAAATAACCTCAGAATCAACAATTATTTTAAAATTATGGAACTTTTGTTCAAGTTCAAAATTGAATTTTGAGCAGCGGTTTTTTTTTTTACAGTACTTTTCACATTTAAATTAAGGATTTGGTTTTTATTGGTTTCAGGCGTGGAAAAATTTTTCCGTAAAGGGTACAAAATTTAAATTGACCGGCAGGCGAAAAAAATTGTGCAACGAAACAAACCAAAAAAAACCAAACAATACTTTATTTGGGTTTTGTGATAAAAAGGAGTGTAAAAAAATAATATACAAAAAACCGCTGCTAAAAAATTCAATTTTGAACTTGAACAATGACAGTAATTTGAATATAATTGTTGATTCTTAGGTTATTGCCCGTAAAAATAATTTAAAAAAATAACCGCTTTTTTATTAAGAACCTTTACATTCTACTTATTTTTTTTTCAGACGTTTTTGGACTGCATTTTTTTAGAAATAAATTTTTTGGGTCTAGGGTTGCCCTTTAAGCCTAAATAAATAAAATGGTTTTTTTAAAAAATCGATAGCTTTTGTTTAGTAGCAGCTTGCGGGACAAGATGACCTGGCTACAGGCCCAGTGATAAGCTTTTAGCCTACCATACGGAGGGGGGGGGGTACGACCCCTTTAAGCAAAAACCTTTTTTTATATTTTACCCCACATAGTATTTTTGAGGGGTGTTAAAGGGGAAATAAAAATTAGGTGTTTTTGTTTTATCTTGGAAATTTGTTAATTTTTTCACGCTAATACGTTTAGTCGTTTCAAAAACGATTGCATTTGAATGTTAAATTTTAAATAAGTTAAAACTAGGGAAACCCAAAGTCGTTGTTAAACGCAGAGTGAGCCAAGTTTTGAGTCCCCGGGAAAACCCCCTTTTTCCCCCATATACCCAAGGTGGATCTAGTCGTAGGGGGGAATGATCCCGGGACACTTCCCCATGGCTCACCACTCGTTTAAAAACGATTTTGGCTTTTTTCCTATTTTTAGATTGCTACGTCGATTTCTCAGTATCTATCTGGGGGAGCAAAAAAAAAAAAAAACATGTTCACACGGGGGCCCCCCGAAATTTTTCAGAAAAATTTCCCCAAAACCCCAAT
The DNA here is from genome assembly GCA_024449915.1 of Sweltsa coloradensis. NCBI lineage: Eukaryota > Metazoa > Arthropoda > Insecta > Plecoptera > Chloroperlidae > Sweltsa > Sweltsa coloradensis. Next base: position 294,085 of record JAMZAV010000441.1, read on the forward strand.
TTTAGGGCCAAATTTTTTTTTTTTTCATTATCTAAAAATTGAAAAAAATTGTGTAAAACACAGTTAAAAAGATTATAATAAATAATAAAATTTTTTAAAGGTTTTTTTATGAGCTGTTAAGGCGAAAAAAAAAAAATTAATTTTTGGAGGGGGATTTTCTTTAAAAACATTCTTGTCGTTTTTATAGCTACGAGGTAGCACGGACAACGGAGGAAATTCCATTTCATACACGGAGAAAAAAAAATCCGGGAATTTTTTTTTTTTTTTTTTTTTTTCTTTTTTAAAATTTAAAATATATTAAATTTTTAAATAGGTTTAAAAAATCTAATTTAGAATGTTTTTTTAGCACAAGGGAAAAATTTTTTTATAAAATGGTTTTTTTTTTCTTTTTTAAAATTTTTTTCCGCTATAAAAACCCGGGGTTTTACGTTTTTTTTTTTTAAAAAAAAATTATAATTAAAATTTTTAAAAATTTTTAAAAAAATTTTTTAAAAACGAAATTTTTTTTTTTTTTTTTTTATTTTTAAAATATTTTATATTTAAAATTTTTAAAAAAAAAAATAATTTAAAATTTTTTTTTAAAAATGAAAAATATTTTTATGAAAATAAATTTAATTTTTTTTTTTTAAAAATTGTTTTAAAAAAATTTTAAAGAAAAATTTTATTTTTTAAAAATTTATTAATTTAAAAAAAATTAACGGTTTTTTTTAAAAAAAAACAAAAACCCAATAACAAATGGATAAAAAAATAGTCAAAAAAAGGGGGGGGAAAGGGAAAAAAATTAAATTTTTAAAAAATAAAAAAAACAAATTTTAAATTTTTTAAAAGAATTTTTTTTTCGAAAAAAATTGAAATTTTTTCATAAGAAAAAAATTATTCTTTGGTAAATTAACCGTTTTTTTTTTTTTTGGTTTGTGAAAAAATTTTTTTTGGTTTTTTTATTTTTTTTAAAAATTTTTAAAAAAAAAAGAAAATTTCGTTTTTAAAACCTTTTTCACCCAAAAAAAAAAAAAAAAAAAAAAAATAGGGGGAAAGGAAAAAAAAAAAAAAAAAAAAAAGAAAAAAAAAATTTCCGGTTTTTTTTTCTCCAGGTAGTAAAAATGGAATTTTCGCTTTCCTCGCTACGCTCATCCAATTAAATGTCAAAATTTTTTTTCGATGCCTCTCAGCTAATTTTCTAAAAACTTTATTTAAAAAAATTTACGTAAAAAAAAAGGGGGAAGTTGTACCCTGAGGTAGGGGGGGAAAGATTTGATTTGTTTTTGATGGTCTTTTTTGATGGGGGGGATTAAGGCCGGTTAAAGCCTTCTTTTCCACCCAAAAACCATCCTAATTACAACAAATCACGACTTTACGGGATACAAAAATAATGAATTAAAAAAAAAAAAAACTATGACACCAAAAAAAAAATTTAACTCTACTAAAAAACTAAAACAAACTAAATTATGAAATTTTACATTGGGGAGTAAACTTTATTGCAAAGTTAAAATTTTCAGGGATAGGGTAAATGCATGCAAATGTGGCTTTTTTAAATTTTTTAGTAATCTACAATAGTTAAAAACTTTCATTCATCCATTCACACAAAAGTACACAATTAATAGGGCTTTAGCTTGTGTGCAGAAATACAAAGTGAGCAGGAGCAGGTGTGGGGGTGCATTTCCAACATTGAAAAGGGAGTAGCGGCGATGTTTTATAGCGCTTAATTTTAATTACTCAAGTAAGTGAATACTTTACGCTTGAAAGGTCGTTTTATTCCGTAAACATCCCCGATGCGGTTTGGAGGGGTATTCCAGACTGAATAGCGTTATTGAAAAAGTGGCAAGAAGATTTGGTTCTAGGGGGTTGAAAATGTTTAAAGAGTACCGATCTAGATTAGTGTTGAAGGTTTTTGGGTTTTAGGGAAAAGTATTTTAAATTAGATGTAGTACGAAAAATATTGATGTTTTAGAGCAGGGCGAGAACAAGGCAAACGAGTTAGATTTCACGGTATTGACAATCCACTAAGATTTTTTAAAACCAGGGTAATAGATCATATTTTTTTATACCAAAGTGAAAAGAACAAGGGCATTTTTAGCTCTCGGGAAAAGTGAAGACGAATAGAGAGGGCCAATAGATCATTTTACACAACGTCGCAATAATCAAGGAAGAGGGGGGGGGGAGTTTCCTACTAACTCCGCAAAGTGATTTTTTTGCATGTTTTTAAATCTTGTTTCACACAAAAGGAATGTTTTATACCGAACCAAATTTTTTTGTGTTGTCAGCCCCGATTTTGGGCAGTTTTCAAATATATCCCCTTCATGACGGGTGGGGAAATCTCGAAATCGCCCCCCAACTCGGGGATCGGAAAGAGCGTTGCGAGCGAAGCGAAAATTCCCTTTAACTACACTGGAGAAAAAATCCGTAATGTTTTTTTTTTCTTTTTTTTTTCCCTTTGATTTTTTGTCATTCCCGGCTAAACCCAAAACTCCCAATTGCAAGAAATTTTTTAAAAACCTTTGAAATTCAGAACTTGAACTGCCACGTTTTGAGCGCAATCGGAAAAATATTCTCATGAAAATCGCAATATTACGATTTTTTTTTAATTTTTTTAAATTTTTTGATTATAACACCTACAGCTTAAACCGATTTTAATGATTTTTTCCAGAAAACCCTTAACTTTAGAAATTAAGATATTATATGAAATTTTGAAACGCAACGAAAAAAATTTTCTTTTGAAAACCGAAATTTTTCAGGTTTTTTCTTTTTTAAACAATTCTTGATTATAACACCTACAAAACTTTTTCTATTGTAATGATTTTTTTACTAACCTTAATTTTTTAAATTAAAAATTCGTTTTAAAAAATTTAGGGGAATCGAATAATATTTTTTATGAAAAAACCAATTTTTGATTTTTTTTTTTTTTTTTTTTAAATTACGATAATTTAAAAAAGGGGAATACAAAAATAAAGTTTAATTTTTTATTTAATTTTAAATTTTAAATTTAAATTTAAAAAATTTTCGACTTTGTAATAATTTTTTTTACAGAACAACAGAAAATCCGCACAAACAAGGCAGCTAAGACCAATTCGCTCATCCAACAACGCGGCGGGCCCCCAAGCGTTTTCCCAGTATAAGACCAAGATATTGAAACCCATATATAGGGGTTTAAAATCTATGTATTATGACCTAGCAAGTGAAGTCAGAGTTGGGGGTGCTCCCGTGGGTATTGGCCCGCGGTAGTGTACTTGTTTTCCAAAAATATAGAAAGTTTTGGAACAAATCCGTTTCCCGGGAGAAGTTTTTTGTTTTGCCACAAACTTTTATCAAACATTATGACGGTTATGTTTTGTACGAAAAAGGTGGGGCTGCGGATTTTTCTTTTAATATTTTGGAAAACTATTTTTAAGTCAATCGAATATTTTTGTTATTGGTATTTAGTATGCACGTGTAGATTTACAACAAATTTCAAAAAGCTATAAACTGTGACACCGGTGGGTTTTTTTCCACTGGAACAAAAAAAATGTCAATGCTTACACCGTACACCCCAGGGGGGCAGGACAAAAAAGACAGAATTCATAATTTTTTGGTCCTTTTAATCCGGGAAATACAAGAAATGTTACCTTAAAAATTATAATATAAACAGTCGTCACAAAAGGCTGTTTGAATAGTGCGGGTCTTCCGGCTGCTCACAGCCGAAAAATAGTCGTGGCGAACGAAACCGGCGAGGACACCCAGCGGCGATCGTGTACCAAAAATGAGACCCACAATACGTACTTGGTCATTTTTAAAAGTATAAGACTTAAAAATATTTTTCCCTGCTCTTTCGAGATTAATTAGGACCCCGATTCCTTAAATTTTGTTTAATATTCCAAAATTTAGACCCAATTTCACAGATTGATATAATTTAAAAATTATTATTTTTTATATGAGGCCCATTTTCGCAACTCGCACCTTTTTTTTGGTCAGAATTTTAGGCCCGAATACTAAGCCCACCTTGTGGCTTCCCAAACATACTGATTTTAAAAGGATATTTAAAAAGGGGCGGTAGACGGAGTAAATCGAGGCAGTATACAAATTTTTAGCCCGAGTCGAGTAAATTTTGGGTTTAGCTAAAATGTTGCAGCAGGTAAAAAGGATTGAGTTGGGTTTTAAAGAAAGTAGTTTTTAGGGTTTTGGTTTGTAAAAAATTTACTTTGAATAATTTCCAACTTTATTTTTTGGGTTAAAAAAATTTTCCGGGGGAAAAGCAATTTTCCCCTAAATCGAGTTTTCAATTTTCACACTTAGATTGGGGGGTGCAACCCCACCTTACGGCGCTTCCCTGGCCTCAGGGTCACTAGATCAAAGGGTAGTATCACCTTTGACGTGCGTTCCAATGCTTATTTTCACGTAGTCTACTACCTATGGACTCATTTACCGGAAGGAAGCACTAGCGCGACCAAAAACTCCCATTTTTAGCAGGCTAGAGACAGCAGACAGCAGGCGAAAGTGTACACTCGAACCCCCTAGCCTCTAGCAAAATGGCGGCCAGTAATTTTGCACCACAAATACAACTAAAGCATTTTGGGGTTTTTAAAATGTAAGAATTTCTGATAATATTTTAATAAATTTTATTATAACAGCAAAAAACAATACGAAAATCCCCGGGCACGCATTCTTTTCTATGGTTTCGGGGGGAAAAGTGAGGGTTTTGGTTTGTTTTTTGTGTTGTTTTTGAATCTACACCACTGGGTGGGCTTTTCTATCCCTTTAGGAAGCCCTGGGTAGCCATAGAGGTAGGTTAAAAGTGTTTTCCCCAAAGGGGTAAGCAAAACTTAAAGACGCTTTTAATACAGGAAACTGGCCCGGGGGGGGGGAAAAGGGAAATAATCCCCTTTATTTTTTTTTTTGAAATTATTTTTAATTTTTGGCCCAAATTAAAATAATTTTTTTAGGTTTTTAATTTTTTTTTTTATTAATTTTTTTTTAAAATTATTTTATATTATTTTTTTTTGGTTAAATTTTAAATTTTTAAATTTTTTTAATTTTTTTTAATTTTAAAAAATTTTTAAAAAAAAATTTTTGGGGTTTTTTTTTATATTTTAAAATAATTTTATAATTATTTAAATTTTTTTTTTAATTTTAAATTAAAATTTTTTTTTTTTTTTTAACCAGAGAGAAAACCAAGGAGGGGGAGGGAACTACTTTTTTTATTAAAAAAAAACTTTTTAGGTTTTAGATTTTTTTTTCGTTTAATTTTATTTTTTGTTTGAATTGTCCTTTTTTTTTACTTTTTTTATAAAAATTCATTTTGAAAAAATTTTATTTCTTAAGTTTAGGGGATAGTAGTTATTTTAAAAAACAAATTTTTTATTGATATTTGCAGTATTTAATTTTATTAATCAAAGTAATTTGGAATTATATTTTTATGTTTGGCTAGACAAGGGGTAAAAAATATTTTTATTTTATATTTTATTTGAAGAAGTTTTAATTTTTTTAAATTTTTTAAAATTAAACCAGGAAGTTAAACCTTTTTTTGGGGTGGGAGGCTAATTTTTTAAAAAAAAAAACTAAAAATTTTGGGTTTTTTTTAGAAATTTTTTTTTATTTTGGTTAAATTCCCCCCCAAAAATTTAATTATTTATAAAATTTAACCTGTAAAAAAATATTCAACGGAAGATGGGGTTAAGTAAGAAAAATTTAAAAAAACAAAAATTATTTTATGAGAAATTTTTTCAGGTATTAAAATTATAATTTTGGGAAAATTTGTGCAACAATGGGGGGTTAAAAGAAAGAAATTTTTTAAAAATGGAAAAAAATCAAAATAGAATTTTTTGAGAAAAATTTTAAAAAAAAAAAGGAGTTTGCAAGTTTTTAAAAGGCCCGTTTATCACAAATTTTTTTTTAGCCCAAAAAAAAAAAAAAAAAAAAAAAAAAAAAAAAAAAAAAAAAAAAAAAAAAAAAAAAAAAAAAAAAAAAAAAAAAAAAAAAAAAAAAAAAAAAAAAAAAAAAAAAAAAAAAAAAAAAAAAAAAAAAAAAAAAAAAAAAAAAAAAAAAAAAAAAAAAAAAAAAAAAAAAAAAAAAAAAAAAAAATTTTTTAATTAATAAATTAATAAATGCATTTTTTCAGCTATCACCAGCATTCAATTTTGCATAACAAGGCGAGGTATGTGAATGTTATTTAGTAGACTACGCAATCTAGTATTCTGACTATGAGTTAATGAGTCAATGTTTGTATGTAATATGACCCAATGTGAATAAAAAAAACTAAACTAAATTACAAAACAAAAACCCACAAGTATTGTGAGTTACCTCCTTGCTTGTCATAATGTGAACATAAATGCGTGACATACTAAACGGGCATTTGATTTGAGGTGTTAACTAACAGTTTTCGAAAAACGTTTTGTATAAAACCTGAAACGTCCCACCTGATACACTGAAACCTGCAAAATGCAGGTAAGAAACAACGTTAACACACGCCAGGATTTGAAATTCGCGGTCAACCAGCACGCCAGCGCCACCGGGAGCGCTGACGAGCTTGTCTCCTCTCCACACAATAGAAAAGGGGCGGAGTTTCCTGTATTAGCGAAGCGACTATCCGGAGAAAAAAGGTCCGATGGAGCGCTAGTGAGCAATCAGCTGTTTAGCAAGATGGCCGGGTAAAAGGGGATAGCTGCCGTCCACACGCTTGGCTAACATTGCATGGACCCTAGCTTGAAACCTTCTTTTTCTGTTGAAAACGTCCAGTTACATAATAGAAAATGATTCAGAACTATAGCTTAATATCTTGTGGTATAGTTAAAGTTTAAACATAATGAAAATATGTAAAGAATAAGTGATTTCATATAGGGTACGTTCTTCCCACGTACTGCATTTCAAATTACTAGCGCCTATGATTTGTTTGCCCTAAAACAAAGAGCATCAATTACTAATCCCAGAGTATAAAATAACCTTGTAGTATAATATGCAAAAAGCAAGCGTGGACTAGTAATTTGACAAAATGTTAATGGCCTAGAGCTGTGATAAACTGAGAGAACAGCGCGGAAAATTGACGGCCGCCTAGCTTGGCCTAGGGCCTAGGCCTACTGCTTGCCAGTTTCAACCATCACTAGGTGTCAAATGACTCGGCTAGAAGAAAACTAATAATTTTGTTACTAAAATATAAATTTAAAAAATAATTAACCAGACTGTATCCCAAAACTATAAATTTATTTCAATAAAATTGGATAGGCTCCGTCAGCTGTGTTTTGTCTAGGCGTGCTCGGCGTGTTGATCTCGCATTACAGCCAAGTCGCCTAGGGCCTAGCAGACGTGCAAAACTCGGGCTTAAATAATAATATTCTGGCCAGACTTAATTTCGTATGTAGGCCATCACACCCTTTCGAGCTTCTCATAATATTTAATGAAGGCCCTAGGCCTACTTTGACACCGCACCAAAGCAAATCTAGGCCTAAAAATCTCGCGTGAACGGCTGGACAAGGGCATTTAAATGTGCAAAATGAAGAGCGATGTGAGGTTAAATCCATTTTTCAAAAAATCTGGTGTAATCTGCTTACATATAAACACAGAATTAATCGGTAGTGTAATCGGCAAGATAAAATAATGTCCCATATATATGCATCATTCAAGAACCTGTCAACATTCACTGCCGAGACCCAAAAGTCAAGTTTAGATAATACCTTTCAGGTAGTTTTGTGTTATGTATGTATGTGGGTGTAGGTAAGGCTCGTAATAATGCATAGCCATGATTATCTGGTAAGCTTTAAAGCATCATTTATTATAAAACTTGTTACTAAATCTACTACATGATTTGGATGAGTTTGTCAAAGGGAAGCGACGCCATACTCTTTTAACCCCCCTTGAAATTGGCGAGGCAAGTGGGGGGAAGGTTTGAATTTTGAAACACCACAATTTCCCCCCAACAGTTACCTACAATGCAAAAAAGAGATGAAAAAGTCATACGTGAGTTTAGGTACCAAAAATAAAAATGAAAAAAATGAAATGATTTGGTATTGTAGCACAATATTCCCAAAAACAGTAACTAACAAAATTTTAATACGGAATCAGTTTTTAGGAACAACTATGAAACCTTGTAAAACGGAATGAAATAACCAAAACTTAAAGATTTAATAATGAACAACAAAAGCTCATGACCCAAAAAACTAAAAATTTGATAACCCTTCAAAAGGAGGGGCTTTGTAGCCCTTGAAGAGGAGACTAGTTGTTTTTGAGTTACTCAGTAAATTAGGGTTTTTGAAGGTTCAACTCAACAGGGACGAACCCAAAACGTAGATATTTTCCGGGGAATCTGTAAACGTCTTGTACAGAATTATCATTTTGTATAAAGCCTGGATTGCCAGCATCGGGTGGCATTACAGCACTTTTCGGGATTGGGAAGCTTGGGAAGAGTCGCCCTTGTACCCTGGTACCCCCCGAACTTCTGGTAGAATTTGGGTTTAGAGTACGCGTGTATGCTCCACGCCATTTTCGACGGTAAAGTTCCTGGGCCCGGTATTTCCCGAATTTTCCCAGGCAGCCACTTTGGTCAGGACCATAGTTGCGGTAATCCTGAGTCCCTTCTGCAAATTGTCGGCTGGGAAAAGTCTGATTTTGACTTGAACAGCCGCACTCTCCCTCCCCCAAAGAAGTTTTGTTTTTGGGATGAAATTTTATCGAGCATTGTGGGTTTTTTTTTGGCCCTTTACCCTTTTTGCCGGAGTCCCCCCCCGGGTACGGGTACGGGGTGTAGTCCCCAGAGCTAACAAATTTTTTCCCCAAATCCAAACGCCACTTATCCCCCCTGAACTTTTGTAGTGTTTTTTAAAACCCTCTGAAAATAAGTTCGCCAAACCGTTAGAGCAGGCGAGTAAGGGCTGAGGTATGTGTTTAATTGGTTTTTGTAAGAAAGTCTTGAAACTCCTCTCCTTGAATGCGCCGCTTATCTGAAAAACGTCTCATCGGGAATCCCGTAGTCCGTGAACATGTCTCGGAGAAAGTCAACGCTGTCTTTGCCGTAAGGACCCCCCCGTTTTTTCAAATGGCCACTTAAGTAAGGCACAGCTATGAAGAATGTTGTCCTTCCGTAGGCCCTGCAAAGTCAATGTATACGCGCATCGGTCGACGGGGGGACCCATGGAATCACGTTTGATGTTGTGGGTGCACGCTTGTTTGGGAGACAAGATGTACAGGGCCAATCATTTTTTCATTTCTCGGTCCATGTTGGCCACCAAAAATAAAATCCTGGCCCTTTCCTTTTTCGAAAAAGATTCCCCCGATGGACGCAGTAACATTTCAGAAATCGACTCGTAGACTCTCGGGAATCACACTCGTGGCATAGAGAAGACACCCACCTTCCACCGATAACCCCTTTTATTCCGAAGGTGGGTTGAAACCAACCGGTAACTTTTGATGGTTTCCCCGCCTGTAGCACACCCCTAAAAAATTTAGAAAAATGAGGCCTTCTTTTGTCTCCAGAGTATGGGTCGCCGAGATTGGAAATTTTGCAGGGTGTCCTTGTAGTAACCACACATCCGTGTTTTCCGGGTACCTGGGTATCCGGTCCGGGATCGGTAATCGGCTGCAAAGTCTGCATTTGAATTCTCTTTTTTCCCGGACGGGACTTTATATCATACAGATAACATCCTAAAGTCAATTTCCAAGCTCATAGTGGGGATAAACACAGGGAAACATCGCCTGGGCCCAAGCAACCTACTAATGGTTTATGGTCAGTATATATGACAAATTTTTGACCATAAAAAAAACGGTGGAATTTCTTTAACCCCGAACATGATTGATAAAAAATTTTTATCTAGCTGAGAATAATTTTTTTTCTGCCGTTTGTGCGACGAGACTTGAAGGCGATTGGGGGTTCGGAAACCCCTTGGTCGGAAGTGACAGACCGCTCCAACCCGTCGGGGATGCTCACAAGACATTATAATGGTTTAGTCAAACGTAAGAACCAGTACCTGATAGATGGACTTGCTGTTTGGCATCGTTGAAAAAAATGCTCATGTTCTGGCTCCAGGGCCATTCTGCCCCTTGCTTAAACTGAGAGGGCGAAAATTTGGTAGCCAATTCGAATTTTGCGCTCGTAGAATTTAAAAATCCCAGAATGACTCCCAAAGCTGCAATTTTTAGGTGCGGGTCCCATCGAATAGCCCGTACTTTATTCCCCTTTGGGGGATTCCTTTGCTATCCCTAAAAAAACCCCAGAAACTCTAATGGAAAATAAATTCGCATTTTTGACAGTTGGGGACGTAAACCAGCAGATCAAATCTTTCCAAACAGTCCGTTCTCGCCCCGCATTCCTCCTTTGTTTTCCCCGAAAGAGTAAGTATCAAGGAAAAATATACACCTTTTAGCCTTTAAGAAAATTTTCCATCAGTCTCTGGAAGTATGCTGGTGCGGACGCCAGCCAAATGGAAGACGCAGCATTCGTAGTAGGCCTTGCTGTGTATTCAGTGCAAGTACCCGTGATGACTCGTCATCCACTCGTACTTGGGTGTAAGCCCTATCGAGGTCCAACCGTGTGAAAAAGCATCCTCCAGAGAGTGCTGTAAAACACTTCTGTATTGTAGGTAGAGGATAAATATCAACCTTCAACACAGGGTTGACTGTCCCCGAATAATCACCACAAATTCGCACAGTGTTGTCGCGCTCTGGCAACAAAAACAGCAGGTGTACCCCATTCCCCTTGTGCTATAGTCTCGACTACCCCGTCACGTTGCATTTGTTCTAGGGCCTGGTCAGACTTCTCTTTCAATGCGTAGGGTGGGCTACGATGTTTGCGAAAGACAGGTGTAGCATTTGGAATCTAGTTCCACGTGAACCGGTTCCCTTGTAACAACCTAAACCGCCTGCAAAAAACGTTTTCTAGGCCATGCAATTCTTTAGGAAGATTGCCATCACTTACACCTAACTGGTTCACGCTGGTCACAGCCAGCCCCAAGTGGTGAAACCAGTCTCTGCCGAGTAGGCTAGGCCCATCTGTCTGCATCACGTATAGTGGTAACTGGCATAATTTTTTCCCATACTGCACGGTTACCGTTGCCAATCCCAGTAATGCTAACTCCTGGTTGTGACCAGGTTCGCAGTTTGAACTTGATGGCGCTAGTGGCGGAGGATCGGTAGGCCATAGACGTCTAAAACGCGTCTATGCCAATGATTGAATGTTTTTGATCCTGTGTCCACTTCCATTGTTAAGTCTACTCCATTCAACTCAACAGCCACCTTGAAAGAGCCCTCATGTCTATCTTTCTCCACCTTGAGACAGAAACAGATATGAGTCTTCCACCTCTGATGTAAGCAGTAGTAGTAGTAGTAGTAGTAGTTCTTTATTCTGTTGTTACAATATTATGGTTACAACAAAAATGGCGAGGTTCAATCGATATGGATTGTTCTTGCCACCTAACCATTTACATATTATAAATACAAACAATAATATAATACACAATACAAATAATATTCTAAAATTTAAACATAGAAATGGAAGATTAATTAAAGGAAACATAATAGATACCTATTTAGTTAAGTAGATGTGTACTTGATACATTGAAATGGACTGGGGGTTTTGTGCAGTTATTCTGCCAAAAGGAAATGGTATTTACAATCGGGACAGTGTGGGGACAATAGACTACCGGTATAGTATAAAGATGTATTTACATGAAAAACTCATCTAGATTATAATAAGGGGTTTCTATGAGAAACTGCTTTATTCGTTTCTTCGAAGGTTAGGTCTTAATATATCAAAGGTTTATTATTTTAGTCGCAAGAGCATTAAAAATTTCCCTTCGTCCCATATAGTATATATGTTTTCGAGATGAGTGGTTTTATGGGAGGGTTTACTGAAGTGAGGTTTTGTGTCTTGTATTATGGTCATGTTGAATTAAGTTTTGAAGTGTTCCGGGTTGTCAATCACAAAGCAAGCTGCGCTGTGTATGAAACATTTGTAACTGTTAGTATTTGAGCTCTTTAAACATATCGCGACAGCTAGCGCGGTTGCCCAAGCTTGCCTAATATTCTAAGGCACGTTTCTGCAAAATTAGCACTCGATTAATCAAGTTTTTAACGTTTTTCCCCAAGAAAGTATTCCATAGGATAGAATTGAGTGGAAATTAGCAAAGTAAGCTACTCTAGTTATCTCTGAGCTTGCAAGAGTGGATAACATACGGATAGCATATGTGCTAGAGTTTAGTCGCCTACAAAGCTATCAATATGTGGTTGCCACGTTAAAGTTTTATCCGTGCATAACCCCAAGAAGTTACATCACTTACAGTTGTTATTGTGCCCTTTGAACAGTTAGGTGTGGAATTAACAGTGCTATATTTGATTTTAGTCTGAAATTAAGTAGTTGTTTTTTTTTATCATCGGGCAATTGATTACTGAAAACCATGTGAAAATTGCATTTATTATTTTTTCTGCACATACTTTGTATTTTAGAATCTGGACATGATATGATTATACTTGTGTCGTCAGCAAATAGAGTTAGGAACAAGAGTGTGAGAGGGGGAAAGATTTCTTGTTCAGCGTTTTTGTTGCAGTATGCTGCAAGGTCATGATGTATATCAGAAAAAGCAAGGGCCCTAGGACAGAGCCCTGGGGAACTCCAACCTTGTTTGTCTGCCAGGTTGATTTGGTTTGGGTGTTGTTATTGAAAACCCACAAGTTGCTTTCTGTCCGTCAGGTAAGATTTTAGCCATTGTCCTGCTATTCCTCGAACTCCATAATGGTTAAGTTTTTCTAGGAGTAGATCATGTTTTACGCAGTCAAACGCTTTGCTTAGGTCGAAGAAGACACCTAGGGTATTGTGCCCACTGTCAAGGGAAGTGTACACTTTGTCCAGCATTTGGGCTGTAGTGTTGCAGTTGATCTGTCAGGCATAAAAGCCATGTTGAGATGTTGACAGCAAATTGTTTTGCTGAAAAAATTCAAAAAGTCTAGTTGATATTAATTTTTCTAATGCTTTCGAGAATACGGGAAAGGGTATACTAATTGGGCGATAGTTATCTGGTTGATCATGTTTCTTTTTTATATATTGGGATTATTTTTGCTTCTTTCATCTGCTCGGGGAAAGTCCCTGAAGAGAGTGAGCTATTGAAGATGTGCTCAAGCGGAGTTAGAAGGGGGTTTAAATAGAAGTTTGGATTAGTTTCACTGATAGTTCATTAATATCTTGGGTGGTCTTTGAGCTAAGTTTTAATACAATTAATTTTATTTCATCTTATTGGTTGGTTTTAAGAACTTTATATTCAAGTTCCCGACTACGTTAGTTTCAATAGTGAAAGGGATGTGGTATTCCTACGCGATGGTTTGTGGGTTAAAATTTACAAGTTTACCCGGTATATTGATAAAATACTTTTTCATGGCCTCGGCAATTTCATGTTCAGATGTTACTTTTTTCCCGTCAAATCCCATTTGTTGTTTTTTGGAAGTAGGCCTACTGATGTCTACGGTTTTGTGTTGTGTGGTTTCTTATTACATCCCACATGGCTTTGCTCTTGTTATTGGAATTAGCAACAAACTCGGATACAGACCTCCGCTTTGCTGTCTTCAACACCTTTTTTTAAATTTTTTTGTAAAAAACCCGACATATTCCCTGAATTCGTTTGAGCATGAGTTTGTCTTCGATATTTTTATGAGTTTGCTTAACCTATTACACGAGATTTTGATTCCTTAGTCCACCAGTTTTTGAATTTGTTACTATTTTTAATTGGAACCTTCCTTGCGGAAAGGAAGTATCAAAGTGAGACATGAGTATATTTATAAATGCATCGTATTTCCCGTTGGTTGATTTCGCTTCAAGAACTTTTGACCAGTTTTCAGTTTCTAGGAGACTTACAAAAGCAATAATATTAGTTTTCCCAGAGGATTCGCTTCTTACAAGAGTCAGACCTACGGCTGTGGTCTTTTAGCTCTTTCTTATCATGCATGGGTAAAAGGGTTTTAATTTGTCCTTCGTGATCTGAAATGCCACTGTTAGCAGTGAGGCTTTAAGCGTAGAGTTTGTGTTTATAATATATTGTCTATGCAAGTGCTACTAGTTGTTTTTATTCTGGTAGGCTCATTTACTGTGGCAGTTAGTTGGTATGAATTTAAGAGGTCATTAAGGAGTGAGAGGTGTGAAGATGGTTTTATCAAATCTATATTGAAGTCGCCTGCAAGAATGATAGTTTTGTGCTCTTGAGCAATTTTTTTTGAGTATTGTGTCTGCCCTATTTAGAAACATGTTTATATCAGTATTAGGAGCCCCATATCCCGGGGATAATTACTAGTTTTTGCAATTTTAGTTCGATTGCTGAGAATTCGGCACATTTCTCAGTATTACCACTCTGCAAATCATTTCTAGGTCTAAAATTTTTAAGAGCTATGCTACGCTTATGAATATTTCAGTTCCCCCATGACAAAACTCCCTTTCCCGCAGAAGCTACTGCCTAGAATATAGTCATTTTAAATTTTAAAATGTTGAATTTCATCTTCCTTAACCAGTGCTCACTGACACATAGAATATCAACTGACTTTGTTTGTAGGATTAATTCTATTTCACAAGTTTTATTTCTGATGCTTTGGCAGTTCTGATGGAGAACGGTAATAGACGGTAGGCGCACTATGTCTTTGGCTTGGTTTGGGACGAGCCCAAAAAGGAATGCACTTATGGGCGCTTGGTGCCTGTATTGGTTTCTTTCGTGTGGGTTTACATGTGGGCGGTCTTCTGCCGAGGGGCGTCTGTTCGATTCCAAGGCTGTTGATGGTCTGGTAGTCTGATTTGGACTGATTAGGGCTAGCGGCAGGGCATGGTTAGCCGGCGGGTTTCACGTTAGGGGCTTCTCATACGATCTATATCAGCAGCTGGTTCTGTGTTAGATGGAAGGTTTACTGGGGCGTTGAGCATCCCTTTTATTATCAACTGGTTGCCCAGTAGCCGCCAGGTTTTCAGGGCACTGGGCCTCGTCAAATCTGCTGCATCCACTTCGTCCGCGGCAGCAGAGAAGTTTGCTGCAATGTTGGGTATCAGTGACGAATCCATGCGGGCGTGCGCATCTGCGGTTGCCGCCAGATTTTTTAGGACGGTAGGTCTTGCCGTTTTGGTCTATATCAGCAGCCGGACTCGTGAGATTTGCCGGAAGCATGATTGGGCCTAAACTGTCAAATCTATGGTATCGACCGAGTCCACGGCAGCCATACGTTTTTTCGAGAGGTGGGCCTCTTCGTTGGGTCCACGTTTAGCGGGTAGAATGGCATCAGAGTAGGAGTTACGTCTTTTCTGTCATGGTGTTCATAAGGAAACGCTGTCGACTGAGAAGGCATCCAACTCTTTTTTGTTTTTGGGAAGGATTGCCATCTTTATGAGTTCTGCAATTCTCTTTTTTCCCTTGATGTTGAGGTGAAGCCCCTGTTTTGTGTAATGGATTGGATGCGTTCCCTCATTTTTGCAATGAACGTTGCATTCTTGTGTAAATTTACCCATTCTGTATCGATTCATTTGTAGAGATATTGCTGTGTTGTTTTTAGCCATCTCGCCTCCTTGGGATGGATTGAAGAACACTTGCTTGATAGCGTCTAGCTTTTTTTCCTATCTCTGCCAGTGGATTTATTATTCTGTCATTAAGTCCGCTGACGAGGGCAGGCTTTCTTCAGAGTGTTGGCAGACAGTCTGCATTTGATGTGGAATGTCATTTGTGCCGCCCATTACGATAACTGTATCATTTCTTTACATATCTCGATTGTATCCAATACCTGGACAGGGCAGCATTTGGTTTTAAGTAGCTTCTTACCTTGAATGATGTTCCCAGGGTTTCTTGGGGGGGTTCTCGGAGTTGCCTACCATGGCTGTCACCAATTAGAACAATGGGGTTTTGGGGTTGGAGGGCATGGGGTTTTTTTTGGGTTTGTTTTTGGTACCCGAGGTCTTTGGCCCCAACTTGGTATTGTTCCCAGACTTGGACATGCATACCTTAGAAATAGGCCTGTCTTCTGGGCATTTGTAACATGTCAGGTTCTTAGCACTGCATGCATCGCCTTGTGGTTTGCATTGCCACAGCGATAGCACATGCCTTTGGCAGAATTTGCCTCTGTAGTAGGCCTAGGCCTAGAATCAAAATTTTTCTTAGGCTTCCCTTTGCTGCCTTGTACGATGTACCTTGGGTAGCCACGACCTTGTGTACTTGGCCGCCTGCCCCTGCATTTCCGCGTAAGACTTGGACATCTCGCTGCGAAGTCTCCGCTGCCGTAGCAATCTCAACTGCTCTCTGGAAGGGAATGGCATCTCCCTCCGCCAGCAGCTTGGTTTGCAAAATCTTGTCCCAAACTCCTGCAATGAGTTGGTCTAGCAGATTCTCATCTAGGTCTGTGAACTCGCAATGCTTACTGAGACTTCTGAGCTCCTGTAGGTACTCAAGTATAGTTTTTGTTCTCTAGCTGTAGACGCTTGCGAAATCTAAACCTTTGTGTACGTTTGCTAGGCTTAGGGCTGTACCCACTTGTAAAACAGGTCCTTTGCCTCTGTGAACGACAGATCAGTGAGTGTCCTTTGGTGTAGCCAAGTTGCGTAGCACCACAAAGTTTCGCTTCCAAGACAGAGAAAAACACATTCTTCTTCTTAGCTTCAGCCACATCGAAGGCGTCGAATGCAATTTCGATCCTTTCGACTTTAAACGTCCCATGGCTCTTCCCCGGGCCTAAACGGTCCGATCAAAAGGCAACTAGCCCACTTGCATTACCACGTGGTTGAGAAACGCTCGGACTAGTTTCAGGCATTTTTAAACTGTAATGTAAATCTACCTCCCAAAATCCATATCTTCGTCGCCAGTTTTTTTTATGTATGTATGGGGGTGTAGGTAAGGCTCGTAATAATGCATAGCCATGTTTATCTGGTAAGTTTTTAAAGCATCATTTATTATAAAACTTGTACTAAATCTACTACATGATTTTGTGCATGAGATTGTCAGAAGGAAGCGACGCCATACTCTTTTATAAAAACCGCCTTGAAAATTGTGGGCGGGGCAAGTAAGCGGGAGGTTTGAACTTTGAATACACCACAATAATAGCAATTTTTTGAGAAATAATTTTTCAATTGCGCTAAAAAAAGTGTCAGTTCTTAGTTCAGAGATTTCAAAGGTCTTCAGAAAATTTCATCACAATTGGATTATCGGTTTAGCCGAAATCGTGTTAACAGACAGACAAAAAGAAAACATTCGGATTTTTTTCTCCAGTGTAGTGAAATGGAATCTTCGCTTCGCTCGCTACGCTCATGCAATTAATAAAAGGGAAAGATGCAAAGCAAAGCCCAAAATAATGTGGGCAACCCCAAAAATCATAACTTTATCATTGATTATTTTAGCCAAAAATAAAAAAACCCTTCCGAGTGTGGAAACCACTGGAAAACTATCGAGAAAATCGTTAGCCCCTTGAACTGGCAAACTCCCAAATTAGAGCATTGTATGCTAGCATTGAGCTTCTTCAAGGATTTCTTTGTGAAGCATGAACTATGCAACAATGATGGTAGGGGGTAATTTTTTTCATGTCAAATTTCTTAGGGAGGCTTACATACTTAAAAGTATATCATCTTACTCTTTAGCAATGTATTCGTCTAGTTTCATGTTTATGTTAATAAATATAATAAATAAATGCTTTTCCTTCATGCTATCACCAGCACATCTCATTTTGGCATAACAAGAGCGATGGTATGTGAAAGTTTTTTTTAGTAGACCACCGCCAATCTAGTATTCTGACCTATGAGTTAATGAGTCAATGTTTGTATGTAATATGATCAATGTGAATAAAGAAACTAAACTAAATTACAAAAAAAAAACCCCACCAAGTATTGTGAGTTACCTCCTTGCTTGTCATAATGGAACATAAATGCGTGACATACAAAACGGGCATTTAAATTGAGGTGTTAACTAACAGTTTTCGAAAAACGTTTTGTATAAAACCTGAAACGCCCCACCTGATACACTGAAACCTGCAAAATGCGGGTAAAAAAACAACGTTAACACACGCCAGGATTTGAAATTCGCGGTCAACAGGCACGCCAGCGCCACCGGGAGCGCTGACGAGCTTGTCTCCTCTCCACACAATAGAAAAGGGGCGGAGTTTCCTGTATTAGCGAAGCGACTATCCGGAGAAAAAAAGGTCCGATGGAGCGCTAGTGGGGCAATCAGCTGTTTAGCAAGATGGCCGGGGAAAAGGGGATAGCTGCCGTCCACACGCTTTGGGTAACATTGCATGGACCCTAGCTTGAAACCTTTTTTCTGTTTAAACGTCCAGTTACATAATAGAAAAATGATTCAGAACTATAGGTTAAATTTGGGTATAGTTAAAGTTTTTAAAAATAATGAAAATATGTAAAGAATAAGTGATTTCATATAGGGTACGTTCTTCCCCCGTACTGCATTTCAAATTACTAGCGCCTATGATTTGTTTGCCCTAAAACAAAGAGCATCAATTACTAATCCCAGAGTATAAAATAACCTTGTAGTATAATATGCTAAAGCAAGCGTGGACTAGTAATTGACAAAATGTTAAGGGCCTAGAGTTTGTGATAAACTGAGGAGAACAGCGCGGAAAATTGACGGCCGCCTAGCTTGGCCTAGGGCCTAGGCCTACTGCTTGCCAGTTTCAACCTTTCACTAGGTGTCAAATGACTCGGCTAGAAGAAAACTACCTTATAATTTTGTTACTAAAATATAAATTTAAAAAAAATAATTAACCAGACTGTATCCCAAACTATAAATTTATTTCAAAAAATTGGATAGGCTCCGTCAGCTGTGTTTTGTCTAGGCGTGCTCGGCGTGTTGATCTCGCATTTACAGCCAAGTCGCCTAGGGCCTAGCAGACGTGCAAACTCTGGCTTAAATAATAATATTCTGGCCAGATTTAATTTCGTATGTAGGCCATCACACCCTTTCGAGTTTCTCATAATATTTAATGAAGAGCCTACACGAAGTAATAAACATGTAGGCCCTAGGCCTACTTTGACACCGCACCAAAGCAAATCTAGGCCTAAAAATCTCGCGTGAACGGCTGGAAAAGGGCATTTAAAAATGTGCAAAATGAAGAGCGATGTGAGGTTAAATCCTTTTTTCAAAACATCTGGTGTAATCTGCTTACATATAAACACAGACTTTAATCGGTAGTGTAACGGCAAGATAAAATAATGTCCCATATATATGCATCATTCAAGAACCTGTCAACATTCACTCCCGAGACCCAAAAGTCCAAGTTTAGATAATACCTTTCAGGTAGTTTTGTATGAGTAAATGGTTGAAATGGATGGAAATCTATTTGGTTACTGTATTTATTGCTTTCTAATTGCAATTTGGTGAATTAAATATACAATCATAATATTTCTTAGTATTTTCGTAGACAGACGCCGATCACCATGCGTTTTCCTATCAGGTGGCGACCTATCCCCGATTCTCTAGTTCCCACTCGCGCGCCAGAAGCCATACTTTTTCCTTGTTTCCTCGGATTACAGTATTTGGTGTAAGTAGGTAGCAGATAGCAGGCTAGTGGCTAGTCGTTTGTGGCTAGCAGGTCAAAATCACATTGGAACGCACCCTCTCAGCAGCTGTTAGGTATCTAGTGGACCTGCTGGCCTACCGAGGAAACAAGGAACAGTATGGCTCTCTGGCGCGCGAGTGAGGAACTAGAGAACCGGGGATAGGTACGCCCACCTGATAGGAAAAACGCATGGTGAATCGCGTCAGTCTACGAAAAATACTAAGAAATATTATGATTGTATATTTAATTCATCAAAATTGCAATTTAGAAAGCAATAAAATACAGTAACCAAAAAGATTTCCATCCATTTCAACCATTTACTCATACAAAACTACCTGAAAAAGGGATTATCTAAACTTGACTTTTGGGTCTCGGCAGTGAATGTTGAAGGTTCTTGAATGAAGCTATATTTGGGACATTATTTTACTAGCCGATTTCACTACCGATTAATGTCTGTGTTTATATGTAAGCAGATTACACCCGATGTTTGAAAATGGCTTTAAGGGGAATTCCTAGACCCAAATAGATTTCTAAAGAATGCAGTAAAGACGTCTGAAAAGTAAGTAGAATGAAGAGGGGCTTAATAAAAGAGCGGAAAATTTTTTTAAAAAAATTTTTTGACGGGACATACCTCAGAATCAACAATTTTATTCAAATTACTGGAATCAGGTTGCTCAAGTTCAAAAAAAAATTTTTTAGCAGCGGTTTTTTGTATATTATTTCTACACTCCTTTATCTAAAACCTAAATAAAGTATTTTGGTTTTATATGATTTCAGGCTTTGCACGATTTTTTCCGTTAAAACGGTACAAAATTTAAAATTGTACCGGCAGGCGAAAAAAATTGTGCAACGCAAAAAACCCATATAAATACAAAAATCCTTTTATTTAGGTTGTAGAAAAAGAAGTGTAGAAATAATATACAAAAAACCGCTGCTAAAAATTCAATTTTGAACTTGAGCAACTGATTCCAGTAATTTAAATACAATTGTTGATTCTGAGGTTATGTCAGTCAAAAAAATTTCAAAAAAATAATCCGCTCTTTTATTAAGCCTCTCTTACATTCTATTTACTTTTTCCGACGTCTTTACTGCATTCTTAAGAAATCATATTTGGTCTAGGGATTCCCTTAACCTCATATCGCCCTTCGTTTTGCACATTTAAATGCCTTTGTCAGCCGTTCACGCGAGATTTTTAGGCCTAGATTTGCTTTGGTGCGGTGTAAAAAGTAGGCCTGGGGCCTACATGTTTATTATTTCGTGTAGGCTCTTCATTAAAAATATAATAAGCTCGAAAGGGTGTGATGGCCTACATACGTAATTAAGTCTGGCCAGAATATTATTATTTAATTAAGCCAGAGTTTTGCACGTTGCTAGGCCTGGGGCTGGGCCTAGGCGACTTGGCTGTAAATGCGACATCAACACGCCTAGACAACACAGCTGACGGAGCCTATCCAATTTATTGAAATAAATGATAGTTTTGGGATACAGACTGGCTAATTATTTTTTTAAATTTATATTTTTGGATGAGCGTAGCGAGCGTAGCGAGCGAAGCGAAGATTCCATTTCACTACACTGGAGAAAAAAATCCGGAATTTTTTTTTTTTTTTTTTTTTTTTCTTTTTTTTTTTCTTTTTGTATTTTTGTGTGTCTGTGAACACGTTTCCCGGCTAAACCGATACTCCAATTAAGATGAAATTTTATGGAGGTCTATGAAATCTCTAAAACGAAAAAACTGCACGGGGGGAAAAATCGATCGAAAAATTTTTTCTCATGAAAATCGCAATTTACGATTTTTTTCGATTTTTAACAAAATTCTTCGATTTATAACACCTGCATGCTTTGTCCGATTGTAATAATTTTTCACACAACCTTTATTTTATGAATTGATATATTCGTGTGAATTTTGAGCGTTATCGAAGATAAATTTCTTTACAAAATCGCAATTTTTGGGAATTTTTTGATTTTCAAATTTCTTTGGCTTATAGCACCTACATGCTTTATCCGATCGTAATGATTTTTCACAGAACCTTAATTTCATGAATTTATATATTCGTGTGAAATCTGAGCGCAATCGAAAAATTATTTGTTATGAAAATCGAAATTTTACGATTTTTCTTTTTTAAATTACGAATAATTTTTTTTTTAAATGAAAGTTTATTTTTTATTTTAATTTTAAAATTTAAATTTAAAAAAAAAACAACTAAGTAATGATTTTTTTCACAGTACAACAGAAAAATCCGCATAACACTTAACAACTCAATGCATCAATTACGGGTCATCCAACAACGCGGCGGGACTTAAGCGTTTCCTAGTAGTAACAAAATTATTAGTTTCTTCTAGCCGAGTCATTTGACACCTAGGGATGGTTGAAACTGGCAAGCAGTAGGCGCCTAGGCCCTATAGGCCCAAACCCAGGCGGCCGTCAATTTTCCGCGCTGTTCTCTCAGTTTAACACAGCTCTAGGCCATTAACATTTTGTCAAATCACTAGTCCACGCATGCTTTAGCATATTATACTACAAGGTTATTTTATACTCTGAGATTAGTTAATTTGATGCTCTTTGTTTTAGGGCAAACAATCATAGGGGCTAGTAATTTTAAATGCAGTACGTGGGAAGAACGTACCCCATATGAAATCACTTATTCTTTACAGATTTTCATTATGTTTAAACTTTAAATATACCACAAGATATCAACCATAGTTCTGAATCATTTTTTATTATGTAACTGGACGTTTCAACAGAAAAAGTAGGTTTCAAGCTTGGGTCCATGCCCAAAGTTTTGCCAAGCGTGTGGACGGGCAGCTATCCCCTTTTACCCAGCCATCTTGCTAAAAAAGTAGAGATGGGCGATGTAAGATCGATTATCGTAAAAATCGATTATATTTCCGTCCTCCGATTCGATTTTAATCGATTATTCTAAAACTCGAGCATCGAGTGAACGATTTTTTCAGAGGGCGATTTTGACGATTTTTAACCTTGTTTTAACCTAGAAATTCGAATGGGATTTATAACTAACATGGGTATTTTTACATATTTTACAGACTTTGTAGGCCCTACGTACCGGTAGGCCTACTTTTTACATTTATTTCCTTGCTTTATCTACGTGTTTACGTGTTTGATACAATTTCTGTTTGTAAAGATAACAATCATTTAGCATAGGCCTAGGCCAATGTAAATAAAAAATATTAGAATCAAATTATTATAGGCCTAAATGATTTAATTCTTAGGCTTAGGCACTACAGTAAAGTTAATTTTTTAATGTAGGCCTAGGCCTACATTTAGATTTTAGAGTAGAGGCAATGAGGCATATGGGGGACTAATTAGCGGCCTAGGCTAGGGTAGGCCTAGCCGCCTAGCTACATGAACCCGATTGAACCGTGATCTGGCAGACCAAAGACAAGACAAAACATAATTAAAATACGAGTTAGTAGTCACATAACCTAACATTTTAGCGTGTCTAAGAAAATAACGAATCGATTCAATAATCGATGTTTTTTTGCCCGATGCATCGATTAATCGATTTGAAAGTAACTGAAAAGAATCGATTCACTGAATCGATTATTAGCATTCGCCATCGCAGACAAGCGATACGCCCCTAGCGGCCGCCCGTGTCCCTAGAGCCCTTGGGTTTAGCTGCTACGGCCGGTCACCGGTTAGCGCGTGTTTCAATGGAGATTCAATGGAGACGAAAAAGTATAAACGCGTCAAATAAAACGTCGTGAAATAAGCCCCAATGTACTTGTTGAACGGAACTTGGTAGAACCTTATTCGTCAATACATTTCTTAATCAGAAACACACAACATAAAGCATATAAATGTTTGGTAATACCGTAAAATATTGCAGAAATCAAAGAACAAAATATATGCTCAATATTGGGAAATCATAGTTCAAACATTACATCAGTCGTGTAAAAACTTATCCAAGCTAGTGTGTTATTGCTAGTTACAGTCATCATATGTGTAACGGTAATCAACTTCTATAAGTATAGACATAATAATTTCAACTTTGATACTTTACAACCCGAACTATAATAGAGAAATTTGGCGATTCTTCAACTCGTATGCCTGTTTTAGGATTTCGTTTTTGTTCATGTTTATGTGTTCACACCATGCAATAGTAACTATGGTAACAAATAATAAGCATTATTGAAATAAAAATTACGATGGCCTTCTAGCGTGAAGGTCTATTCCCAGTCATAGTCTAGTCTATGTAGTACATGTTTTGTATTGACAGTTAAAGTTTATTATTTTTCACGCATGACGCTAGAGAATCGTTTTTACGAAATGGGCTAATGCTAATGTTATGTTTTGACAATGTGATCTTGGCCTTAATTCACAAACAATTATATAATAAATATTATCAATCGTAAAACAAAAGCAAACAATAAAACACGAACGGTGCACACGTGCGAGCAACACGAAAGTGAATTTGAGATAATATGGTTTCAGTCTTATCGAAAATGACGAATGGACCAATACACAAATAAAATGTCTTGAACAAGATCAGACCTAGGCCATGGACTTTTAATAATTAGCGTTATTGAAATATAGCACAGCAAGCAAGTAACTCTACAGTTAGGATGTTGTCATTAAGTATAGAACATTCTTAATGATGTTATAGCCTTTAGTCATCTACTGAAATGTATTATATTTATTTACATGTGAGTAAGAGTATAAAACGTAAGGGAAGGATTATCTGAGGATCTGCTTTACTATTGTCTTATTTGTTTATTTCAATCGTGTATCTCAGCTCGCAATATAATTTTATGTTTTTTTCAAAATTAAAAAGGCCTACGTAACAGAGATACTGTATTTTCATATACAAGGCAAACTGCGTTGTATGCAATTCGATGCTGCTGATTGAACTGTTCTGGTTTATTTAAATAAGTTAGATAGATATAACGAGCCCTTGATGACAAATGGCTGCAGAAACAGCACTGTTTTGTAGGCATGGTTCAACTATCTAGTTATTTTTGAAAGACTGTTCCGTGATTACTGTTTCCAAAATATGTGATAATATTTTATGGTCTCTGCTGTGCCGTTTTAGGCAAAGGGTTTTAGCTTCTGGAATTAACTAACTAGCAATATAGTTATTAGGGAATAGAAAACATTGAAGCAACTATTGCATTGGTTTTTATTGGTTGGTAAAGGAATTTGGCATTTAGTGTTAGTTTATTAGAACAAAATTATGCACAGACTACCGATACTGGAATGAAACCCTTTAATTAATACACTGAGACGTACTAGCAATGAAAAGCAATAGTAACTCGTTTTTACCCCAGGTCATATGTTCTTGAAGCTGAGAGTTTGCGAGCTGACTATAAATAAGGATTAAATAACGCACGTTTAAAAATATATTTCTCTGACCAGTGTTGACAATGCGTTGCCCCTATGCATGGTTAGGCTTTCTTCTTTACCACTAAATTGAAATAACTAACAGAATCGTCATATTTCGCGGTGGTACAGTACAGAATCTAGGCCTGCTTGAAGGAGGTGAGCCTATACCTCCTCTAGGGGTGAACCCAAGGCGGCCGCCATCTTTGAAACTGACGTCACGCGCAGACGACCTTGAGATGGCGAATAGAGTTGCCCATCTCTACTAAACAGCTGATTGCTCACTAGCGCTCCATCGGACCTTTTTTCTCCGGATAGCCTAGCTAGAGCTTTCATACGTCTAATATAATAATGTCACTTCCACAAACTGTATTTATCTTCTTACCTAGGCCTAGCCCTACTACTCTACGATATTGTACATATATTTCCTGTCGCTCGAATAATAATAATAATAATTATAATAGGCCTAGGCTTACACTTGTTAATATTCTCAACTCTGAGGTAAGTTAGCCCTACCAGATAAAACTTTTAGTAGGGCCCTAGGGCCTAGGCCTAGGCCTAAGGGCTAGTTACCTACAATACGATTTAAGGGGAAAAGTATAGGTTACGGGGGGTGGGGCGCAAAGCGCGTATGTTTTAATAATAATAATAATAATAATAACATTGTAAAACATACGCGCTTTGCTACCCCGCCCCCTAGCCTATGCTTTTCCCACTTGACTAAAGGCCGATGCACAATTGCCCGGTAACGAAAACGGGAACGAGAACGAGAACGGGAAGACGCTAACGATAAGGGCTTCGATGCACAACAGCCCGGCGTGAAGCAAGCCGACGGGAACAAATCAAATAATAAGTGTGTTAATTACATTTTGTTATTTTGTTATTCCGCGCATGTTTATTTAATTTATTTCGCATATTACTCGCGTATAAACCATCAATCAGCTGATAAAATAGTTTAAGGACGTGCACATCTTGATTCTGATTGGTTCCGGTAAGGTACTGGACGGGAACGTTACGGAAAGTTAAAACTTGATGATGTTCCCGTTGTCGTTGCCGGGATACGGGAACGACCGGCAACGGGAAGCTTTATTGTGCATCGTGTCGTAAGTAAACGTGTGATTCAACTTTCTTCCCGTTCTCGTTCCCGTTCCCGTTGCCGGGCAATTGTGCATCGGCCTTAACACTAACCGAAAGAGTAGGCCTAGGCTAGGCCCGGCCTAGCTACCCAACTGGTAGGCCTAGGCCCTAGGCTCGTCGTAGTCTACCTTACGGGCCTAGGCCTAGTAGCGTAGGCTTTGTGTATTTAATATCGACCTAGGGCTAGGCCTAGGCCATAGAGGCCATGGTCCACTTTTGAGTTTGAAGTGTTGAAACTTTCAAATTGAAACTTTCAAGGGTAGCTAGGCCTACATTGAAATATTTCAAGAAATTATGAAACATTTGCAGTGGCGTGGCGAACATACCAAATCGGAGCCCAGGCACCGATACCAAAAGGGGTGGGTGGGTGGTCCCCCAGGGACCCACCCACCCCTTACTTTTTAATGAAACATAATATTTTATATACTTTGTATGACTATTGTTATAATTGTGTGGCTCGTTGGTCTTGTGGTTAGCGTATCTGCTTCCAATGCAGAAGGTCCAGGGTTCGATTCCCGTCAAAGTCAGAAGTTTTTAAACTTCTGATTTGGACTTAAGTCCATCAGTTCTTGTCTTAGGAGTTTGTAAACGGTGACTTTGGAGCCGTCCTAGCAACGAAGCACATAATAAATTTCAGAGTTGTTCTGAATCGGCCTTGTTGATTCTGGCGTTGATTCGCGGGTGTTCGCACTGTCCATACCACTGATTGCTATATTTCCTATTAAACATATCGATCTTTGGTTGGTTATCGCTCACTCGTCGATTGCGTCGGAGCCTGCAGGGTTGGCTTGGTCGCTTTGATTTAAAGTCCCCCACTGAAAATCAGTTATATAACTGAGTGGGTAGACTCTAAATAAAATTTATTTATTATTATTTATTTAATCACACCTACTGAATTGTATGGCTACAGCTCTTTACTTACCTTAGAGTGTTACTGGACTGTTGTAAAAGTTTGTCATGAATCATGATTTTTTAGTAAGAGTGCAGACAACATGCATGATGGATATTCATCCAGTAGTTCTCAACTCAACTAATAACAGGTAGCAATTCAACAATTCTGCTAAATGAATAGACACGTTCGTTATACTATAACTTATTTCATTTGATCGAATAGATTGATTTGAGGAATTTAAAAATAAAATACAGCTGGTGGCATGGAGGAAGTCTAGAACATTTTCGAGTTTTCTGTTTTATTTTTTAAATCACCGTCTTATGATATGAAGCAGGATTATCGACGTCGTGAATACAATAAGAAGAACATTCTTGGACCTATTTGAATTGAAGTATTTCCAGTACAATTTCTAGATAAAAATGCATTGATTTCAATGAAATCGAGACAGTAAGTTTGTCCGTAAAAGAATAAAATTGTATCTTTTCTCTTCAAATATTACAAACAGTGTTTCTTCAAAACTCACAGAATTGTACCAAATAACCTTAAATAATCATTTTCCCGGGGGAAAGCCCACGGAGCCCCTAGTTTTCATTATTATGCGTTTCAGTAGTTTTCCTAAATCCCAAATAATGGCTCTGCCAATAAACGGAAAACGAACAAAATAACCAAATTGATTTCCAAAATGCACAGATTATTAACGATCTAGGACATACAATTTCTTTTCAAATGGGAAGGCCCCCGGATTCCTCTTGTAGGTACTAAATTCTTCATTGATTACTTTCATAATGTGTATTTTTTCCAATTTCTGGGCCCCTATTCAGTAACTTCACGGGTTCAACTCTGTCACGGGACCGACTCGGTAGTAACAGTAATCGTTCCGGTTGTTGTTGGTCGAGGTCGAAAGGTATGATTTACATGGCCGTGGACGGCCAAATGTGAACAAATGATTCGCAGTCAGTTGTCAAATATTCAAAATGACATAGATGTGTGTATAATTTCCAATCGGGGAGAAATTGGATTTAAATTGTATAATTTCATGAAAAAAGGGAACGCACGGGACTTTTAGGGGTAGGCCCTTACTAAAGGTAGGTTTTCTTTGAGCATACTATTGTTATTCGTTTGAGAAAGTTAAAAATCTGGTTGTGTTTACGTGTAGGCCAAGGCTTATCATCCACCATTTTATACAAAATATAGCCGAGTCGGACTCGGTTGTCACGGATTATATCGCAACGATAGGGTCGATCACTTACAACCGAGTCGATTACGGTAGAAAACGCCTGGGTCCAACTCCGTCAGAGTTATAGAATCGCAGTCCTGGCTATGAAGCTACGAGGAGGCGAAGAGGAATAACACACCTTTGGCTTTATGAGTTCATCAATTAAAACATAAGCGCAATCTGTTCAGCTATTCGGCTGATTTTTATAGTTCACATTATTTAGCACACACACGCACAGAGTCACAGGATAAGCGCCGTTTATCTTGAATAGTAATCCTCATTCGCTTTGCTTACTCGTCTAATAAAATCATATTAACTGCCGGTAAAAAGCACCAAATCCATTCTAGGATCACCAAAATTAAAAATATTCCCTGCGGGGCTAATCTGAGGTAGACAAAAAAGAATTACAAACCGTTGGCTTTATGAGTTACAAAAAAAACAATATTTTCAGCGATTTCATTAAAATTTCATTACCTACATAAAAATGAGGCTATCAACATCTATAAAATCATATTAATTGCTGGTAAAACGCTCCAAATCCATTCTAGGATGACCAAAATTGAAAAAATTCCCTGCGGGGCTAAACTGTGGAAGACTAAAAAATGATAAACCGTTGGTTTTATGAGTTCAACAGAAAAAAAAATCAGCCATTTCATTAAAATTTCATTACATAAAAATGAGGCTATCAACATCTATAAAATCATATAAATTGCCGGTAAAACGCACCAAATCCATTCTAGGATCATCAAAATTGAAAAAATTCCCTGCGGGGCTAAACTGGGGGCACGCCCCCAGACCCCCTTGTTGCCCACGAAAGTAGGGGGTGGGTATAGTAAAAATATTGTAGGCACCGATCACTCTTAGTAGTTCGCCACGCCACTGAACATTTGTATTGAAGGCATTTCTGCATTACTAGATTGATTTTATAAACTTTTAGAGAGTTCTATAGGGTTTATGAGTTTGTTATGTTGGTAGGCCTAGTAGGCTACTAGGAAAACGCTAAAGTCCCGTCGCGTTGATGGATGAGCGTTTTTGTAAGTTTTTAGTTTGCATGGGATCTCTTTCTTATCAAGTGCTTTTTGAACGCATTGTAGGTGATTGTTGTCAAGTTTCTATTGTTACTTGTTAATTGTTATTAAATACCTCAAAAACTTTATTTAACACCTTTATTTATAGTAGGCTATGGTTTCAGGATAATTTTTTCAACTTTTTCTTTCAAAAAGCAATACATCACTAACCTTAATGTCTATGTGAAATATGAACGTTCTAGCCCAACCCGTTTGGTCAGAATCGGTCCAAATGTCATGAAAATATCGCACTTAAAATCGAAAAAAATCGTAAAAGTACGATATTCATGAGAAATATTTCTTCGATTGTACCCAAAAACGTGGCAGGTCTAAGTTCAGAGATTTCGAAGGTCCCCTCAAAATTTCATCGAGATCGCATAGGCCTATGCCGTTTGCCCGGAATCATGCGAACAAACAGACAGAAAAAAAATGAAAAAAAAACATCGGAGCTAAATTTTTTGAGGGGTCAGTGACGCTTCGCTCGCTACGCTCATCCAATCAATCTTCTGCACACTTTGCAGCTAGGCCTCTGTCAAACTGCTTCCTACCACTTGTTACCTGTTCCTACAATGGTAAAGAAGCGTCACATGTGTTTTACCCTGAGTGGGAACAAAATAATATTTAGGCCTAACTAGCCTATTGTAGCTGGGCAACTATGTAGGCCTACCAACAATGCTACTAGAATGATTGCTCACATAAAAAAAGTGTGGAAAGTGCCCCAAACAACTCTTTATTTTATCTTGATGATAGTTAGGCCCGCCTACTGATAAGGTAATTAGTTATGTTATTTTTACAGCCTACAGGATTTGAAATAATCGCTATTAGACGGAATGATGTGTTTGCTAAATATTATTCCTCTTAAGTTTTGTCCAAATAATGAATAAAATAAAAGTTAAGAGCGTGATAAGTGTTGCGCCGTTCAACAGACGTAAAATTGGGAAATGAGAATCTATCCCAACTCTCGTCTCTTGTCACGTGACCTGTGACTTCGAAACCTCCTTATTAAAACATATTCCTCATTATGAGCACATCATTATCATGGGTGATTTTAATACTAACTTGCTTTTAGAGAATCATAGGCTACAGACACACGACAACTTAAAACTATTTTCAACTCTTGTTATTTAACAATCTGCCCCTTTCCCCAACCCATCACACTTCCACTTCTCACACTTGGATTGACATTATGTTGATGTCAAATCGGGATAGAGTTCTCAATCATGGGCAGCTCTCAGTCCCAGGGATCTCTGCTCACGACTTAATTTATTTGCAGTACTCAATACGGGTACCGAATCAGACACCAAAATTTCTTATGAGACGTAATATAAAATTAAAATATATTGACAAAGAACAATTTCTGTTAGATTCTCTAGCCTTGCCTTGGGATAATTTCGCTAATCTTCCAACAATCGATGAAAAGCTAATGGAATTTAACTCATTATTGTTACAAACTTTATGATAAGCATAGAGTCGTAAGAGTGACTAAACCCCCTACTCCATGGATGACAGCTGAAATAAGAGACCTCATGGCTAGGCGTGATGGGGCCTTCAATAAATTTAAAGCAGACTCAAATGAAGAAAATCGAGATAAATACAGAACATTAAGAAATAAAACTAACCAGATTATTCGAACCGAAAGGAAACGCTAGGCCTATACCCACAGTCTACTTGACCGTTAAGATCCCAATGAAAAGATGTGGCAAAGTCTTTCACAAATGGGTATTGGGAATGCGTTATGATGAAGTTCAGGGTTATTAATGAGAGATCATTCCATGAGGCAACATCAGCTTTATTAGGCCGAATTAGGCGTCGCTAAAACCTGGCGCAGCGGCAGTACATACATGGGTTGGCTTACATTGAATCTACAAGGCGCTGGGGCGCTAGGTTCAAACACTTAAAACTACTTAAAGGGATCGTTCACCTCTTATGTAAAGGTGTACCCAGACATCTATTTACCTAAGTAGACTCCATTTACAACAAATCCTTTCTCGAAAATAATCATAATCACTAGGGCTCGGATTGTTATGTGCTTAAAAACGTCAAAATATGTATTTTATATTTGCTTAAAAACAGAAGAATATGTGCTTAAAAATACAAAAATATTTGCTTAAAAATACAAAATAAAGTGCTCAAAAAATGTTGTTACGTTACCATCAGTCTTCCCAGCACAATATGTGCATAAATTAATCAAATCATGGTGCAATATAATACCAGAAAGAAAAAAATACGTTGGTACTAAAACAATTTTATTGTTGCTGAACATATTGTGCAGTTTGTAACATTGTCACTTTTTAATATCACCTTGGACTAACATGTGTCTTTATATACCCCCGTTGCAGTGTACCACAATCCACAATCCACATTTTCAAATGTTCAAATTTAATTGAATGTCGGTTTTTGGCGAGCACATTTTTGTATTGCGAAAAAACTTTGCTCTACGTCACAAGTGATGTAACGGGTGCAAACATAAAATTCTCAATATCAGAAAACGAAAACTCGTTTGGGTTTAGAATAGCACTTATTTGAACAAGTTTTTTGTACCCATATTTTTGACAGCACCGAGTTTAGTTTATGCAATTTTGAAATGGTTTGGAAAGTAAATAACAGTTCTTGAGTTTTTTAAAAGTAAAGAATAGTGTTTTTTTGTTAAAAATATGTGATTATGGCAAGGATAAAGAAATATGTATTTATTAACCAAATTAACAAAATATGCAAAAATATTTGATTAAAAAAACATATATTTGAGATCACAATCAAAAAATTTCGTGAAGAATTGACCCATGGCATAGGTTTAGAGAACTTTATAAAAATTTTAAAATACAAAAGAATCCTAGCCCTAATAATCACCGTATTTTAATTGTTAAATATGTCATGAAATTGACTACGTTTTCGCCCACTTCGCTGTACTGGCAACAACGCACGACACGCCTTGTTTCGGAGTCGAGTAGCCGGGTGTCGCGGCGAACTGAGTTATCGTATTGGACATTTTAAAGATGCTTGGCAAGGGGGGATATGACATGTAGTCAAGTATGGCATACTCGCTTCAAATTAGATTGAAATAAAAACGCATGCCATGTGTTATTTGGGCTAAAGTGTCAAGTGTAGAGGTGTTTACGAAGTTTGTCCCTTTTGACAATCGACTTTATAACGCACAGCGCACTTACTGTATGCACATACAAAACCCCGTACACCTAGCCGAAATATATATTTACTGCCGATGACAGTACTTTTTTTGTTCTCCTTTTGTCGAAAATGCTGTTGATATGGATTTTTAAATCTTTGTTTTTGTTTTTGGGAAAGGTTCTTCTAATCTATATGGCATAAGTATATTATGAGTGGGGTGTGCCTGCATACTCACCGATATAAACAAAAAGCGATAAGCTAATGGGCCTAAAAGGAAGAGAATAATCATTAAAACATGCCCAGAAACATTACGCAGACCTCTTCACATCAGTTGGACACGTGTACTTGTTTCGATCAATCGTTCATGTGGCATTGAAAGGGGTGGTGTAATAGGTACAAAAAATAAGAATGTTTATTATACGTTTTCAGGGCATGCGAATTTTATTCATAGTGTTCGTGTAGAGTTTGTACACAAAATGTCAAATGTCAACCGACAAAGAGTCAAATTGTTGCGACGAGAGTGACTTTATTAGTGAATTGCTTGAACGTGAGTCGCGCAGTGTATAATAACTAAGCATAAACTTATTAGTAGTTTTGGGCAGGTGATAGTTTTCAAAGTGTTCTCAATATTTTACGCCACGAAAAGCTTTGGAAAAAAAATCCATCAGTACAATAGAGAAACATTGATGTCTGGCGTAATTAAGTCAGCATATACCCACTCATGTTTATGGGGTACAATTACGGGAAAAGAAACTGATCTAAACAGGCAACATAGATTTGTTTTCATTCTGTATCCACAAGTGTGGTCTAAGGCGGCTTTAAATAATAAATATACGGAGTATTCCATGAGAAACTAAAATAAAGTGCCGCTTGGATAATGATACATTCATAACGCGCGAGAGTTATTCGCAGGTCCAAGGTTCGATCCTCACCACTGGCAATCCTGACTTTACATGATTACGGAAACTGCTGTTAGCCAATGCGTTTGGAATTACTTTAAACATGTGATTTCACATTTGTGGAAGAATAATTGATTAAAAAAATGCTATAACCAAATCGCTTTTATTTTTTAAAGTGCAGATTCTGTATCATGTGTGTGTGTGTTTTGTTGTGTGTGTGTGTAAGAATCGCTATCGCGTGTGTTATGTTGTTGTATAGGAAATACTTATTCAACTCCCCTGATAGGCCTACCTGTCATGATTGGCAACATATAACTTTTTAAGAACGTGCCAATATAATAATTTATTCCATTAAATTGATGAAATAAAGTATGTGGTTTCAAAACAGGTGTTGGTTTTTCTGTAACGTATTGTTAATCAGATGATCGCAGGCCTTCCGCTTTGTTTTCAGTAGAACAGACTATCTCGACAGATAGACCGGGACCCCCCTCACGCGTTACTCGCCGTTAGTAGCTGTGCTGTGTTTGCAACAACACTCGCCAGCCTTCGTACCAGTGACGTCACTGACCGAAGCGCGCGATGAATTTTAAAGACCCCTATTGACGTAGGTCTGGAATATACACAATGAACTTAATTTTATGTTTTCTACTTGATGTTAAGAATAACACTTGTTAAAAGAGTGAACGGGCCCTTTATACTAACCATCTTATTACTCTCCCTTTCCTTATTTAAAAGTATTATACTAATACTACTATGTAGATAAAAGTATTAATGTTTAAATGTAACCGTACACCCTTGTGCTAATTAAAACAAGTCAAAGTTAAATATCATTATCTATTAGCTACTAGATGAAAGAAACAGGAAGAACATTATAAGCTGAAGGCTTACTACTAAACTAAGGTAAGTTTTCAACCGATTCACGTGATTTTATAACTAAGTCAACTAAATACCCTTGACTGAGCTACAGGTCTATTTCTGGGAGGTCTGAACGCTCTGCCACTCCGTGTGGCTGACGTCTGCTTTCTGCGCACACAGTAAGATGGAGAGTCTCCCGGACCTGTTTTAGGCGAATGACGTCCTTACGGATGGACCTGGGGTGTCATCTTTCCAGGTAGGACTGATGGGGTCGTCCTTCCAGGTGGGACTGGTGACAGCGTCGTTTTGTTATGGAGCATGGGATAGGTTATAGGGTTCCCTTTCTGCAGGAAGTTGTGGTATTACTTCTGGCGTGGAGCCCGGAATCACGTGGGCCCGATTTCTGCGGAGTATACCCGATGGGGTTTCCACTTGCAGAGATCGTGGCTCGGACCAATAACTACTACATCTTCGTAGCCTGTTTTGTTCTCGAACTCCAGACCTCGATCACCAACCTTACCCTTGGTAGCTCTCTAGCTTGGTGTCTCGAGTCGAAGTGCTGTTTTCTGTTTGAGTTTCCAATAGCTTCCTCGCTCTCTTGCCACTTCTTTCAGATTCGCATTGTGGCTTCATAATGACGCGGTAAGTTGGTAGAGTTGCTCGAAGTTTCGCGCCATTCATACTGAGCTGGGCTATATCCGCATTGGAGATGAGTGTTTCGATCTCTTGAGTATCGCCAAGATACTGGATGTCATCGACTTCTTTTTAGCATTTCCCTTCACTGCTTTACCGCCAATGTACAGCTAGACCGTTGCTCTGGGGTGCGTCGGTCTGCTTTTCTCGTGGTTGAAGCCGTAGGATTAGAAAACTTGATGAATTCGTGGTGCTATTGAACGGTGGCCGCCATCTGATCTGCCCGTTTTAGGGATCCCGTTGTCGTGCTAAGATTGATTTTAGACTAGATATCACAAGAGAACTCGAGGTTTTGTCCAGTACTGAACAAACTCGTGAATCTTGAGAAATAGTCTTCGACTACCAGAGTAC
The DNA here is from genome assembly GCA_024449915.1 of Sweltsa coloradensis. Lineage (NCBI taxonomy): Eukaryota > Metazoa > Arthropoda > Insecta > Plecoptera > Chloroperlidae > Sweltsa > Sweltsa coloradensis. The sequence goes on from JAMZAV010000441.1 coordinate 329,111, forward strand.
TTCCTTCGTTTACTTGGCATAAGTCGATCCCCCACATTTTCCCTAGGGGATTCAGAAACGGGTCGGCATCATTGGCTGTGCTTGTCGTTTCTGAATCTTCGATTCAATTCGAACATGAGTTTTGATCAATCGCTCGATTCTCTTCATTCTATATTGGCCAGTATACCGCCTCTTCTAGCATTGGGCGCGTTGTGTCTTACTTATTTCCATGTGACCTTCGTGGAGGCGGGTAGAATTTGTTTCGCAGCTCTTTGGAATAACTAACTCGAGGTCCCATGAAGAAGATCTCATCGTGCGACTGCAAGGTTTCCCCTTGCACCTTCAGTATGGTAAGCATGTTGGGTCGACGTTTCTCTTTCTCCAGCCTCTAGTACTTATTCTTCAGCCTTCTGGATTTCTTCATCCTTCATTTGTGCCTGCTTGATCTCCGCGAGTCTTTGGTCGGTTGTCGGTATTTCTTGGCGCACTTCTTGTACGAACAGTTCCGGGTCTTGCTAGAACAAGACGTCTTCTTCTTGAGCTTTCCCTTCTGGTGTTGAGCACGTGACAGGGCATCCGCTGTGTAAAATGCTTTCCTGGCAAATGTTCAATTGTGAACGTGTACAGCATAGCCTCATCCGGAAACGCTGCAGTCTCGCCGAAAGCTCACTGATTGGGTTTGTGCCTAAGAATTGTTACAAGTGGTTTTGTGTGGTCCGTGTGGGATAACAAGTCCGGGGGGATAGTCCGTTTAACGAACTGAGTAAACTTTTCACACGCCCACGTTATTGATAAAGCCTCTTTTTCTATTTGGGCATAACGGCGCTCCGTTTAACTCATCGAACGTGAAGCATATGCCACTTGCTTCCCATCCGTTTTGCTGTTGCTGTAGCACAGCCCCCAACCCATGATGATGATTGCTTCCGCACAAACGCTACTTGCATGTTAGGATCGATACAGTGCCAACACGGTAGTTTTCGTAGCATGTCTTTTATGCTCTCGAATGCCTTTGTGTGAAACCGGAGTCCATAAGAATTCATCTTCTTCAATAACTCTCTTAGAGTTGACTCTCCTTCTGCAAGATTGGGCATAAACTAGCCAGCTGGTTGACCATTCCAAAGAATCTTCGCAGCTGCCGACTCATCTGCAGGGTTATTCAATTCTTTATGGCCTTCAACCTTGTCTTCGTCTAACTTTTATACCGGTCCTTGATATCTCGTTTCCTAGAAACTTGACCTGGTCTCATCCGCGAAACTGCATTTTTTCTCTGTTTAGAGTGTGTGATGTTCTCCTTCCTTCAACCTCCCTAACGACCTTAGCTTAACCTGGTAATCGTGCTCCGCTTTTCGTCGCGCCGAATACCAAAAAATCGTCCTTTGACAATACTCCTTCAGCCCTCCAGGATTTGTGACATCCGTCGCGATAACAATGCTCTGGGGCACTGCCTAATTGTCAATGGTAAGTTGCCCAAGCACGTGTTATGAACGTTGTCAGGGAGCGATCCTTCGTAAAGGCACCTTGCCAGAACACTAGGCGGGCGTCAAGTTAAGAAAATTCTTGGCCCCTTCTAGTTGCCCTAACGACCTGTCCACCGATGGCATTTGGTACGTCCCTAAGAACACACCGGTTCAGTTGGGTCAACGCTTACACATATACGTTATCTTGTCCGATTTCTTGGAATTACTACCATACCCGGCACACCACATTGTTTGGTGTCTTCAATAGGGATATGTACTCCCTTGAACCATTTTCCTCCAACTCCGTTTTTACCTGCGTACGCAGAGGTGTAAGGGAATTCTTCGCTGCACCGATATCGCGTAAGGCTTCTGCAATTAGGTTTCATTAATCTGGTTTCTCCTTCGAGCTGTCCGAGGCCTCGAACATCTGATGGTCACCAACGTTTTCGTTTCCATAGGTTCTATGTCCTCTCAGCCTATGCCATTTACCCATGCAAGCATACCTGAGTCCGGATGCAGGAACGACCTAGAGTGGTTTTATCTGTGGATGCCCCCTCCATGACATAAGATTTTTGCACCGAATACCCTGAATTTCGCCCAACTACAGAAGCCTTCACATCGTCCTAAAATGGCTAGAGGACTTTTTCCTGCCGAAAAGCAATTTGTCTGCCTTTCGTAGCTGGTACCGGTATCCGAGGAGAGTTTGTTCAAAACGCGATTCAGGTATAAATGCCACATCGCCCAGTGTCGATTTGAACTTAACTGTCACATCGTTTACTTTTAAGCTTGCGAACCATGCATTACTTGACCACTTGCGTTCACGTACTGCTGTCATGCATGTTGGTGCTACTCACACGATAGCAGAAAGTCTGGCCCCTCATCCTCTGAATGATCTGAACCCTCTCCCCCCCTCTGCATTTTCTTGGACAATGGCATGCCCTGCCCCAATGGCCCTACTTTTTTTACATTTTATTGCAAGTTGCCTTCCTTGCAGGACTATTTTTCTGCAGGGTTTCTTTTCCCACATTTGGGACAAAATTTTTCCGATGTTTTAGGCCTAGGCCTAGGCTTCCCTACATAAGACTTTTCTTCCCCCTTTGGTATTCTTCCTTACCGCATCCACCTTGGCTGGGTCTTCCTGCCTAACAACACCCTGTTGTTTTCGATGTTCACTGGCCTGACCTTGCTACAAGCTTCTCTAATGTAAAGTACCGGATCCATTTGTAAGAATTTCCGATAACTTACTGTCGAGAATACTATGACCCCCGGTCCAGCGTATCAGGTCTTCTTTAAGTTGACCATATTCACAGTGTTTTGGCCAGGGCATGCAAATCTGTCACAAAACTTTCAATGACTCCTCTACCTGTTGATTTTGTGATTGAAGCGTGCCCTCTCATAGATCACTTCCGCTTTGCAACAAAGTGGTTCTCAAACCCTCTCCAACTTTGGAGTAGTCTTCCTGTCTTCCTCAGACAGACCTACCGTACAGGACGTCTTCAGCCTCGGTCCCCCATAGTGTACACCAGTGCGTTCACTTGGTCCTGGGACTCTGGTTGTGTGTCGTGGACCTGAGGTCCTTCCTAACCTTTCAAAACGCCTAATTCCACCTGGGCCATTCCTTAGGGCACTGGAAAAAAATCAAACGCCTTAGGCGTTTTCACATGGAAAGAGCACTAGGCCGAACCGGGCCTAGTAGTGCCTTGACCTAGCCACGTTTTTCAGTATCAGGCATTTCGAGGTTAGTTCGACTCCCGTCACCTGCCTAAGCTTACTTAACCTACAAGTCGCCTGGTTATTTCCTACTTCTAATCACATTAGAAACTTTTGAAATAGACATGTTAAATACCTGGCACCATGCGTTCTGATGAAGTTCAGGTTGTAATGATAGATCATTCCTAGGCAAACCATCATCTTTATCAGTGTTGGTTAAGTGTTCCCACAAAAAAGGAACTTTTAAAATTATGTTACTTGGCCTGCAAAGGAACTTTAAAGTTACAGTTTCTTCAACAAAAAGGAACTTTTGAGTTCCCAAAATAATAAAAGTTCCTGATTAAAAGTTCCTTTATCAGATATATTATGGTACATAGGATTTAGGTCGCGATTTTTAAGCCACATGGTCGCGAGCAAATATGACAGGTTCCTTATTCGAGGTTATACTTATACGCATCCAAAAAAATCATATTCAACGATTTTCATATCTGTATCAGCTAAATATGTTTTGAAATATAGAGGCATGGTGGGTTTTGTCATCTCTAACATTTAAAGGAACTTCTAAAACTTGATTAAAAGTTCCCCAAAGTTTGTAACTTTTGTGTTGAAAGTTCCTCTAACTAAAAATGGAACTCGTTCCTTAAAAAGTTCCCGAAAAAGGAACGCGTTCTTTTTTTAAAAGTTCCTACCCAACACTGAGCTTTATTAGGCCGAATTAGGCGTTGCTAAAACCTGGCGCAGTACATACATGGGTTGGCTTACATTGAATCTACAAGGCGCTGGGGCGCTAAGTTCAAACACTTAAAACTACTTAATACTAACCAAACGTAGGAGGGGGAAGGTGTTTAGGAAGCAATCACATAGCCTAGCCTACTAGGGCCTAGGCCTACGGTCCTATGCTGTGGGATTAAAGGCAGAAACAGACTGCTTTGAGACTTTTACACTTTGTTTACAAACCTAAAAATTTACGCCGCCTCACAAATTGGAAGTAGGCCTAAGTATAACAGTACGTGATGATTTGACTAAACAGGTGCACAAGGCAGCTGCTTCTGGCCATTACTTGCTGTCACCTTGACATTGCCTAGACTAGGCCTACCTAGCCCTTAGTTCCTTCCTTTACCTATGTATTGTCTATTCTATTCAGTAATACAATTCAATGATTGTTACGAGGTACATAGAGAACCTGATTAGTTACGATTTACATCACCTCACTTGAAGATCAGCTGCACCGATCTTGAGAAGAAGTGGCGGGCAAGCTAAAACTGACTGCAGGAACTTTGTATGTTCCAAGACCAAAGAAGGAAATGTGCTACGTTAAAGAAACGGCCGTTCCTGGTGAAGAAAAGAGTTTTAAGTGTACATTCTTGGCCTAGGGCCCAGGCTTACGGTAGTGATTTGTAATCACCGCCTAAAGTGCACCGCCACCTTAGCTTACATTGTATCAACATGTATGTATCTTTAGAAGGCTCTGACCTAGTTCACTCTCTGATCATGATGGCGTAAATAAAGCTGTTGTAAACAAAACCTTCCCCGCCTAGTTATTGGAGTTATAAAGGTGTAAAAAACACTACATGGTAGTCAGAAGTACTTGAAAAGTGTGAGTAGGCCTACTAAAATACTACTATCAACATTCAAGGTAAAACAAATTCATAATGCCAGGAGGAGAAGTAACTGAAACTGCAGCAGCGTCATCAACTAGGCCTAGAACAACATACCAGGTCAGTCCACCCGCTTCCTTTGATTTTGCACAGCCATCCACTTGGCTAAAATGGTCACAGAGATGGGAGAGGTTTAGAAAAGCTTCTGGCCTCCATCTCAAAACAGAGGAAGAACAGGTAGATATGTTTATTTACACAATGGGCGAAGATGCAGATGATATTCTGGCTAGCTTCAAACTTTCATCACAGGATCTAAAAAAATATGACATTGTGAAAGCCCAGTTCCATAATAGATTTGAACCCTAAGAAAAACGTAATATATGAAAGGGTGAAATTCTATAGGCGAGTTCAGGCTGGGTGACCCTATGAGTGTGTTTGTCACAGACTTACACAGCATGTCCCAGCACTGTGGGTTCAATGAACTCGGGGATGAGTTCATTAGAGACGCATAGTTGTTGGCATGCGTGATGCTAGACTTAGTGAAGAGCTCCAAATGGATCCAAATCTTACACTAGAAAAAGTAGTCGATGGGGGCAACTCAGCGGGAGTCAGTACGAGGCCAACAATCGGTAGTGCGACCACCCACGAATGAACAAATCGCAGCGGTGAAAACCGGTAAGAAAAACAAAGTAGACCTTGGAATAAGTCTAGTAAAGAGTCTAAAGATCCTAGGCCTAGGCCTAAAAACTAAGTTTAGTCAAGGCCAGCAGCAGTCCGACAGATGTGAGAGGTTGCGGTAAATCCCCACTGCATTCTTTCGACGTATGCCCCGCAAAGGATGCCACTTGTCACAAATGTGGCAAGAAGAGACACTGGGCACAAGTCTGTCGATCAAAGAAAGTGCAGGAGGTAGTAGGCCAAGATAATTCCGATGACGCGTTCATTGGGAAAGTTGAGTTAGAGAATTCTACCCATGGCTTGTCGTTATGAATGTTCAGGGCACTAGAGTACAATTCAAATTGGATACGGGTGCCGACGTGACAGTTATTCCCAAAAAGTTATTCGAAAAAATGAAGGATACAAAACTTGGGCCCTACGTCTAAGCAATTTTTTGGGACCTGGACGTCAACCATTGCAGGTAATGGGAAAAAAATACGCTCGGACCTCAAGTGGAAGAAGCAGTCCTCCACTCAGGATATGTTTATCTGTGAAAGCGTGCATGAACCACTATTAGGGCGACCAGCCTTTCAAGCTCTAGGCTTACTTACCTTAGTACAAAGTCTGTCAACCGCCACCAGCAGCGGAGACCAGCGGGTCTAAAACCAACCCCTGGATAAATACCCTAATTTTACTAAAACGGGGTGGGGAAAATGAAACATAAAATTTTCATCTCGCTCCGAGAGGATGCCGTGCCATATGCCGTAGCAGCTCCTAGGCGGATTGCTCTACCACTTCGAGGCCAAGTCAAAGAAGAACTAGAGAAAAGGTTCAGGATGGTATAATTACGCCAGTCGAAGAACCTACTGATTGGTGCGCCCATTAGTTGGGGTTTCCCCAAACCCCGATAAAGGTGTGCGCATATGTGTCGATTACACCGAATTAAATTTAAAAGCATTCGCCGTGAAACGACATACACTGCCAACTAGTGAAGAAACGCTAGCGCAAATCGAAGACGCCAAATACTTTTCGAAACTTGACGCAAGTAAGGGATTCTATCAGGTTCCTCTAAAGGAAGAGTGGGCAAGTTTGACACACTTCATATCAACCGCAAGGAAGATATTTCTTAAATCGAATGCCTTTTGGTATTTGCTCAGGGCCTGAGCACTATAAAAAAGAAGATAACGCGGGTTACTAGAAGGTCTGAAAGGTGTGTGCAACCACATAGATGACATTTTGGTCTAGGGTCGCACACAAAAGAGCACGACGAAAACCTAGATGCTGTTCTGAGCGACTAGAAGAGGAAAACAAAACCCTCAAATAAAGTAAATGCCAATTTAATGTTCCTAGTGTACAATTCTTAGGACATATAATCAGTAAAGATGGCATTAAATCAGATCCATCCAAAGTGGAGGCTATAAAAGCCATGAAGAATCCGGAAAACGTAGAAGAACTTCGCCGATTCCTAGGCACAATCAACTTTCTGTTGAAGTTCTTCCAAACGTAAACCGAATTAACCAACCATTGCGAGATCTATTGAGCAAGAAGAACGATTGGATTTGGGGGGCCTCAACAAGAACATGCGTTCCAGCAGTTGAAAGAGTTGGTATCCAATACACCAACACTGGCAATGTACAACCCTAATAGAGAAACTCGTGTTACATCTGATGCCTCATCATATGGATTAGGTGCCGTTCTTGAGCAAAAAGAGAATGATTCGTGGCGGCCAGTCATGTACGCGTCAAGAAGTTTGACTCCTACAGAGGGAAGATGGGCCCAAATAGAAAAAGAAGCACTCGGGATCACATATGCTTGTGAACGTTTTCTACGATACATCATCGGGATGAAGTTCCAAAAACACGGATCATAAGCCTCTCATCACGCTATTTGGATCTAAAACCCAAAAGCAGAAATGACTCCTAGACTTCAAAAGGGTCAGAATGAGAATGCTTAGGTTCGATTACGACATCAAGTATATACCAGGCAAAGAAATGTACACTGCCGATGCTCTCCCAGAGACCCGATACGTGGGATAATGAACAACGAAGACAAGTTTCTAGAAAAAGCGTCGAAGCCTATGTTCACAGCATCATAGCTAAACTTGCCTGCTACAGACTCGAAGATCGAAGAGATTAAGTGCAGCAAGAAGCAGACAATACTTGTGTAACCTTGAAAGGGTTTTATAACTGATAATTTGGGCCCACCAGGCAAGAAAGAATTTCCCCAATTTTCGCAGTACGCAAAATACAAGGATGAATTAGTGATTGCGGAGACCTAATCTTGAAAGGAAATCGATTACTAATTCCAGTCAGCATGCGCCAAGAATTCTAACAAGACTACATGCGGGACATTTGGGAGTGTCAAAATGTCGTCGCAGAGCGAGGGAGTCTGTATGGTGGCCAACCATAAATGAAGACCTTCAGACACTGATATCTAAGTGCAAGACTTGTATTGAACACAGAAGCAACCCTGTGGAACCCCTGATCGTACAGTGTTACCCGAAGGACCGTGGATGTGTGTTGGAGCTGATATTTTCACTATTGAAGGACGTAACTCCTCACAGTAGAAGACTATTTCTCACGATTCCGGAGGTGGTCCCTTTCTTCAGAACATGCCTTCAATGCACATCATAAATAAGATTAAAGGGATATTTGCACGATTTGGTATACCCAAGATCCTCCGTGCCAGATAATGGAAGTCAATTTGATTGTAAAGAATTCCGAAATTTGGAAAACAATATGGATTTACACTGACAACAAGCAGCCCAAGATACCAAAAAGCAACGGGTTCGCCGAAGCCAGTGTAAAGTCGGTGAAAATGATTCTGCAGAAGAGCAAGGGAGAGGATCCTAACTTGGCCTTACTTGCATATGCACATCACCGCTAGAGTCGGGATACAGTCCATCCGAACTACTTTTCGGTCGGAAATTAAGAACAAAAAATCCCAACACATCCATCATCTCTGGAGCCAAAATGGCCGGACTTAAAAAAGTTTCGAGAGAAAGATAGGGAGCTGAAAGAGAGACAAAAGAAAAATCATGACTCTCGGGATAAAGCAGTAGAGCTTCCTGACTACAACAAGGAGAAGAAGTGTGGATAACAGACCTAAAAAGATATGGGAAAGTCATCAAAAAGACAGAAGAACCTCGATCCTACCTCCTGAAATCTGCAGGAAGAGTTATACGACGAAACCGGTTCCACCTAATCCCAACAGGCAAAATCCACAGCCCAGAGCAAATGCTATATCCATTCATTCCTCCTTACAGCAATTCTCAGGACAATTCCTTATCCATTCCTAGTTCTAACCAACCTCCAGTTGCTGTTTCTAGACAGTCACTTGACAGTACAACTGGACCTACAAATGGACCCTTGGAGTTACCAGGTGAGCCACCCGAGCAGCCCGTGTCTCCAAGAAAGAGTTTGGCCCCGCCCCAGACGGAAGTTGGAAGCCAGACGGAAAGACCACTCGTTCCGGCAGGAGGTCAAGCCAACACAGAAGATGAACCTATGAGTTTTTTCTGTTCTTCACATTAAATTAGATTTATTATAATCTTTGCATTACCTACCTTAATTAAGTTGAGTATATTTAAATTAGTTTTAATATTCCTTACATTACCTTAATTAAGTTGAGTACTCTATGTTTAAATTAGATTTATTATATTCTTTGCATTATCTTAAACAAGTAGAGTACGTTCTTTGCATTGTTAGAAAAATAAGTTAGAAGGTTTAAACGTTGAGTTACCTCATTCTCTATTTTATGTTATTCTCATATAACTAAAGAGATCTAAGAATCTTCTTATTAAACAAAGAAAAGGGAGATGTAGTGATTTGTATCACCGCCTAAAGTGCACCGCCACCTTAGGCTTACATTGTATCAACATGTATGTATCTTTAGAAGGCTCTGACCTAGTTCACTCTCTGATCATGATGGCGTAAATAAAGCTGTTGTAAACAAAACCTTCCCCGCCTAGTTATTGGAGTTATAAAGGTGTAAAAACACTACACTTACGACTGTGTTTTTTTTTATATCTAGGGCCTAGGGCGACTATAGTCTAGGCCTAGGCCAGCCCTACGCACGCCCATTTTGACAGCTCGCGGCTAGGCCTACCTAAAGGCATCTCTGCAAGGGCCTTTGGCATAAGCAATGGATTTATCTTCATTAACCTATTATTTTAAAATATTTTCTTGGTTTGTAAGTATGAGCCACACACATAGGCCTTACATACTTTGTAATAGGCCTAGGCCCTACCCCCTATGCATAGGCTAGCCCTAGTAGTTTCCCGATTTTTTATACGTGTGCCCATCTCTTTCTAAGCGTCAGGTCTTTAGGAAAAAGATGGGAAACACACAACTTTCCCCTTACTGTTGCATTTAGGAACGGAGCAGTAGCTATTACAAACGTTTGTATTTGCTATAGAGACATAATAACGAAGTCAACGAGCCTTGTTTACTTATGGGATGATCGCCGCCAATTACAACCAATACCGCAATGCGTAGTACACGCGCCGCCGCCGCAGCGCTTCGATAGACTTTTTTTCGCGAGAGGAATTAGTGTATTATTTGTTACGTTTTCCCAAAGAAATGATATCAAGGTTCTCTAGATGGCGGTGGATTTTATCCACAAATTAAAGATTTACCCAAATAGGCCCCCGTGGACAGCGAACGTTGCAAATTTTAAAATTTTAATAAATTGCAATGTGGGTCTAGCTATAGCACGTGCTCGCTTATCAATGCGTCCAACAGAGCGTTTCCTAGTATATATAATACTATATAGCATATTATGCTAATGCCAATTGGGCATACCACTTGACTGCATTTGACTTCTTGCATTAATTATAGGCCTACTGAAAATGTTAACAGGCAATGTCATAATTTTGATGGTAGAGCGTTGAAATACAAATAAGAACAACCTTACAAAATAAAATAAAGAAGACCTTGGCAAATATAGGGCCTCATTACGTCACAGTTTTGGCACGGAGTTTAATCGCCGTTTTTGAAACAAGATTTTATATATTTTTTTTATTAAATTACAGTATTGTCATGAATTATAAGCCTATCCTTTTTCATTACTTGTCCTTTACCAGCTTATTTGCAGATACTTATGCATATGTTTTTTAATATTTCAACAATAAAAGTTAGGGGGTCGGCTTATATTCAGGTTTGGCCTATTTTCATCACAATACCTACTTACATTAGGATTTCAAATTTTGTTTTAACTGTTTATGAGCAACTAGAAAAAATATTTGTACAAAGTTCATGGAAATACCATAGCCTTTTTGCTGTACATTTTTATTTTGTCTTGTACAGTAATTCAAACTTGCAGACGCCCAACTACACCTTTACCAAAAGGCTCACAAGGAGATTTAATTGGGCCTCACCACAAACCCAATTTCAAATCAGCTTCGTCCCATTATCTTCTGATGTTCCCTAAAAATAGTATCTAACCCAAAGGAATCTCGAACAATGAGAGAGAGTTCGAGAATTGGAATGAAATTTCTGGACTAAACATAACACAAATTTTGCCAGAGAGCGCGACGAGTTTACTAAAAGGATCGGCCTTGAAAAGTGTGGCAGTTCAACAGCAAAATCTGTTAAAGAAACTTCAATGACAGCAGAAGAAATGTCAAGTTTTTATAAAATGTTTCTAGATAAAAACTGGAAACTGCATTTGAATTATAATTTTGAGTGGTACAAAAAGAACATTTATTTGGCCTTTTTGTCAAGTAAAGTACAAATTCAGAGGCTGATCACAGGAAGGATAAGAAAATGAAATAGGTACTCAAAATAGTTCTAGAAGACATAAACCTAGTCTTTCTACTAAGCTAACTACTTGCAAGATTTAATCTTAATCTTTAAGCAAGTTGGTAATTGACATATTGATTATGTTTATGGCTGTGAAGTTGCCCTCCTAAGCCTACAGGGAAACTGATGTACCACATATGGATGGCATGCACTTCATCATGTATTTAAAATGAAGCCAATTAAATTAAATACTATTACCAAACATAAGTACAATTATTCAGTTATACAAAGTGTCCTAGGGGCCTTTACCATACATACAACTTTGTAGGTAGGATTTCCTCGTTGGCGTTACGGCCGTTACCTCTCTAATATCGGTTGGACAAATTACAGATTTCGGACAAACAATGACAGCTGTTACCCCAGATGATTTTATTCATTAAGAGATGCTGAGCTTGCCCAACTCAAATGCGCACACTCGGGTGTTTATGATTTCTGCTGAATGGTTGGTAATATCATTACTAAATTTTGCATGGATGTTAATAAAGAACTTTTATATTGATATCCGCAATTGGTTGCAAAAATTAAGCCTTAAATACATAAGTCTAAAATGTGAAGAAAAAAAATGGGAAATCCAAAACATGGATTCCAATTCTGGAAATTCCCACCAAACCGTTTATAAACCAAATTAACCTACGCGTTCACATTGATTTAAATGTTGGTATCCAGTATGAAAATTTGAGCTAAAAAATCTATACACTTAGGATTTCACTAATTTTTAATTTAAAATCAATGAATTAATTTAGGAATACGCGTACTGGATAGCATAGATTTATTCTTTATTACCATTAGTATGAAATTTGATAAAGGTGTTATAAACTGTTGACCCCCATAAAAAACAGAAAGCTGTGCGCCTAAACTCGTCTCAGTGCCATCTCAGCGACTCTTCCTAAGTTTAAGGGCGCGTCAACCGTTAGGTCATAATGCGCCACTCTAGGCTAGGGGATATGGGGAAGAGGGGCTGCTGCTGGTCATATATGAAATGAGGGAGGATGTGCATGGTAACAAGAAGATGCTGTATGAGATAATGAGAGAAAGGAGAAAAGAAAAGGTTGATAGCCACAACTTGGTTCAAGAAAATGGTGAAGTGGTGACAGATGATGAAATGAAGAAAAAAATGTGGAAGACGTACTTTGAAACCCTTCTAAACTCTGATGATATCAACCAACAGCAGATAAGAACACCTGAGGTAGTGCATAGAGAAGAGTCTGGAGATGAGGATGAAGATGAAGAGGAAGATGGTAGCATCACATGGAGAGAAGTGGAACTGGCAATGAAGAAAATGAAAAATAGTAAAGCTGCGGGAGTAGATTAGCTGGCCGTGGAAATGATAAAAGCTGCAGGGCCTGTGGGGATGCAATGGCTATACAGAGTCATATCTGTTGTATGGAAAAATAAGGAAGTTCCTTTAGATTGGAAAAAGGGTCTCATTAGTCTCATCTCATATTTAAAAAGGGAGACAAGCAAAGCTGTGCCAACTATAGAGGGATAACACTGACATGCCACTGTGCCAAGATCTACGAAAGAATAATAGATAATAGAATTAGAAACTCAATTGAAGGAGATCTTAGAGAGAAACAACATGGATTTAGAGAGGAAGATCGACGGTGGACCTGATTTTCTCACTCACAGCTAATAGAAAAGTGCTATGACCGAGAAAAGGACCTGTGTTTGGCTTTTCTAGATATCGAAAAGGCATACAATAGCCTCAAGAGAGAGAAGGTTTGGGATGCAATGCATAATATAGGAGTTAACAAAGGAACAACAACAAGAGTGAAAGAGATGTATTCGATATCTAGAAGTGCAGTAAAGACAAGCTGTGGAATTACAGAGTGGTTTGGCATTGGGAGTGGGTTAAAACAAGGAAGTGTACTGTCACCACTATTGTTCATTATTGTCATGGATGAAATCACTAGGAAAGTAGCAGAGAGAATCGGAGAAGAATGTATGAAAATAATATTATTTGCAGACGATCTTTTGGTGTGGTGAGAGGATGAAGAGGAGGTACAATCTCAAGTTGATGTGTGGAGTGTGGTGGCAGGAGAATATGGACTGGTGTCTGGAAGTGGCAAGAGTGAAACAATGCTGATGACACGAGATAAAGCGAAGAATGTCCGGATTCTACTAGGACAGATTTTAAAGCAAGTGGAGAATTTTAAGTACGTTGGGAGTATAGTAGCATGCGATGGAAGGATTCAACCAGAGATAGGAAGAAGGACGCAGCAAGCTGTGGGGTTATTCCAATCTATCCGAGATCTCATATGGAACAGAGAAGTGCCAAAGAAGTGCAAGGTTACAATCTACCAGACCTACTTTGTTCCAATACTGACAAATGCAGCAGAGACTTGGAATATGACAACGGTGGATGTAGGAAATACGAGTTTTGTACAGTTTGACAAAAAAATTCGTAAACCAACTGTTATTTTCAGAAAACTATTTTAGCTATAGTCAAGTTATAGCTAAAGGTGTTTAGAAACTATGTCCAGAAAACCGATTCTCAAAATTTAATTTTGAACTAGTCTTGTATATTACACTTTTGTCCAAAAATCTAAATATAATTTCCAAAAGTGAGGTTAGGGGTATGTCCCGCACAAAAAAGTTCACAATTTCTTTTTTCTGTTATGTTATAGGCTTTCTTTCATTCAGCAAACTTTTCAGACATGTTTCTTCGACTTTCAAATTATCGGCCAGAGGTGGCACAATAGCCTTAACGTGCCATAGCTTTACTAATTAAGCTACCGGGACCACAGAACAAACCTTTACGAAACTGCTATTTGTTGTGACTGTTGACTTTCATGACATAAATCCAAAAGAAGACTGCAATGTAGCTGTCAAATCTGAAAGATCGCATGGATAAATTCAATCACATCTCATCTCCCATAAGTTGGGTAGTACGAATATGTTTTTGGTTTTTTTGTTTTATTTTATGCATAAGCCCGCTTTAAGGACATAGTTATTGATTCATAGCAGTTGTCGAAAAAGTTTGCCCCGAATGGGGTTCGAACCCAGAACCTCCGGCTTAACGTGCCATAGCTTTACCAATTAAGCTACCGGGACCACAGAACAAACCTTTACGAAACTGCTATTTGTTGTGACTGTTGACTTTCATGACATAAATCCAACAGAAGACTGCAATGTAGCTGTCAAATCTGAAAGATCGCATGGATAAATTCAATCACATCTCATCTCCCATCAGTTGGGTAGTATGAATGTAATTTTTTATTTATTTTTAAGCATAAGCCCGCTTTAAGGACATAGTTATTGATTCATAGCAGTTGTCGAAAAAGTTTGCCCCGACTGGGGTTCGAACCCAGAACCTCCCGCTTAACGTGCCATAGCTTTACCAATTAAGCTACCGGGACCACAGAACAAACCTTTACGAAACTGCTATTTGTTGTGACTGTTGACTTTCATGACATAAATCCAACAGAAGACTGCAATGTAGCTGTCAAATCTAAAAGATCGCATGGATAAATTCAATCAAATCTCATCTCCCATGAGTTGGGTAGTATGAATATAATTTTTTTTTAAGCATAAGCCCGCTTTAAGGATAGGATATAGGGGGCTGCAATATGATTCTGTTTCGCAAGAGCGCGCTGCGATAGTGCAATTTTTTCCCTTATGCCATTTTTATCCAAATCATTTCCCCTCCTGTGACAGCCCGCCTCACTCCAGTCCAGCGTAGCGCAAGTGCAGGTCGCCTACGCCCGGCCAACGCGACGGCCTTGAGTGGCCTCGAATTTACGAATGTAGAACCAATAATCTAATTTGCAGCATTTCTTTGCTATTATATTTTCTATTGTGTGGTGGCCCTAAAAAAGGTCCTCCTTTGTAAATCAGTTTTTATTACTGAATAAGACATTAAGGTTATGGTGATGTAGTACCTTTTGAAAGAAAAAGTTGAAAAAGTTAGCCAGAATCCATAGAAATAAAGCTTTTAATTGAGCGAGCGAAGCGAGCGTCTCCACTTGACTCTTATGGCTCCAATGTCTGTTTTTTTTTTTTTTTTTTTTTCTGTTACTGCTTTGATACATGTCGCACCGTTTCTCTGATCGACCTGAAATTTTGCACACATGTACATACCACCTAGGCGGGTTGCTGTATAGTTTTGTGGCAAAATCGTTCAAAAAATTAAAAAGTTACATTAAAGTTAATCGAAAGTTTTTTTTTCAAACTAAACGGCGACAAAATCTGAGGTAGCCAAATCATTTAGAATGTCCGTCCGATCACGAATATGTTATTTTTATTTTGCTCCGATAAGTAGTGTAGATGGAAATTACATTATAACAAAGTCCCGTTACCATGGCAACGGAAAGTCGCACAGCTTTTTTGGCTCATGATAGCGGTCAAACGGAGGCTCGGATCGAGTTGAAATTTTGACCATCCGCAAGTTTCGTTCCCGATTGAATGCCATTAGTTTTGTGGCAAAATCGTTCAAAAAGTTTAAGTACTAAAGTTAATCCAAAGTTTTTTTTTAAAACTAAACGGCGACAAAATCTGAGGTAGCCAAATCATTTAGAATGTCCGTCTGGTCACGAATATGTTAATTTTATTTTGATCCGATAAGTAGTGTAGATAGAAATTACATTTTAACAAAAGTTACGTTTCCATGGCAACGAAAAGTCGCACAAGAATTCTGGTCACTATGAACTGCCACCTAGAAGAAATCAAGAGTAAAATAGTTTTCCCAAAAAAACTGAGCGTTTTCCTAGTATAAGTTTTATGTGGCAAAGAATACAAAACTGACATACTACTAGGAAAACGCTAAAGTCCCGTCGCGTTGTTGAGCGAGCACCGGTACTTGCAACAACGACCCAAGTACGACATTCCCATAATGTTACATACCAATAAGTCTTTAAGGTCTTGACCGATTTAGCTGAAAATTTGGTAAATAGGAGAGAATGTTGTACTTATTGACCCTGCAAAATTTCATAACGATCGGAACATTTTATTTTATTTTTTTTTAAATTTTATAACCAACGATCGGATTTTGTTCAAAAACTATACAGCAACCCGCCTAGGTGGTATGTACATGTGTGAAAAATTTCAGGTCGATCAGAGAAACGGTGCGACCTGTATCGAAGCAGTAAAAAAAAAAAAAAATAATAAAACACACATTCCAGCCATAAGAGTCAAGTGGAGACGCTCGCTACGCTCGCTCAATAATTATACAGAACCAACCAACCAAAATAAAATAATTCTACATAAAACTAGTTATACATTGTTATATAATTATAAAAATTGTCTTCGTTCCACAAAGCCTATACAAGACTATAAACAAAAGACAAGTTGTGCTCACGCGCGGCTTGAAAGCCGCTGCACGGAGAGAATGGAAAACCTCGTACTTATAAACCTCGTAGTTTGAAAACCTCGTTGACGCGACAAACTCGAGAATCGGCCCGCGTACCGCCGCGATACGGTACTTTGCGGTTCACGTTTGTCGTTCATCCGAATACTTGGGACAAATTTGTTTTCCGGTACACTTTCAATACGCCGTCAAACCCTGCCCTCCACCCAAAAGAACCGTGAAAAAAATAATTCAAAATCAAGTAGTTTTTACGCCTTTTTTAAATTTCCGGGATGCAAAAATTTCCTGGACGCTTTTCCGGAACGAAAAATGTTTGGCTAACCGGGCGTTCCATAGAGCCCAAGATGGAGCCGATCGGACAATAATTGCGCCTTTTGTAAAAATCAGGGACATAACTTTTTTCGGGACGCTTTTGCAGTACGTCTAAATCTTCGCCTCGTCCGCGCGGATCCGCAGAGCCCGAGATGGACCATATCGACATACTGTGCATTTCTCGAAAATCCGGGACAATAGTTTTTCCTGGACGCTTTACCGTTACGGTAGGTCAAATTATGCGCCTCGTCTGCCCGGTTCCGTAGAGTCCAAAATAGACCCGTTCGTACAGATATTGCGCCTTTTGTAAAAATCCGGGAAAATTTTTCCGGGAGCTTTTAAATCTTTGTTCTGCCCGCACGGTTCCGTAGAGCCCGAGATGGACCGGATCTGACGATTACTGCGCCTTTCGTCAAAATCCGGGACAAAAGTTTTTTCCGGGACACTTTTCCGGTACGTCAAAATATGCACCACGTCCACCCGGTTCCGTAGAGCCCGAGATGAACCCGATCGGACTGTAGATGTGGTAGATATAAATAAAACAAAGTTTTACCCCAATATGACCGACCACTATTTTGAGAAATTCCATAAAAGCTTTTGGCCATGTTCAAATGGAGGTGTTTGGGGCCGAAGCCTTGGACAGGGTGCTCTGACGTAATCGGAGGGAAAAATATAAATTAAAAATTTTCAAAATGCCCCAAAAAGGGTGAAGGAATGCCCGGATCACTGTTTTGACTTGCAAAATTGCCCCTGTTAATAACCCCTGCTGCGCCGACCGATACGGTTCCATAGAGCCCAAGATGGACCCGATCGGTCGAAAATTGCCAGAGCTATTCAAAGAAACAATGTTTTTCGGATTTCCCAAAAAAGAAAAGAATTTGAAAATTGCCAGAGCTGTTCAAAAACAATGTTTTTTGGATTTCCCAAAACGATTTTAAAAGAAAAGAACAGTGTTTTTTTGGATTTTCCAAAATAGACCAACAATTTAAAAATAAAATAATTTAGTACAAGGGCCGTAAATCCCTCTGACGCTATTGGAATCGCCCCAAAAATGAAATGGCATGAAGATATTGATCAAATGTATTTATTTCCATTTCTAAAATCTCCCCCCCCCTCCCCTTCCAATCAAACTGTCATTGCAGCGTCTAGTCAAAACAGTCCTCGAAAATCGGATGTCTTGGACGCGGCCCTGTGACGTAATTGGAAAGAGCAAAACCGAAAAAAGTTAATAAATTTCACTAAATATTCAAGGTTTATGTATTGAAAACTCTACTTTACACCCCCTTTCCCCCCCCCCTCCATCATATACCCACATCATGGCCCATCACAATGGAAATGCTGGTATTAAACCTAGTTTCCGCAAAAAGCTGGAAGATGTTGATAAAATGTATTAATTCCCATTTCCAAAATCGCCCCCCCCCCCACAATTGCCCGAGTTGTTGAGAAAAGAAATGTTTTTTGGATTTCCCAAAATTGACGTTCGATTTTGCACGACGCTTTCGGACTCGCCTTGGCCTCCTGAACACTTGTTAAAAAACATTTTTTGATTTTGGTACCACTTGGTATTTTTCCGGGTTTTTCCGGGACGCCCAATTTTCCTGGACGCTTTTCCGGGACGCCAAAATGTCGGCGTCTGACGTCCGGTTCCGTAGTGTCCGAGATGGCGGAGATCGGACAACAATTGCAAAAGTTATTAACAAAAGTAATGTTTTTTGGATTTCCCAAAAATGACCAACGATTTTCCGAAACACTTACGGACTCGCTTCGACCTCCGAAACATTGTGGAAAAAGAATTTTGCAAATCGGACAACTTTTGTACTTTTTCCGGGTTTTTCCGGGACGCCGAATTTTCCGGGACGCTTTTCCGGGAACGAAAAAATTGGCCTCGTCAGTCCGGTTCCGTAGAGCCTAGGATGGCCCGGATCGGAGAAGAACTGCCCGAGTTATGACGAAAAGAAATGTTTTTTGGATCCCCCAAAATGACCAACCACTTTTTTGAGAAATTCAAAGAAATTTTTTGCACACGTCTAAAATTTGACAGATCCTGACTATGTTTTTGGACCCGGCCCGCTGACGTGTTCGGTTCGGCGAAAAACTCAAAATGAAAAAATTTCAAATCCAAAATTCCCCTTTGGCACCCCAAAAAGGGTGACGGTAGCCCTGGGTCAAAACACGTCAATTTCCCAGTGAAAAAATTATAATCGTAACGTTTTTAGCCGTCCTGCAGTCCCTGTCGTGTTTGTTATGTACTGAAAACTCGACTTAACCCCCCCCCCCTTCCCCTCCCCCCCCTTCATATCCCCTCATCATGGCCCATCACGACGGAAATACTGGTATTAAACATAATTTCTGCAAAAGGCTTGAAGATATTGATCAAATGTATTAATTTCCATTTCCAAAATCCCCCCCCCCCCCCCCCCCCCCTAAACTGTGTAATTGCGGCGTCTAGTCAAAACAGTCCTCGAAAATCGGATGCCTTGCACGCAGCCCTGTGACATAATTTGAAAGAGCAAAACCCAAAAAGTTCATAAATTTCACTAAATATTTAAGGTTTATGTATGGAAAAGTCGACTTTACTCCCCCCCCCCCCCCCCACCCATTTCGTTCATAACCCCTCATCTTGGGCTTGGCCCATCACGACGGAAATACTGGTATTGAACATAATTTCGTCAAAAGGCTTGAAAATATTGATCAAATGTATTAAATCCAATTTCCAAAATCCCCCCTCGCCCCCCCCCCCCCCAAACTGTGTCATTGCGGCATTTAGTCAAAACAGTCCTCGAAATTCGGATGCCTTGGACGCGGCCCTGTGACGTAAAAACCAAAAAAGTTAATACATTTCACCAAATATTAAATGTTTAAGTATTGAAAACTCGACTTTACATTCCCCCTCCCCCCCCCCCACAAAAATAGTCTGGGATTGCCCTCAACAGTGGTTCATGTCCTCGATTGCCCCTTTATCATAACCTGACCCCTGTAGTGGTTCATTGATTTATATAAAATTAAATCATTTCAAAATTTAATTTTTATTAACATTTATTTTATTTTAACTACTCAAAATTGCCCCTTTAAAAACCCTTTGACCTGGTGAATGTCTAGCACGCATACGCTTTTGTAGATATTGTCATGTTTTAAGTACCTATGTGTGTCATTTTGGATTTTGAATGTCATTATCTTCCACATGAACCTTGTTCAGGTGAATATTGTATTGAATTGATTGCTTGAATTGGGTAGTACCCATGGTACAACGATATCTCTGTGTGGCTAGGTATGACACTGCGCATCTCCGCCGCGAGTGTGACGTCAGCTAGATCGCAGCGGCCGTGCATAAGACGCACTTGTTCATTGCTTCGCTATGCATGTCCAATCTATTTGGTGGACCGCATCTGGGTTTTTCTGTTTACACACACATTGTTTATTAATACCACAGATAACAGAGTACACTGTGCTAGTGACAGCTTACTACATTTTTCCATTAGTAATAAGCTGGCATGGTTTTCATTAAACCGATATCTTTACTAGCATTCGTTCAACTTCAAAATTAATCAAAACAGATTCATGTGCCCCATCTCAATGGGATCTCTCAGAGCAGTGTGTATTCTTCCTTCTGGCTGCAAAGACTCAGACAGAAGTCTTTATGGAACAGTTCTGTGGTCCAGATATTATCTCGTTCGTGAAGAGTAAACAGTTCGCTCGATTTTGTGTCAAACATATCCATCCGAAGTAAATTTTGTTGTTAGTGGGTTTATGGACGTATGAACGATAAAATGTTGACTTTCCTCGAGTGTAACAACGCCAGTCAGTGTACGTAGACGTAATTGATATTAGGCCTACTTTTCGTTTTGCGTGTCCAAAATTAATGATAATTTTAATAGATTTAAAAAAAAGTTATAAAAAGTAAAAGAAAATATATAAACCCTCGACGATTCCTTTACTTTACGTCGTTAAATAAGATTTTTTAGATTCAATCAAAAGTCCTTGGAACTACATTGACAGAGAAAATATCATAATATTTTTACTCACGCAAATGTGCATCTGAATCAGATAAAACAACAGACTCCACCTAAAGAACATGCCGACGGAAACAAACATTCGTGAGTGCGGAAATGTTTTATTTAATTATTATATTGAAGTAGTAAGCGTATTTATTAGTAATGCTTTAACGGATGGCGATGATTACAATCAACTATCAAGGAGATTGCTCGAGATTTTATAAGGTTTCATTCCCGTGTCTTAATTACATTCCGTGGAGTAATGGGGGATAAAGTAATACGGCGTATGCTCAAAAATAAATATTGACCACCGAAAAAGAAAAATCAGGGTATACGCTGGGATAGTTGTGCCAATTCATAAAGGGGGGGGCCAAGGGAGTACTGGGAAACTATAGACCCGTGTCCCTTACATCGGTAGGCTGTAAAATGATGGAAAGATTGCATGGTACTAGACTATTTGATGGACATTTTGGAGACGAAAGGCGTGTTGATAAATGAACAGCATGGATTCAGGAAAGGATTTTCGTGTGAGACTCAGCTGTTTGGTTTGACTAATGATTTGGCAAAAATTTTAGATAGAGGTGGGGAGGTAGATGCAATTTTTTATAGATTTTGAAAAAGCGTTTGACAAAGTGCCTCATGATAAATTAATTTAAAAAATTGATAGTTTGGTTTCAGATAAATGGGTAGTTAATTGGATATCGTGCTTTTTGAGGGACAGGGTTCAAAAAGTCAAAGTTTGTAATGATGTATCGGAAAATTGTGAAGTAACGTCTGGAGTACCACAAGGGAGTGTGCTGGGCCCTTTATTATTTCTTATATATATATATATATATATATATCAATGACATAGGGGTAGGGTTGAAAGCAAAGTTTAGGTTATTTGCAGATGATTTTGTTCTCTATTTGGAAATTACAGAAGCGAGAGATTCTGAGATCTTACAAGGAGATTTAGAATTGTTAGGAGATTGGTCTAAAATTAATAAGATGGGTATGAATGTCGAGAAATGCAAATTTGTTAGCTTTAGTAAGCGAAAGTTTAATGTAAGAAATCCAATGTATATGCTTTTGGGGGAGGTGTTAAAGAGGGAGAAAATCTATAAGTATTTAGGCGTGATTCTAGAGCAAGGTTTAAATTGGGAGATGCAAGTGCAGTCGGTTAAAGGGTGTACGAGTGTTAAATTTTGTAATGCGAATATTAAAAGGAGCTTCATTTGAAATCAAGGTACAAGCTTACAAAACCCTTGTGACACCAGCTTTAGAATATGCAGGTGCAATTTGGGATCCTTACCATGAATGTGAAATAATGGAATTGGAAAAGGTACAGAGAAAAGCTGCCAGAAAGGTTAAAGGATTCAAAAAGTGGTGGACAGAAGAAACTGATATAAATGGTAAAAAGATTAGGAGATCTGAAAGTATGGGAAAGCTGACAAATGAATTAGGATGGGATGCCTTGGAATTGAGAAGAAATGAGACAGGCTCTGTAAATTGTATAAGGCGTCAAGGGATTTTCCAGGCCGGGGAGAAATCACTAGTTTTCTTCAAAGGGGGATTTATAAGGGTAGAGGGGATCATGATTGGAAATTTAAAATAGATATTATTAAGACAGATATGGAAAATTTTCGTTTATTAATAGAACAGTATCTGAATGGAATTCGTTACCTGAGAGCACTGTAAAGAAAGATGGGCTAATTCATTTTGAAGGTTCTTTGGAAAATTTGTAAATTTGTAAATATTATGAAATTTTATATTTTAGTATTTAAATGTTAATATTGTACCTTGCCACCATACAAAAGTTTGTATAACTGTAAGCTTATAAATAAATGTAAAAATGTAAATTCAGAAACAGTGGTATACATCTTGTTCTTTCAACATGTAAAATCGGTTATGAGAAATGTCAGGGCGGCAATGCCACCCCTAGGAAATTGTGCCGCCGTAAGCGGCCGCTTACGGCACGGCAGGAGCTTGAGCGTGGCCTTCCTCGGCTGGAGCCAGCCTAGCAGGTAGCCCTGCAGTGACGTCACCATAGGCGCTGTGCAGGGCTTTAGTAAAAGCGTGATTATTTGAGTTCCACAAGTCTCAGTGACCTGGATTTTGTTGTATTGTTCTTGAATTGAATCAAGGCACCTTCTGAGGAGCTTGTTATGCAAACCGAGACAATTTCTTTAATGAGGCTATTGTAAAGCTGTATTTTTTTTCTATTTAAAATAGTAGCCAGCAGGCTACAATGCTAGGGGTGGGATAATCAGTTGATTACCTAATCGATTAATCGGCGATATTAACCGCGGTTAGCCGATTAACATCCCTAATTGAAAAGGGGGCGGAGATAAAGAAATTTGGGGTGTTACCGGTACAGTTGAGAACGTTGTGCTTAACAGTTGGCCCGCTGCCAACCGTGGCGTCCCCGTTCCACTTCTTAGATAATGCAGCTGAGGGAGCCACGCTCTAACCGGTAACATGACCTTAAAAAATACTAACATCAACGTGGCCTAGTTTATTTCTCCATCAACAGCATGGCGCGAAATGGTTGTGTTAAACTCACGACTGGATTAAATAAAGATCTTGGCTGGGACAGAAGCCTCTAATCCTGTCTTGAGTATGTCAATAAAATTTGGCTACAGTATCATAGATAACCACAGTGGTAATTTCTAGCTGGAATAACGTCTTGGTGATAAATGTGAATCAGAGGTTGTAGTTATATCCACTGGCATTGTCACATGACCTTGATAATAACACAGCAGTTGACAGTGATACCACTCATACTCGCCCGGCGCTCGTGACATCCCATATCGTCACCGACCACCCCCCCCCAAGCTGGCGAGTAGCTAGACAGAACGGTCTTCCTTATCTTTGTGTTCTTACTTCTTGCGAAATAAAACTATATTTCTCATCAGTAGACCTGCCATTAAAGTAGCTCCATCATAACTGACCTTATTTCAGATCTGCCCACAATTCACATATGTTATTCCTGAAAGTGTGCTTTTTAATAATTGCCATGGGAGAAAGTATGTTTCCGAATTAAATTTTGAGGAATCATCATTTTGATGAGATGGAATTTCCTATCTTCTAACATGGTAGGTGAGCAAAAAACCACACTTTCGTTCACTAAATGTGTCGTAGAACATCCAAAATATTCAACACATTATTAAAAAACGGCTTAAAATTTTCGTTATTCCATCCTCTAAACAACAAGCTTTAGAAACAATCACCTTCCCGAATTAATTCTCGCGATATCGTAGTTCAAAGTTACTGCATACTTTAAAAGAAGTCGAAGTGCCTGAAAGACTTGGCAACGCTGCGTGACGTCATACACTGTGACGTAGCGCCTAGGCTGGGAGGTAGGCCTACAGCAGTTGCCACCGCGAGAGATGACACGGGAGGACAATGCTCACGGAGCAATCCGAGAACATCATTGACCGGCAAATACATTAATACCTATACGTTGTCTTTTATATATTGTCAATATTATGAGAAAAAGATGCAAATTAGATAGTTAAATTTTAGGCCATAGATTTATGGGGAAGAATTCCTTGTTTAATAATTTCCATGATAAGTAAAAAAACACACCGTCACGTAATAGTGAAACATCAAAGATATCAACACAAAAAAAAAAAGTTTTCCATCCTTGAACCGCGACCTTTGGGGAAACATACCTCTAACATTCCACGGAGATACAGTGTTCAAATGTACGCATACTTTAAAGAAGCGAAGCCTGAAAGATTGCAACGCTGCGTGACGTCATAACTGTGAGTTAGAGGCTAGTGTGGTAGTGTAGGCTTATCGTGCATTGCCACCCGAGAGATGACATGGCGAGGTTCAATGCTCACGGAGCACACCTACCATTACATACATCAATTGGAACTCGGCATGAAAACATAGATACCGGATACGCTCTCGGTCCGGTTGGAACGTTTAAATATTTTGCTTATCAATTTTACGAAAAAATGCCGCAAATTGATGATAGGTGGGGGATTGACTTTCGACTATACATATAGGCCCTAGCCCAAACGTTGAGGAAGAATGCTTGTGGTATGAATGAATTTCCAATGAACAAGATTATAAAATCATCACCGTTTACAGTCATAATAGTGAATAGTATAAACGATAGATAGTAAAAAAGTATAAAAATGTTTTCAACGAAGACTTGACCGCGAACTTTATTGGAAAGCGAGTACTTAACCATTGGGCCACGGCGCATCACATTGTGCGCAACATCTGATCCAGAGCGATAGCTTGGCCCTAAGAATTTGCAACGCCGGTGTGTAGTAGTAGAGTCATAGTAGTAGTATACGTAGTCGTGTAGCTAGTAGGTTCTTTATTCTGTGTTACAAATAGTACGGTTACAACAAAATGGCGAGGTTCAATCGTATGGATGGTTCTTCACCACCGTTTTACCAATATCCTATAAATACAAACAAATAATATATAAAGTAAACAATACAAATAATATAAATATAGAAATGGAAGATTAATTAAACACAATAGATACCTATTTAGTTAAGTAGATATTGTACACGATTCATTGAAATGACTGTGGGTTTGTGCAGTTATTCTGCCAAAAGGAAATGGTATATACAATCAGAACAGTGTGTGACAATAGACTACCGGTATAATATGAAGATGTATTTACATGAAAAACTCATCTAGATTATAATAAGGGGTTTCTATGAGAAACTGCTTTATTCGTTTCTTTCGAAGGTTAGGTCTTAATATATCAAGGTTTATTATTTTAGTCGCAAGCAGCAAGCCAAGACTCAAAACGAGCATAAAAGTTTTGTGATGGCAATTAGGAGACTTTTAATACTTTTAAAGCCTACTGCCAATATTTCTTGAATGAAATTGACGTCTGTACATAGCATGTGTACGCAATTACTGTTTACTTTGGTATGAAACACTTTTGAGGTGGCAGTTCTCTCGACGCATCCACTAGGTCTCCGGAAGCGATATCTGTACTGGGCGCGACGTATGCGTACTTTTCACAGCTAGGATTTCGGATGCGCTCTTATCGATTATATCCTAGAACTAGCGCGGCGTACTACAACTAGGTGGAAAGTTCGACTAACCTAACGAAAGTACACAGAGAACTTTGGAGAAAATAGGCTGCGTACGTCGCGACCGGTACAAATAGCGCTTTACTAAATGGGAAGTTAGCCCGTGCCATGTTGCCAAGCCCGGCCAAGCCAAATACCAGGTTGACCAAACTCTCGAGAAGAAATATCCAACTATTACATATCGTATATTTATTGTTTGTAATTACATGGAAGCCAATCATATTGTATGTTTAATGTTTAACGAACACAGCATTATTTCGTCCATAGGCCCATTAGCCTAATTTAGTGATTAACGTGTTACTTTGATGAAACGTTTCGATTTCCGAGGTTGGCAAATACTTACTAGTCAGTTTGCAACTGTACCAATAAGAGATGAAAATAAATATGTTTTCCTAAAATGTAACAATTAAAAATAAATTAATACTTACAGAAGTAAAATTAATTACAGTTGTAAAATTATCTGATATAAAAATACCATGTAGGCCCTATTTTATCAGTTGTAGCTGAATAATGATATTATACTCTTGAGTCCGTTGGTACACTCGCTCGAGCCACTTTAACGTCATCAATAACATCCTCCGGAACCTATCTCGAATTCATTCCATTCCAGTCAAGCTCAAGATCAGTTGCTCGCTCCCTCTCTTTCTCCCCCGCGCTCTTCCTCACGGTGTCACGTGACTCACGACGTTGAGTGGGTGACTACGATTATC
Source organism: Sweltsa coloradensis (assembly GCA_024449915.1). NCBI lineage: Eukaryota > Metazoa > Arthropoda > Insecta > Plecoptera > Chloroperlidae > Sweltsa > Sweltsa coloradensis. The sequence continues at coordinate 355,683 of JAMZAV010000441.1, forward strand.
CTTGCGTCATCCAAATGCACGTGCAACCCTACCGAGATCCACTTGAGTACGGTACTACGTACTACTACTACTACTACCACGAGTACTACACTACATTTGAAAAACATTGTTTCTTTCACTTTATGTGTTGTTGGATGAGCGTAGCGAGCGAAGCGAAGATTCCATTCTACTACACTGGAGAAAAAAATCCGGAATGTTTTTTTTCTTTTCTTTTTTTTTTTTTTTGTATTTTTGTCTGTTTGTCCACACGATTCCGGCTAAACCGATACTCCGATTACGATGAAATTTTATGGAGGCATTCGAAATCTCTGAACTTAAAACTGCCACGTTTTTGAGCGCAATCAAAAAATTTTTTCTCATGAAAATCGCAATTTTACGATTTTTTTTTATTTTTAAAAAATTTCTTCGACTTATAACACCTACATGCTTTATCCGATTTTAATGATTTTTACACACAACCTTTATTTTATGAATTAAGATATTCTTGTGAAATTTGAGCGCAATTGAAAAAATATTTATCATAAAAATCGAAATTTTACGGGTTTTTTCTTTTTTTAAATAATTCTTTGACTTATAACACCTACATGCTTTATCCGATTGAAATGATTTTTTCGCAGAACCTTAATTTTATGAATTAATATATTACTGTTAAATTTGAGCGCAATCGAGAAATTATTTCTTATAAAAATTTCAATTTTACGATTTTTTTAAAACAATTACGATTAATAAAAAAAAAATAAAAAAATAAAGTTAATTTTTTATTTTATTTAATTTAATTTAAAAAATTTCAATTTAATAATGATTTTACCACAGAACAACAGAAAATTCGCATAACACATGGCAGCTCATGCACCAATTACGCTCATCCAACAACGCGGCGGGACTTAAGCGTTTTCCTAGTTTAGTAAACAAACAAAAGACCGTGAGCTTAACAATGGCCCATGTTTACGTTGTTTACATTGTGTGGCACATTGTTTACACGGGCCATTGCTCACGGTAACAGGCGCAGACAAATCACAAACTGGTTTTTCAGCCTTGGACGGGCGGTTAATCGGTTAACTGGTTAAGAATCCCAGCTCTATACAATGCAAGAGGAAATGATTGAAAGAGTTACTGGTAACACTTTGTATCATGTATAATATAAATTATAATAGCCTACAATTACCAGAAGTAAGCTCACGATAGTTGTAACTCACCAGTTTTGTGTGTGTTGGTGTAACATACCATAGCAGTATCACCCATGCAAATGTTTCTTGAGAAGCCCACCATGCTCAATTGACCTTGGTGTACCAGCATAAGTACTTCTATGTTTAACACAAACCGAGCATTACCGGTAATCTTCTACGACTTTATCAATGTATGTCAAGTTATTAAGGTCAAAGCTGGAAGTGAATACGATACCGGCCTGCGTCTGTAGCCCTGCAAAAGATGATTGGAGGTTGTTCTGAGTCATAGCCGAGACCGGAACTTGTAGGGGGAACTGAACGATGGGCATAGTGTTGTCTTGCTCCGCTAGTTGGATGAACTGCGTGGCAAGGTTATCGTGTGAGACCGCGTAGACGGGGTTGGGGTTCTGTGGCTGCTGATCCAAGTGCAAAAAAACACTCCGGGTGTCTGCGTTGTGCTCAGACTCGGGGTTCGACACTTGCACAAGGATGGGTGAGCCCTCGTTGATCTTGTTCTGGCCTTGCACCGGGTTCAGTACGATGATGCGCGAAGAGTTCTCGTCGTTGGGCAGCGACTGGTTGGGTAGAAGCATCGGTTCCATGAGAACAATCCTTTGCGGCACTCCGTTGTTGGTCTCGCACTCCATCGTTTGGTTCACTGGGAAATAAACCTCGCCTTGGTTATGCTCGGTTTCGTCGCACCGGGCTTCCAACGTTTTCGATAGTTTTTGTGTTCTTTCGGAGGGTTTTGGGAAAGGTGTGTTGCTCTTTAGGCCTACATCTTCCTTAATTTTAGAAGTACTTGTGATTGGTTTTGATGGTTTCTTTTTAGCTTGTTTGATATTTGGTGGAATAGTACCCGTCTTCGTTTTATCCGACAGTTGTGTTGAGTCTATGTTGGCGTCTATTGAGGCAGAATGTTGCTTTCTGCAAAAAAAATAAGTGCTAGTAACATGATTAAATTCATTTCGACACCAAACTTTTCATTCACAGCATTTAAAAACTCTTTAGTAGGTACCTACTACCAACCCACGTAGGAATATGATGAGAATCCTGGATTTTTTCGAACACCTAAACCCTAAACCAGTTGCAGGCGCCGTAGGCCTACGAGCTCCAAACAAATTTAACTATGTGAATGCACTCAACCAGCAATATTAGGCCAAGTACCTATAATCCAGTCCCTGGCCATAAGACCCGTAGGAATTTCGACCTCGATGGAATTTATCTTCTGATCCTGTTAGGGTATACCTTAGGGATAAAAAAAATCTTGGGTAGACATCTGGCATTCCGGGCCTGAGTTTTTTACGACGCCATCTTGTTTTGGGCATATACATATAGTACACGCTCTAGGTTTTCATACATTTTCTATACTTTTGATTATAGCTGTAATAAATCTGACGTTATATTTGGATTCTTCATAAAATTTCAAACAAAATAATACTAATTTGGTCTTCCTGGGTACATTGTGGGATTATTTTTAGGGAATTACATATTATTAGTCCTGCATATAGGTGCACTAATACACACATACAATCCCTGACCATAAGACCCGTAAGAATTTCGACCTCGATGGAATTTTTCTTCTGATCCTGTTAGGGTATACCTTAGTGATAAAAAAAACTTGGGTAGACATCTGGCATTCCGGAACAAAGTTTTTTACGACGCCATCTTGTTTTGGACTTATGTATATAGTGCACGCTCTAGGTTTTCATACATTTTCTATACTTTTGAATACAGCTATAATAAATCTGACATGTGATTTGGATTCTCCGTGACATTTCCAATTAAATAATATTAATTTGGTCTTCCTGGGTACATTTTGCGGCTATTTATTGGACAATAAAAAATAAAATTCATCACAAAAATTGTATATTATTTTTTATTTATTTTTTTACTCGTCATAAAATGCAAGTGGATTGAATAGACTGCAACTTATTTTACAATTAATAATACACAAATATTAAAAAAATACTTGGGTAGACATCTGGCATTCCGGAACAAAGCTTTTTACGACGCCATCTTGTTTTGGGCTTATGTATATAGTGCACGCTCTAGGTTTTCATACATTTTCTATACTTTTGAATACAGCTATAATAAATCTGACTTGTGATTTGGATTCTCCGTGACATTTCCAATTAAATAATACTAATTTGGTCTTCCTGGGTACATTTTGTGGCTATTTATTGGAAAATAAAAAATAAAATTTGTCACAAAAATTGTATATTATTTTTTTATTTTTTTTTACTCGTCATGGAATGAAGTGGAAATAATGGCGTTTTCCATTGGCATGCACTCGGCGAGTGCAGAGATGTCATGGTTGTCGACTTCCACTTGAATAACATTGCTAAACTGAACAAATGTAAAGACAAGTGACGATTCTGTGCAGACTAGGGCGCACTAGTGCGACCTGCGAATTAAAAACACCATTACATATACTGAAATTGTGGTGGTGGATTTGGGTTGATTCTATTGTTGTAACAAAAGCAGAATCGTTGCATGTCCAAATATAGTATCCTAGCAGCAAACAGCATTGTATTTGTTAAAGAAACAACAAAGTGTAATTAATAATATTTGAATTATATTGTTGAAGATGAAAGTGATAGAAGTAATTGTGATATATGTGGTAAGTTTCTTTAGTTTTTTTTTTACACTTTTGAGGGTGAATGATTCGGACAATGACAGATAAAAAGGTAATTGTGGGGCTGAAATTATGTCGAGGTGTAGCACTAAAGGCAGTGACTGAAGATATATCTTAGTGCATCATATGCCAAATATATCAACCAGGACAGAATTTAAAGGGGCTAAAAACCCCAAAAATTATTTTTTACCACGTGATCTATAGCACAATACTACACTAAAATCACCGTTTAAAAAAAGATATCTTGTAACTGTGTTAAAATATTTAACTGTGTTAAAAATTTTGTATTCCTCCAAGGTATAGTAAATTCTGACCTGGTTGATATATTTGCATTTGATGCCACTTAGAATAGATAACAGTTCGCTGCCTTTAGTGCTAACCTCGACATAATTTCAGCCCCACAAATTACCTTTTTATCTGTCATTTGTCCGAATCATTTGCCCTCAAAGTGCAAAAAAAAAACTTAAAAACTATCACATATATCACAATTAATTCTATCACATTTCATCTAAACAATATAATTCAAATATTAAATTTAAATTACACTTTGTTGTTTCTTTAACAAATACAATGCTGTTTGCTGCTAGGATACCATATTTGGACATTCAACGATTCTGCTTTTGTTACAACAATAGAATCAACCCAAATCCACCACCACAATTTCAGTATATGTAATGGTGTTTTTAATTCGCAGGTCGCACTAGTGCGCCCTAGTCTGCACAGAATCGTCACTTGTCTTTACATTTGTTCAGTTTAGCAATGTTATTCAAGTGGAAGTCGACAACCATGACATCTCTGCACTCGCCGAGTGCATGCCAATGGAAAACGCCATTATTTCCACTTCATTCCATGACGAGTAAAAAAAAAAAAAAATAATATACAATTCTTGTGACAAATTTTATTTTTTATTTTCCAATAAATAGCCACAAAATGTACCCAGGAAGACCAAATTAGTATTATTTAATTGGAAATGTCACGGAGAATCCAAATCACAAGTCAGATTTATTATAGCTGTATTCAAAAGTATAGAAAATGTATGAAAACCTAGAGCGTGCACTATATACATAAGCCCAAAACAAGATGGCGTCAGTAAAAAGCTTTGTTCCGGAATGCCAGATGTCTACCCAAGTTTTTTTTAATATTTGTGTATTATTAATTGTAAAATAAGTTGCAGTCTATTCAATCCACTTGCATTTTATGACGAGTAAAAAAAAAATAAAAAATAATATACAATTTTTGTGATGAATTTTATTTTTTATTTCCAATAAATAGCCGCAAAATGTACCCAGGAAGACCAAATTAGTATTATTTAATTGGAAATGTCACGGAAAATCCAAATCACATGTCAGATTTATTATAGCTGTATTCAAAAGTATAGAAAATGTATGAAAACCTAGAGCGTGCACTATATACATAAGTCCAAAACAAGATGGCGTCGTAAAAAACTTTGTTCCGGAATGCCAGATGTCTACCCAAGTTTTTTTTATCACTAAGGTATACCCTAACAGGATCAGAAGAAAAATTCCATCGAGGTCGAAATTCTTACGGGTCTTATGGTCAGGGATTGTATGTGTGTATTAGTGCACCTATATGCAGGACTAATAATATGTAATTCCCTAAAAATAATCCCACAATGTACCCAGGAAGACCAAATTAGTATTATTTTGTTTGAAATTTTATGAAGAATCCAAATATAACGTCAGATTTATTACAGCTATAATCAAAAGTATAGAAAATGTATGAAAACCTAGAGCGTGTACTATATGTATATGCCCAAAACAAGATGGCGTCGTAAAAAACTTAGGCCCGGAATGCCAGATGTCTACCCAAGATTTTTTTTATCCCTAAGGTATACCGTAACAGGATCAGAAGAAAAATTCCATCGAGGTCGAAATTCCTACGGGTCTTATGGCCAGGGACTGGATTACTAGTGTAGTTTTTCTTTCTCTCGTTTTTCTAGACTTCAAGGTTTACAAGTCCATCAACAAAGGTATGACTAATGTTCAGTCTTGGGCACGTTCCCCCAAAAAAGGAACTTTAAAAAGTTAAGTTACTTCTGCCTAAAAAGGAACTGAGACGTTCCTTGTTCCTCTAAAGGAACTTATAGTTCCTTTCACGTTCCTTATACCATCACTCATTTAAACAATAATAAATGTGAAATGAGTTTATTTATCATTATTCATTACTCTTATTTATTAAAGTGAGTCCCAGGCCATCTGTCGAGGGTGGCGCCATTTGCGAAAAAACAAGATGTCACATTGATATTTTCTAGGGTTGCCGTTCGATGTGAAAATCGTGATCGATAATCGGAGGCATCGAATCGATTATCATATCGAAAATATATCGATATCATAGACCCAAATCGATTATCATATCAAATTCCAAATTGAGCCTAGGAAGCAGAAACACGGAAGAAACATCACGAATTCAATATAATTGGGCAGACTGACGCTAGAGAAGTTCACGCCACAACACGTCGAGCCGTACTGAATACATCGCAATCGGGCCGGGCGATGTTCTCGTATCGCCTTGTATCGCGCTGCGAGCGCATGCGCACTGGCGGCGGTGGGCGTGGCATTATACTTGAGCAGCGATTGGCTACTCCGACAACCAATCGGCGCGTTGATACGACAGCGGGGGCATTTTTTAAGCATGGTAAACCGCGAAAACATCGATGTCACTATTTAAATCGATAATCATATCATATCATATCAAAATACTTGAATCGATTATCATATCATATTACTGATATCGATAATCGATCGATATTTCGATTATCGACGGCAACCCTAATATTTTCATAATGCAGTTTACGATATCAGCTACTGGAATTCGAAGGGATTACGACGACGAAAGGAACTTATAAAGGAACGTTAAATTCGTTCCAAGTTCCCACGAAATAGTAACTTTGACGTTACAAGTTCCTGATCAAAGAAAAGGAACTCGTTCCCACAAAAGTTCCTGAAAAAGGAACGCGTTACTAGGAACGCGTTCCTCCCCAAGACTGCTAATGTTCTTCAGTTATAGCTTGATAATTTTGCCAATTGGTGTCAAACATGGAGACTTTACCTTAATGTTGATAAATGTAATGTGATCACTTATACAAACAAGAAGAAAAATTCAATACATTATCGATACATCATTGAAGGTGCTGCACTAAAAATTGTGGATTCCCTCAGAGGCCTAGGTGTACAGATGTCCTCTGATCTTTCTTTTAATTTGTTTTGTTTATTTTATTGTATTTATTTGCAACAGTACTAAGTACCACAATGGCAAATACAAGATTGAAGTAAAAAAAGATTATGTACAAATAAGAACTTAAACAATACTCATAGCAGTCATAGCAAGTACAAATTCACATTACACACATAGACAAAAAAACATTAGGTATATATTACAAAAATGTTACACTTTAGCATTAATATACAGCGATGACCGGACGACTAGTTATGATAGCATTACAAGTTATGTTGGTGTAAAGTCTACCCTTTTGGTATATTTTTTGTGTTTATTGCTGAATTGTTTATAGTGTACCTTTTATCTTTTTCGTGTTCTCCGACTGAGCTGAGACCGTGGCAATTCAAGTATATAAATCATTCAACCCAGAGATAATTTAACTTTGACAGTTTTTTTTTTTATTTTGGTAGTTCAGTTTTGGCGCGAATTTTTAAATATTTCAATAAATTCCAAATAGTGAGCGAAGCAAGAATGTACATTACTTTTCACTTACAGTAGTAAAATAAACTACAGTTGTAAGATTATCTGATATAAAAATACTAAGTAGGCCATATTTTATAAGTTATTATATAATCATCATAACTCAGTTCCAACTATGTCGGTGTCGGGTTGAGTGGTGGTTTTTCACCATTATCTAGGGCATGAAACTGTAGATACTAAGCTTGCCAGACTTAGTGTTTCTTCCACATCATCTAACTCCTTCCTCTCCACCAATTTACTCCACTCTCTTCGGTCCTCCCACAGCTTTACTCTTGCCACATGCTCCCACACTTCATCCCGTTTTCCAACGTCTTCTTGAATTAACCTTTCCCATTTCTCTCTTGGCCTTCCTACTCTTCTTTTCCCCTCCTCTGCCGCTTCAAATTCTCGTCTTGGAATCCTCTCTCTGCCCATCGTTTTCATATGTCCAAACCATCTTAGACGTTCTCTTCCTAGCTTAAACTTCAATCTCTCCAGTCCCAGTTCTTTCCTTATTTCATTACTTCTTATCTTGTCCATCTTTGTAAGGTAACTCCCTTGATACTTCTTAAAAACTTCATTTCTGCTGCTTCCAGCTGACTCTCTTCTTTTGTTCCCACTGCCCATGTTACTGCCCCATATGTTAGTATAGGTACAAAATATGCCTTATACAGCAACATTTTTGTGGGAACAACTCATTCCATAGTAACTTTCTCACCAATTGGTAAAACCCTTTTGCTTTTTGCATTCCAGATGACACTTCCCTACACACTTTTGCATCTTTTGTCAATATACTTCCCAAATATTTAAATTCTTCTTTTTCTTCTAAGACTTCTCCGCGTAGCACAATATTTTCCCGGTCTTTAGGCCTGCCCTTTGTCTTCTTTTGCATACGCAAACATTCACTCTTTGTCTGATTGATTTTTAGACCAAACTCTGTAGTAACTTCATTCCATCTGTCCACCTTCTCAGGGACGCCTGAATAACGCCGAATGGAATAACGCCGAATCGATCGTGTGTAGTGTACTTGCCAATTTTCCTCCTAACCTTTCTTTTCCAACACAAAAGAGTAAAGTGATACGTACACTACACATGATCGATTCGGCGTTGTTCCATTCGGTGTTATTCTTCTTCTTCTTCTCCTGCACTTCTCTGGCACTCTCACCCCAAATCAACACATCGTCCGCAAACACTAAGGTTCTTGTGTCCCTTCCATCTGTATTTGGTTCCACTCTTCTTATAATTTCATCCATTACAACAGTTAACACTAAACAGTGTTGGAGATAACACACTACCTTGTCGCAAGCCCTCATTTACTTGGAACCATTCTGACCTACCCATATTTGTCTGTACGCAACTTTCACTCCTTTGATATGTACTTTGTATCCTGTCTATTAAACCTCTTCCCACTCCTTTCATCTCTAGACACTCCAATACTTTCTCTCTAGGCAGGCAACCGTATGCCTTCTCCAGATCCAAAAACACAATGTGCATTTCTTTCCCATTTTGCCATCTCCCCTCCATTGTCTGTCTTATAGCAAATATGGGATCAATAGGAGACCGTCCACTTCTGAACCCATATTGTTCTTCCCTAAGATCTGTTTCATATACCTCCTTCAGTCTTAGTTCTATAACTTTGTAGGTTATGTAGAAAGAATGCCAATTGGCTGGAGTACACTGGTGTTAGATAGGATCCAACAGTTTCCCTTCAAAAAGTGATGGTGGCTGTTAAGTTTATTGAAAAATATAGCAACACAAACATATACAAAACAGAAAAATACGATACGTTTTGACACAAGGTCTTGTTCACTCAAGAGAGAAAGGTAACTGATTGCAACAATCAAAAAACAAAACAAAAAAACACAAAGATGGCTAAAAATATAAACAAAGTCAGAGAATATGGACAAATTTACAAGGCGCTGTAGGTGGGTGTGTCTGTGACAGGTAGGGGAGGAGTCTAGCGGATATTCAGGTTAGGTGGCAGTCTGGATTGCGTAATCCATTGATGTGCTAACTCCCATCTTCTGAGTTCCCCTGGCTTGCAGCTGGCAGGAAGTGCTTTAACCACTCTGGTTGTGTAGCACTTGTTAAAGTCCAAGTTGTGGGATACCTTTCTCTCTTGAGTGAACAAGACCTTGTGTCGAAACGTATCGTATTTTTCTGTTTTGTATATGTTTGTGTTGCTATATTTTTCAATAAACTCAACAGCCACATCACTTTTTGAAGGAAAGCTGTTGGATCCTATCTAACACCAGTGTAGTTCTATAACTTTCTTAAAAATTTTAGCACACTGACACATTAATGTCACCCCTTACTGAATTACTGAATAATAATATTATACTCTTGAGTCCGCTGGTACACTCGCTCGAGCCACTTTAATTAACTTTTGACTTACTTTTGTCATGAGTGCTACCCATTTTAACAGAAGTTGGAACTAGGCCTAACTAAGATTATCCTGTAAATATAAGATCTAATTTTGATGTATGGTTATGTAGAAAAGAAAGAATGCCAATCGGCTGGAGTATATTGGTGTGAGATAGGATCCAACAGCTTACCTTCAAACAGTGATGGTGGCTGCTGAGTTTCTTGAATAAGTCCGCCCCAACCGGGAATCGAACCACGGATCTCCCGCATTCCAGACAGGCGTCTTAACCACTAGACCGGTTGTAGGTTGTAGGTAACCGGTTGGGGCGGACTACGGGAGTGTTTCCCGACTAAACAAATCGAGAAATAAACCCTCGCTCATACCTGCGTAAAGGTAATGACATTATAATTAATGTTTGGTGGTCAGTTCAAAGGCAGCAGATATTTGTTGCAGTACTGTTCCACCCATTCAGATGTATAATGCAACTACAATTCAGAGCTTAAAATGTACCCGTCCTGATGGTCTAGTGGTTAAGACGCCTGTCTGGAATGCGAGAGATCCGTGGTTCGATTCCCGGTTGGGGCGGACTTTTTTAATTTCTGAATTGTAGTAAATAATATGTTAGTATAGGTACAAAATATGCCTTATACAGCAAAATTTTACATTTTTGTGGGAACAACTCATTCCATAGTAACTTTCTCACCAATTGGTAAAACCCTGAGTGCCTTTTGCACTCTAGATGACACTTCCCTACACACTTTTGCATCTTTTGTCAATATACTTCCCAAATATTTAAATTCTTCTTTTTCTTCTAAGACTTCTCCACGTAGTATAATATTTTCCCGTTCTCTAGGCCTGCCCTTTGTCTTCTTTTGCATACGCAAACATTCACTCTTTGTCTGATTGATTTTTAGACCAAACTCTGTAGTAACTTCATTCCATCTGTCCACCTTCTCCTGCACTTCTCTGGCACTTTCACCACAAATCAACCAAATCAAATTAGTTATTAAAATTATGTTTTAATGTGTTTTAACCCAATCGGCATATTCTCATTTCGTAAACCATATTTTTTCAACCCCCATCCCTAATAGTTTATATTATACCTTGATTTCCAGCATTCACAATGAAGGCACCTAATGAGTTATCAGCATGAAATTTGGCATGATGGTAGGCCTACATAATAATATGAAAAATAATCCGCCGAGAGGCAAGCGATATTCCACCCCAAAGTCCCCCTAAATCATCCCCTAAAATTGGAATAATTCATAGCCCTAACCCAAAATTGAATTTTTATTCAAATTAGTTATTAAAATTATGTTTTAATTAGGGCTGTGCGAGTACTCGAATATTCGAGTACGAGTCGAGTTCACGGCGAGTTCGAACAAATTCGAGTTTCATTTATTTTGAACTCGAATATTTGAGCGTCGGTAAAAACAGCATTTTCATTTACCGACCCGTCAAAAGTTACGTGTTTCGTCCGTTAGATAGCAGCATACGTGGCAAAGATCGTGATACACGATAGTCGAACTCCTTCTGAGGTGAAGCTCGTTATGATTGGCCGGCTGAACTTTGCGAGATCCAATTGGAGCTGGTCATACGTCACATGCGAGCGTTGATTGGCTGTCAGTTTTGAAATCATTCACGTCTACCGTGTATCACCACTTTTGTGTCCGAGATGTATGTTGTTGACAACAAAAATGGCCACGATTCACGAGGAGAGAGCAGAGCAGACAGATGATTCGTAAAAATATGCGGCGGACTAGGCTAGGCTTAGGCGTAATTTCTTCTCTAAAGCATAGGCCTAGCATAAAATACAATTTTGAAATATTCATGAGATGGAACACTTGTCACAATGCAGGTAAACATTCAAACAACACACGGCGTGACAGTACCAGTGACAACAGGTAGGCTAGGCCTAGTAGCCTGGCCAGGATTTCTTCTGGCTAAGATTAGCCCTAGGCCTAGTATATTTTACCGATCTTAGGCCCCAGCTAGGCTTACAAACTCAGATCGCCATACCAAAATGCACCCAGCACTGGACCTAGGCCTGTACAATAGGCCTAGACCTAGCCTACGGCACCCTTCAAAACCAAGGTTAGTTGTAGGCCTAGCTAGGCCCTAGGTCTCCATAACCAAAAATATTTAACCCAGAAGATAGGCCTAGGCTTTAAAACTGAAGAATTTGTTTGATACCTAGGCCTAGTAGAAAGTCTGAAATGGAGAACACATTTTCTCAATTTGGAAATAAACTCGATTTAAAAAAATATAAAAAAAAAAAAAAAAAAAAAATAGGCCCTAACATCATTATAAATTAATTTTTAAATGAACTCGAATTGAACTCGAAAACCGAACATTTGACTGAACTCGAACTCGTACTCGACTCGAATTGAAATCTCCCGTTCGCACAGCCCTAGTTTTAATGTGTTTTAACTTTTAACTAGGGCTGGGCTATGACATATCATTCAATTATCGATATCACACGAAAAATTTTGATATGATATCGATATATCGAAATGTAATTGTTTCTAAAAAAAAAAAAAAAATCAATTTTTTTTTAGAGTGTTATTTTTCATAATTTTGGCCAAATAGGGTTGATAAGGTGTCACCATAGACCTATTTACGATCTCACAATCGCGTTTTATGACCCGGCACCTCCAGCAAATGCACCAGCCACCAAGGTAATTTAATTTAGACTACTTACCCGGCACCTCCACCAAAATTTCGAAATTTAGCATTTTTTGTGTAAATTTTGATATTTCGATATGAAATCAAATATCGATATCGAAATTTTTTTCAATTATCGATATCATATCGAAACATCGATTTTTTTGCCCAGCCCTAGTTTTAACCCAATCGGCCTATTCTCATTTCCTAAACCACATTTTTTCAACCTCCATCCCTAGTACTGTAGTTTATATTATTTTTACCTTGATTTCCAGCATTTACCATGAAGGCACCTTATGAGTTAAGTGAATCTAACTCCGTCTAAGCTGTACATCCGAGCAATTTAGATGGAAAATAACATTTTGAAATTTCCCTCTTTCTTTGAATTTTCATTTACAAGCATTTCACGCCTTGATATGAAACAAACAGCAAAAAGATGTGTTATCCCCCCCAAATACAAAAAAATGTAAAAAAAAAAAAAACAGCAGCCAAGCTCTCCTTCAAAAGTCTTTGGTTGTGAATGTTGCGAGATCAGTGGCGTAACTTACTAAGTGCGGGCCCCCCCGCAAACGTAGTTCACTTGGGCCCTTCTATAATAAAGGTGGTGTAAGTGACGAGCCTCTGTTGGGCGGGGGGTTGGGGGGGGGGGTCAACTTACTTTATGACTTTAGGACGGTTTCATTTTTGATATTTTTGAACACTAAGAAATATTATTTGAAAAAAAAAATTGTAATATGTTTGAATTTCACATCAATAATTTGATAACGTACAGTACCTATCTCGTAAGTAGTCGTGTTGTTTTATTGGGAAGTCTGCCCAAGGGTGCAATGCATGTCCCTCTTCAGGTGTCTATAACTAGGATATATTTTGCTAGGACAATTGCAAAGGGATGCCCGAGGGCTGTTCTATAGAGCACTCAATCCCTTGCATTAGCATTAATGATTGAGGAAAACCTCGGAAAAATCCTTCAGTCAGGATTTCCGATCTCAACGGGATTCAATCCGGGACTTCGTGAATCAGCCAACCCTGCTGGTGCAATCACTCGTTAATGAAGTTATGAAATTTTGAGTGCTTTTCAAGAACTTATATAGATATCCTTTATAATAAGACATCCAGTTTGTTTAGTATTGCGTGGCGACAAAGTCTGACTAAAGTCAAAACACTGTATATAATCATCCCGTTCCGGGCCCCTCATACCCCCGGGCCCCCCCGCGATCGCGGGGGCTGCGGGGGCGGTAGTTACGCCACTGTGCGAGATATAGAATTTGAATATTGATTGAGAATTCGTATGTGTATTGAATATTTTACATGGACATTAAGGTTCTAGTGGTATAGTGCCTTTTGAAAGAAAAAGTTGAAAAAGTTTGCTGGAAGGCTTCCAAATAAAGGTTTTAATATAAGCCTTATACAGGCATACAATCAACAAGTAACTATAGTTACTTGACAATGATCGCCTACATTGTTTACAAAAAGCATGTCTTTGGACCACTAGATATTTTAGTTTTACATTCTATGTTATTTGGTAATACCATAGAAATTAATCGATATTGATAAAATTATTATATTTTAACAAATAATTTTGCAATGGAATTTGAAAAAGTAATGAGATCCCACACATAACAAAATCTTGTAAAAATACAGCCAAACCTTACACACTCAAAAGAAATGAGATCTAAAAAAAGGCCAAGCTCATCTACCCTTCCACATTTGCGCATTCTTCATTCATAAACGTAGTGTCCTGTAACAGTATCCTTGAAAAGCTTGGGTGTCTGTGATGTATGATATAATGTAGAGTTCTCGTAATGAACTTGACTAATGCATTTTGATGTTGTCTAGTATTCTCAATACAACAAGACTCAAGACTCAACCAAATTCAATGGCCAAGCAATTTTTTTTTTGATGAGTTTAAAAATTTAAATTTTTTACCTCATACATGGTTGGCTTGGCGCTCGTCAACAGGCGAAATGATCTTACTCCTTTTCAATGCGAAACTAGGGAGAGAGAATGAAAAGCTTGGCTCAACTTCTATATCTCACAGCATTCACAGCCGAAGACTTTTGAAGGAGAGCTTGGCTGCCGGTATATTCTCCTGGGCATCCTCTCTTCCGTCATTTGTTTCATATGCCCAAACCATCTCAGCCGTGTCCTTCCCATCATGTCACCTAACTTCTCCACCCCAAGCATTTCTCTGATGTTCGCATTTCTAATTCTATCTCTTCTTGTCTTGCCCACTATGCTCCTCAGGAATCTCATCTCCGCCGCCTGTATTTGACTTTCTTCTCTGTCACCCATAGTCCAGGTTTCTGCCGCATATGTGAGGATCGGTATGAAGTAGGTCTTGTATAGTGTCATCTTGCACTGTAATGGTCTTGCAATACAAGACATTTATTTATTTAAGTAAGCCTTCTACACTAAATCATTCACCCATGCACCTCACGGTTCACTAGACTCACTTGATGTGTATCTTGAGATCCCAGTTGCCTGCGTAACACTTGTTGCACATCCGGCATTGAAACCTCTTCTCCCCACGGTGCCGCCGCATGTGTTCATCCAGCTTCGACTTGCGGATGAAACGCTTTCCGCACGTCTGGCAGAGATGCGGTCGTTCGCCTTCAACACAATGAAAACACTTCGATAAACTGACTTCAACTCAACTAGCAAAGGGGGAAGAATGATGGGGAACATTAGTTAAATTCTAATTCTAGAAACTACAAGGCAGTTTTACTGTACCGCGCTGAATAAACTTGATAAAATGTTATTTTTAAGCATCCAATTTCTCAGTAAGGCACTTGGTCACATTCCTGCACACATAAATAAATCTGTGATCACTCAAGCTTTAGGATATTAACATTATAATTTACTTACTAGCTTATTTCCATTAGTCTCTTCTTTCATATGCATTTTTCATTTCTTTTCTTTCAAGAATATCTGTTATTAATTTTCATTGTTAATAATTTTGATAGTTACACATTTAAATTGAGGATTTCAAATGTGTTTAAAGAGTTACATGTATTATTTTGTGTATATTGTATATTTTAATGTCTATAAGTTTATGTTTTCTATCCATAGGCTATGCTATGATCCTGTTGTAATATGCATGATAATAAATAAATAAGAATAAATAATATTTTTTTTATATAGGCTACCTATATTAAAAATAATGCAGATTCATTTCATGTATATTTTTTTAATTATGGTAGAAAATCCAAACATTTTGCCAAAAATCCCAGGTGGTATCCTTGAGACACCTCAAAAATCATTGTTGAAGGATACAATACTTGAAAGTCCCAACCCTTCCCTATGTATATATAGGCAGGCCTGAAAAAATTACCATGCCCAAAATGTCTAGGGCATGTCAAAATACAATAGTGATCAGATAGGTATGCCCATCCGGGCATGTGAGTAAATTGTACAGAAAAGTAGTAGGGGAGAGGGTGCATAAATGGGACACTTTTCACATTTAAATTATTATTTCCTCAAATTATGTTTTTTTCAAAAATTTGAAATAGCCAACTTTAAGAGCCACCCTTTAGACATAAATTTCAGATTTTGTTGTTCACGAACTATTTCTTTTTAATAACCGTACAGGTGCAAATTAGAAAGTCGACATGTGTCCCATTTATGAACCATGAGGTTGTTAAATGGGACAGGCCTAAAAATCACAGAAATAACCATCCATTAAGCATTCTAAAGACATCATTTTATTTATTTTATTTTAAATACAAAACATTATCATGTTGTAAGCTCAAGGCTATTTAACTACACCATTAACCCCCTCAAACTTCACGAAGTCCATTGCAAAAAAAAAGAACGACTTGGTCAGGGCAGTCCCGCCTCCTTTATTTCTCACTGTCTGCGGCAGACGTTTCAATATTTGTTCTTTATGAACATCAGAAATGTCTTCTTGCTTAGGGTAGAAGAAGTTGCTACCACCTGCGTCTTTTCTACGTAAGAATTGACATTGAAAAATGTCCTCGCTTTTTTCCCCCATAATTCGCCCCACAAAGTTGATGTTTATCTCACTACCATCTCCGGATGAAAATTTGTAAGCCTGCCTACTTGATATAAGCCCTAGACCTAGTTAGGGCCTATGGTAGGCCTACTAGGTGTAGGCCCTAGGCCTGGGCCTAGCCTACTTGATAGGGCCTATAGGCCTTAGCTAGGGTTACCATACGTCCGGTTAAACCCGGACATGTCCTCTTTTTCGTATGCTGTTTATGCGTCCGGGCGGCTTTTTCATAAAAGCGTGAAATGTCCGGGTTTTTGTATAATTACGGGCGCGGCTACATTTATCACGAAAATCAGACTATACGTACACTATTCGATGACGCATTGACGCGGCACGGCACGGCATTCAGATACGTGCATGCAAGACATCTCCGTTCGGGTGGCAGTACAGCCTTGGCCTTGTTCCGTTATTGCCGTGACCGTGAGGCCGGTCGGCTGTTGCAGTGACAGTGTCAAGTTTCGCGCTATGTCTAAGCGTAAATGTAAGTTTTCTGACAAGCTCGGAGAAAAGTATCCATCTTTTAAGAAAGGTAGATATGACTGGGAAGCCTAGTGTCTTATATGTAGTAATGGTACTTTCATCTCTATTGCGAACAAAGGAAGTCTAGATTTAGAAGCTCACATAAAAACAACAAAACATGTTAATTGTGTTCAGAGTGCCTCTAGTTCATTGAAAATTGACTCATTTTTCACACCTAAAGGGTCAAAATTAGAAAATGATATTTCGGCAGCTGAGGAAGCTGTAGCTTATCTAGCGATTTGATGTAAACAGTAATAAATAATGACAATAAAAAGTATAATGCAAATTAGATAAATATGTGATTTATTAGCTAAAAACAATTTGCTAAAAACAATGTCCTCTTTTTTGCACCAGCACTTATGGCAACCCTAGCCTTAGCCTACCTTCTCTTAGATGGTTGGTTTAGGTCTATGGCCTAGGCTAGGGCTTGGGCCTATCGGCTTAGTTCAGGCCTGGGTAGCCTAGGCCTACATTATGGGGCAGCTATGTGGGTAAAGGGCCTTCAGTTAGAGCTTAAATAAATTATAATGTGATACATTGGCTCTGATAACCATTATTTATCCATAATCAAGCATTTAGCAAATGTGAAATGTCCCATTTAGCAACCTGCATCCATGTCCCATTTATGAACCTCAAGCATTGTTGACAACATGTCCACTTGGCCTAAAAAAATAGGTAAGATAATGATGAAACCAGAATTATTTCTTCTTTCCAATGTCTCAATTAAAAGTTCCAGAATGGCATCTTCAAATTTCACAAGGTCTTATGTCTATTCTTTATTTTATTGTCTTTGAAGGAATTTCTACTTTGGAGGTAGCAAAAAACCAAAGTGGAATAACAATTAGAAATTGTCGGCAATCTTTATAATTTTTGTTTATGAAGAAGCAGTACCACTGCTGCCAACTTTTGGTAAAAAAGCTAAACTAAGAAAAAATCAGCTGATTAGATATAGCCACTGTCCCATTTATGAACCGTCCCATTTATGCACCCTCTCCCCTAATATAGGCCAAAGCCAATTTAGTTTGATTAGATAGATTTCTCGTTAGGTACCAACTACCAATATTGTTTTTGTATATTTATAAATTAATTGAACTTAACACTGTTCTTAGGTGGGAAAATAAGTTTTTAATTATGTTGCAATATACTAAAAAGCGCGGCGCGGCGTCTGAATTTATTTTTATGTTTTATTTACGAGAAGTATTTACTTTAAATAATATAAAAAAATAAAAAAAATAAATTTTTATATATATTTTTTTATGGAGCTTGGTTAATACGGTACATCGGATAATCAGAGATCGGATAATGGAGTTCTTAGTTCTTACTATAGTAATTTAGTGCCCTCATGTCTCAGATCGCACTACAAGCTATCTAGAGGGAAAAAAGGAGCCAAAAATTTTCTGCCTCCGCCGGCTGGGGCTATGCCCCAGACTCCGTGTGGCCAGCGCAAGTACATTCACGGGGGTGGGTGTACCCATTAGTATAATCGCGCTTGCGCCGGTCCCTATTGAACCTCTGCACGCCATTGCTATCAGCCCAGCCAGTGCATGGCACAACATGAAATAATCTGCGTGTTTAGTTTGGTTGGTGCCACTATTGACCAATTATTTAATATTTCGATAATTGATAATGAATTTTGGTTACCGATTATCAAAATTACATCCAATATTGATTATCGATCTTAATGTAACACATTAAGTTGACAACAGGTAGTCCCTAGTTTGGAGTAGGAAGGCGCATCAGGTCGGGGCCTTCGCTCAACGTTACTAACCAAAACATTGTTCTTCTTTTTCACCACGCCACCCACCCCTACCGGAATACCCCTCATACCGCATGCTTGCTGAGAAGAGGGGGGGAGATGGTACAGTTCTAACACCTCTAGACAAAACTGTAATTGAACGCTCCTCACCAGTGTGTATGCGCGTGTGGAAGAGAAGCTTCTCTTTCTGCTGGAACTTCTTGGAACAGTAGCCGCACGAGAACTTCCTCGGCTCAGAGTGAATCTCCAGGTGGACCTGCAGACTACCTTGCGTGAAGAACTTGTTGCCACAAACCTTAAATTAATAAATAAATTTGTATTTAGATCCACTCATCACAGAACTGATTTTCAGTGGGAGACATTAAAATTTAAAGCCGACCAAGCCAACTCTGTAGGCGCCAACACTATTGACGAGCTTGCAACTAGAGACCAGCATATTTAAGTAAGAAACACCGATCAATGAAGCTGCACAACAAAGCCATTTCTACAAAACTGATTCCGAACAAGCTTAGAATTTATTATGTGCTTCGTTGCTAGGACGGCTCCAAAGTCACCGTTTACACATTCCTAAGCTAAAATCTGATGGAATTAGTCCAAATCAGAAGTTAAGAAACTTCTGGTAATAGTGGGAATCGAACCCTGGACCTTCTGCTTTGGAAGCAGAGCCTATAGAGGCAATTATAACTGGAGTGGAGTCGGCGATATTTGGTCTCCCAGAGAACTTGTCAAATACTCCGAAAATCTCGTCCACCGAGTAAGAATATTTCACGCCAAGAGATATTAGCTTTGAACTCTCTGAGAGATAATAAATAAATAAAATAAATACATTTTATTTAGAGTCTACCCACTCAGTTATATAACTGATTTTCAGTGGGGGACTTTAAATCAAAGCGACCAAGCCAACCCTGCAGGCCCCGACGCAATCGACGAGTGAGCGATAACCAACCAAAGATCGATATTTTTAATGGTAAATATGTTATGTAGAAAGAATGCCAATCGGCTGGAGTATATTGGTGTGAGATAGGATCCAACAGCTTACCTTCAAACAGTGATGGTGGCTGCCGAGTTTCTTGAATAATAATAGTAACATAAATATATACAAAACACAGAAAACACGAGACGTTTCGACACGAGGTCTTGTTCACTCAAGAGAGAAAAGGAAAATGGCCACTGACTGTAAAAATCAAAATGGCGGCTAAAAATGTGAAGGTAAAATGAAGGTCAGCTGTTGGGTCCTCTCTCTCACCAATATACTCCAGCCGATTGGCATTCTTTCTACATAACCTACAAATTCGATTGACCTAAAACTTTTCCTCCCCTCACCTTGTTACCCTGTGTCCTCTATCTCGCCTTCCTGTCCTTTATTTCTTTCCCTCAATGTGATGATTCAACATAGGCCCTTGTTAGACCTCTGGATTAAACAAATTCGCCATCATGCAACAAGGCTGGCCTATCTAAGAAGTCACATGTGCTTTCTTCAATGCTGTGTGGACTTGGGGATAGCGGCCAAGGGCCTTACAGGTAAATCGCCTATCTCAGGGCTACCTCACGCTATCAGACCCAAAATAGCTCTCCTCTCACTTAAACAGAGTGTTGAAACAACCAGGGCAGTACTGGATCAGTACACTTTTCTCGCCAAGGACCATACCATTCAACTCCTTTCTCACATCAAAGTCACAGGATTAGCCTTTCCAGAAGCTATCCCAAGCATCAACAACATTCTTACAGCTTCAGTGAACACTTTGTCACGCAATGCGTCCAATCACCTTGCTAAGCTTTCCAAACTGATGCTTCATTATCTGGCCAACAACTTCTCACTTCCAACGGGTCTAGGCCTAGACCCCGGTATTCCAGCCCCGCCCTTGATAGGCTTGGCTGACCTATTTCGACTTGGTAGACCTGCGCCTGTCACACCCAGGCTACCCACCAAACTAGGCCTACCCCCTACGGATAAACCAGGCCCTCATGAAGAGACTCAAAATGACGCAGTTCTCAACCTTCTACAAACCAACTTACGGACAACGAAACAAGTGTATTAGCTAAAGGCCTAACATTTGTACCCACACCCAAGTTCGATCATTTTGCCCTTGTCAAAGATACCATAGCCTTTACCCGGAATCTTAAAATTAAGCATCACTTTCAGGAGTACCCATCTACGGCTTTCACCACGAACCAATAACAAACTTTAGACCCAGCTTTGACTAAATTCAGGCCTAAATCAGATTGGGAGCCTTACCCTTTCCCCCCGGATCACCCTCTCGAAGTTTTCTCCAACCACTTACTAGCCAAGGTATCGTCTACAGACCTTGCAGAAAGATTGCCAGTTAACACCAACTTAACACCAGCTCACCGGAAGGCCATCAGTACACTACGAGGCAATAAGTCCATCATCATAACTCCAGCGGACAAGGGATCCACAATCGTTGTTCAGGATATTAAAGCCTACATAGCCGAGGCTGACCGTCAACTGACGGATAATTCAACCTACAGGCTACTTAAGGAGGACCCCACCAACTTGCACCTCAAGAACATCTCTCTCTACCTGACTGCACAGGGAAAACACCAAGGTCTCAACGAAAAAAACCATTAGTGCCCTGATACCGGATATTGTACGAACACCTGTCTTCTACCTGCTTCCGAAGATCCATAAACAGGGGAACCCTGGCCGTCCCATAGTTTCAAGCTTCAACTCGCCTACCGAGAGGATATCTGCCTTTGTGGACTACCATCTTCGACCTCATGTCACCAACCTGGACTCCCACATAAAAGACAGTTATGACTTTTTGCAAAAACTCGAGCAACTGGCCAAACCACTCCCACAGGGGTGCTTATTGGTCACCATTGATGTCACCTCTCTGTATACTAACATCCCCACCGCACAGGGACTTTCTGCCCTGGAGCACTACCTCAGAACTCGGACACCGGGCACCAAACCAGACACTCCCTTCTTAATCGAACTAGCACACATGGTTCTCCGGCTCAACAACTTCCGGTTCAGGGACCGCCACTACCTAAAAACAAAGGGTACGGCCATGGGCACAAGAATGGCTCCCTCGTATGCAAACTTGTTTGTAGGTAAAATGGAGGAGTTCCTAGCCACGCGCGACCACCAACCGCTGTGCTTCTACCGCTTCATTGACGACTTTTTCATGATATGGCCACATGGCCAAGATCTGCTAGACATCTTCCTCACAGACCTGAACAATGCCAGTGTGTTAAACTTCACGTGTGAATCTTCTCCCTCGTTTGTGGCCTTCCTCGATGTAGACATCCACTTGGAATCAGGTTTGTTGAGAACAGATGTCCACTTCAAGCCAACCAACAAACAACTCTACCTACATCATGACAGTTGTCACCCTGTCTACACGAAGCGAGCCCTACCGTTTTCATTGGCTGTGAGAGGCCGCCGTATCTGCTCCGACCCCAACGACCTCGCCAAGTATTGCGAACGCATTACTAACGCGTTTGTGGCTCGAGGCTACGACAAGACCACCATCCAGCAACGTATAAAAGGACCAGTCAGACAGACCACCTCTCCACCCAATGACATCATACCTCTGGTCACTCAGTGGCACCCAGGACTTCAGGCACTCAATGGCATTTTGAGGAGAAGCCTTCACATACTGATGTCCTCTACAAAAACCCAGAACCTGGTCAAGACCCTACCAAGAGTGACTTTCAGACGCCCCCCCAACATCGCGGACCTAGTCGTTAAGAGAGACTGCCGTGAAAAGGATGCGCAAACAAATGAACCAACTGGATCCTACCCTTGTCAAGGTGGCAATGGCTGCTTGACCTGCCAAATACACCAACCCTCCACCACCTTCAGTGCTCAGGCCACAGGCAGGACATACCCCATTCGGCAATTTAGCACCTGCAAAACCAGCAATGTAGTATACCAGCTCAAGTGCAACCAGTGTCCTGCCGAGTATGTAGGCCTAACCAAGAACACACTCAGGTCTCGCATGAATGGACACAGACAAGATACTAAAAACCGGACAATGGACAAACCAGTGGCTCGTCATGCAGCATCCCACAACTTGGCTTTTAATAAGTGCTACACAACCAGAGTGGTTAAAGCACTCCCTGCCAGCTGCAAGCCAGGGGAACTCAGAAGATGGGAGTTGGCACATCAGTGGATTACCCAATCCAGGCTGCCACCTAACCTGAACATCCGCTAGGCTCCTCCCCTACCTTTCACAGCCACACCCACCAACAGCGCCTTGTAAATTTGTACATTTCTCTGACTTAGTTTATTTTTAGCCGCCATTTTGATTTTTACAGTCAGTGGCCATTTTCCTTTTCTCTCTTGAGTGAACAAGACCTCGTGTCGAAACGTCTCGTGTTTTCTGTGTTTTGTATATATTTATGTTACTATTATTATTCAAGAAACTCGGCAGCCACCATCACTGTTTGAAGGTAAGCTGTTGGATCCTATCTCACACCAATATATTAATGGTAAATATAGCAATCAGTGGTATGGACAGTGCGAACACCCGCGAATCAACGCCAGAATCAACAAGACCGATTCAGAACAACTCTGAAATTTATTATGTGCTTCGTTGCTAGGACGGCTCCAAAGTCACCGTTTACAAACTCCTAAGACAAGAACTAATGGACCAAAGTCCAAATCAGAAGTTAAAAAACTTCTGACTTTAGCGGGAATCGAACCCTGGACCTTCTGCATTGGAAGCAGATACGCTAACCACAAGACCAACGAGCCACACAACAAAGATATTATTGTTCTTCCAGCTGACAAGGGCAACGCTTCTGTTGTGCTAAATACTCGAGACTATCAATCCAAGATGCAAACTCTACTTGACGACCCTGCATAGCAACTTAGTAGAAGTGACCCTACCACTTATCTTGAAAAGAAAACCAAGGCTAAAATTTTAGTTTCTGGTTTTGATCCCGAGGTAAGGCACTAGGTACCTAATTCCTAGAGAGAAGTGTTCTATTGTCCCAAGATGTACGGATTACTAAAATACACAAAGCTGGTGCTCCTCTCAGGCCAAATGTAACTTCTGTAGGTTCTCTAGTACAACTTCTTGCTAAGCACATTGCTAAGTATCTTCAGCCATATGTAGAAGATGCTGACTCCTATGTACGAAATGCTGAAAATTTTATTCAACAAGCCGAGTCAGAACATCTGTTGGTGAGTTTTGATGTTCCCTCATTTTTCACAAAAGTGCCTATTTTAGAAGGTATGGAAATCATTCGTTAAAAAATTAAGCCTCCTGGGTACATCACTGATTTGGTAGAGCACTGTCTTTCAAATATACTTGTATTAGGTATATGAGGGCAACATGTACAAACAGGTCCAGGGACGGGAGCACCTGTGGGATCTCCATTGTCTCCCAGCTATTGCGAATATATTCATGGCTGATTTTGAAGTTAAAACTCTGGAAAATGCTCGTTTGAAACCTAGTTTATGGTTAAGGCTATTCCACCGCGTTTTTCTATTTTCCAAAATATGCTACTAAGTCAAAATATAGTGCATGGCTTTGAAACATTGCTATTTTAGAAAATCAAAAATATTTTTTCCAAATTTTTCTGATCCGGTACACGGCCAATATAGCCACCTCAAAATAATTTCAAACTTCAATTCGCCAGGGCACACCATTCAACGTAGGGTGTTGTGCTTTTGTGACATTAATTTTCAACTGTTTTTCTTTGGACTGACTGAGAGAAAACAGATTTATTTTAACAATTGTCTTTCCTGCGATTTTTTTCGTTTGGCGGTACAAATCGGTAAAAAATACCGCCAAACGAAAAAATTCGCTGGAAAGACAATTGTTAAAATAAATCTGTTTTCTCTCAGTCAGTCCATAGAAAAACAGTTAAAAATTAATGTCACAAAAGCACAACACCGTACGTTGAATGGTGTGCCCTGGCGAATTGAAGTTTGAAATTATTTTGAGGTTGCTATATTGGCCGTGTACCGGATCAGAAAAATTTGGAAAAAATATTTTTGATTTTCTAAAATAGCCATGTTTCAAAGCCATTCACTATATTTTAACTTAGTAGCATATTTTGGAAAATAGAAAAACGCGGTGGAATAGCCTTAAGGTATATCGATGATATATGTGCCAACTGCAGGGGTCCACAAATGCGGTCTTTAATTTATCCCGGGCGATCAGGATTTTATCTAGGGCGACGATCAGGATTTTATCTAGGGCGACTGCTTAGGCGACACGAACTCCAGCCCTATATACAGCTACGAGAGTTGGGGGGTTTTCACTTTTCAGCTATCTGCACACGCCGCCCCGAAAGAGTTACAATCGAGAAACTCGGTATATGACCTGGTATGTGGTCCATGGCATACCAAAAAAAAAATCAACCCGATCCGACAACTCGTTCTGTGTTAAAAAAGGCTCTCAACATCGTCAAATTCCTTTCGGCTGGCTGGCTGGCTGGCTGGCTAGTTCTCCGCGGAGATTAATTTAGCCTACAGAGAAAACGGTAAATCTTAGAACTATGAAACTTGGACCACACTTAGATGTACTTCAGACGCAGTGACTTTTGCTTTCAAAACCAAAATCGGGTAACAGGGACCGGAGAAAATAAAAATTTGGATGGTAATCAAAACGCGTAATTACCAAGGCGTGGTAATTTGTACAAACTTGAAATTAAACATGCTACTAACCATTATAAATATCTTGCGTCCAAAACACAAGGGGCTAAATTTGGGGATGACCATGGGCCCAAAAATGACAAAAAACATATCTGAACTTTAAGAATGAATCATTCAAAGAAAACGGGTAAAGATGAGACACCAAAATAAGTGGGGCAAATATAAGACAGATTAATATATATTTCAATTGTTACACTAAGCATCTCACATTGCACTTAAAACATAGCTTAATGTTTAATCTAAAGGTAAGTAAATCAAGGAAATATTCAGTTGCATACTTTTGGTTATAAAAAATTAAAACCAAAGAGATGCAATTTTCCCCTGAAAATCTTTCGTTTTGAGGTTCAGAACTTTCGCTAAAATATCCACATTTGAGGTCCGATTATACCGATCTTTACATTTCTAGAAAGGTGAAATTCTACATTTTGTAATGCAACAAAATAAATGCATCCCAAGCTGATAGATAATGCATAATTTCTGCTCAAAGTCAGGGGGCAATAATGAGACACCATTTGGGGCAAATGTGAGACAGTTGGCAATGAAAGTTGGTAGGCACGGCTTTTCTTATTCTTTGCATTTTTAATACTGACAAAACACTACCCGTTAGTGATCCACCAGAAAAAAAGCTTTGTTGAATCCTCTGTGGATGAGTTGGGGCCAAGTACGTCAAGGGCTGCGCCTATTTCAGGACGGCGAAAATCATCTGAAGAATTGTTTCTTTAAAAAATTAAACAAAACTGAGGCAAAACAAACAAAGTAGATTGACTGAGGGGCTAAAGTAATTAACAAAAAGTGGGTCGACCAAAAAAGCAAGGCCTACCATCAAAGGAGGAATCTGAATCAAATGATTCAGATTCCGATGAGGAATGGGTGTAGGCCAGTGGCGACACGGATGATGAATTTCATGATGAAATGGAAGATATTGAAGATACAAATCATGATGAGCCCAAGCAAAATTTGCCTGCACACAAGGAAACAATGACCAATGAAAGAGACTATGTGCTTGTGGCTTTTCCAGGCAAAAAACCCAAAGTATTTTTTTCAGTTTGCCTGCATTGTACAGTCAATTGAAGATGATGACAATTTATTTACTATTAAAAGTTTAAAACATCACAAACTGAATTTATTTACTGTTCTATACAAAGTACAAAATATACAATAATGTATTCATTTAATTATCTGTGTAAAAACCTATTTACAACTATTGAGGATGACATTAGCCCAATTAACTTTAGTCAAGTGGTTCAAGCAGAGATTGTAACTTCTGGCGATCGTTTCAAGTACAAGTTTCCAGGTCTTGTTGACATTGGAGTAAAGTACCCTTCTTGGACTTATGTGCGCGATTACATTCGGAAAATCGTAAAAAATAGTCCTATTGATCATATATTTTTTTCCCCTTCTGTTCCTATTAAAATACATTTTCAACAAATTGTTGAAGTATTCTGATATTTTTATGAAGATGTTTCATGACTTTACCTACTCTATGAAAAGTACCTTTTTCTCGTCGTTAAAATATATCAAACTTGTCATGTTTGTATATTCTAAACTAATCAAGCGATTCAAATAATTTTTTTTGCATTGTGTAGAAAATGCCCCCCACTGTCTTAATTTTACCCCGCCACAATCCTCTTCCACATCCTCTAAGAGCTAGCCACCTGTCTCAGTTTTGCCCCAGGGGTGTCTCATATTTGCCCCCAAGGTGTGGGTAAAAATGAGACACAGTTTTTATTTTTTAAATATACTAATCTTTAAGCTTGATATATTATAGCATATTGCACTTTGATCACCTTGAAACACACTTTCAGCCCATATTTTTTGTTTTTGAATATCTCTTCAACTTTTTGTTTTAGGTGGCAAAGTTTGAAAAAGTGTCTCATTTTTACCCTTACTTACCCTACAACTGAGATGTTTCAAACATGGAATACATTTTGATATCTCTCATTCTTTATCACTTTTGAATATGGAAAGCAAAATTGGGTAACGGGTACCGGAGAAAATCAAAATTATCAAAAGTAGGTAATTCCGTACTCTTATGAATAATACGCTTTACTGAAATAACGGTTCATCTTAGAACTTTGAAACTTGGCCACACTCAGATGTACCTCATATAACCAAAACCGGGCAATTGGGACCGGGGAAAATCAAAATCAAAACGCGTAGGCCTAATTACTCAGGCGTAGTAATTTGTACAAGCTTAGCTTGAAATTAAACATTCTCTTAACCATTATAAATATCTTGTGCTTAAAACACAAGGGGTATCTTTGGGGGGGGGGGGCCGTGGGCCCAAAAATGTCAAAAAACAACTTTGAACTTAACAAATATAATCATTCAAAGTCCAAAGTCCATCATTCACACCATGATAGCAAACGAACAACAAAAAGATGTAATATCCAACCAAATACAAAAATTTGTAAAAAAAAAACGGCAGCCAAGCTCTCCTTCAAAAGTCTTCGGCTGTGAATGCTGCGAGATATAGAAGTTGAGCCAAGCTTTTTATTCTTTCTCCCTAGTTTCGCTTTGAAAATAAGTAAGATCATTTCGCCTGTTGACGAGCGCCAAGCCAACGATTTTTGTGGTAATAAAGTAAAATTTTTTAACTCGAAATCATAAAAAATGGCTTGGCCATTGAATTTGGTTCATGGCCAAAATTATTTTTTATGATTTCGAGTTTAAAAATTTTCCTTTTTTACCACAAAAATCGTTGGCTTGGCGCTCGTCAACAGGCGAAATGATCTTACTTATTTTCAAAGCGAAACTAGGGAGAAAGAATAAAAAGCTTGGCTCAACTTCTATATCTCACAGCATTCACAGCCGAAGACTTTTGAAGGAGAGCTTGGCTGCCTGCCGTTTTTGTTTCCAAATTTTTGTATTTGGTTGGATTATACCTTACACTAGATATTTGGTTGTGTGACTCCATTCTCGCCTGCTGGACATCGCACAGTGTGCGACTGCTAACTGTAGACTTGGCCCAACGTGCTTCGAGAAGTCAACGAAAGAGAGCGTTCTTTATGGGCAACCTCAGCAGTGCACTATATCGCCGGTAGAATGCGCTTACACTGAGGCCGTGATGCTCTCCCGAGAGAGTTCTTTCTTATCGACTTCGAGGAGATAAACTCGCCTTTCAATACATCAATAGTCGCAAAACTATCGACCGCGTAGCACTCGATTCGGGAATCTCGCAAGATGTCCGCTAGTTGTCGACGTTCTGTTGTTTGCGTTATTGTTTTGCTGCAGCTAATTATGTCAAAGCAGTGGTGTATACTAATTTCTTTTGAACTAGGCCCACCAGTGCATCTGGTAGGCCTACTGAGAATGAGACAGAACCCTCGGTAACTCAGGCCTACGCTTCCTCCTAGCGCAAACAAGCTTCCACCCGACCCTAGGCCTAGAACTGTGAGTGAACATGTGACTTTGACTGGGCTACTTAAAAAAATGTGGGCTACTAGGTTTGTACCACATTTGTGGACCCCTGGCCATCTGGAGTCTGGACACATGGAATTGATGAACTTAATATCTTTCTTGACTATCTGAATGGGTTAATAAATGAACACATTAAATTCACAATAGAAATAGAACAAGTCAAATGTCTCCCAGTTATAGACGTTCCTTTAATCAAGGGAGAGGATCAGACCTTCAGACATACCATGAGACCTTCAGACATACCATCTACCGTAAATCAATGCATACAAATCGATATTTAAACTCACTCACACCACCACCAAGCACAGCTTGCCACAGTAGTAAACACCCTTGCTATTAGGTCCGAAAGACTGTCCGACGATGATCACATGGCTGAAGAAATGATTGGGTTACGACGCAGCTTAATCTCTAGCGGTTTTTCCCCCAACACATTAGGGAAGACTCACAACTTTTTTTTAATTATTCTACTGTATTCAGGGCCAGTTTCTGATTACATAAATATCACATTTTTGTTATTTATGAAATATTTTCAGTCATAAAAGTGATCTTAAAGTTTTACACGTAATAATGGCGGGAAAAACAGGACAATACGTCATAACCCTACAACCAATCACTGTGTGGTCATTGAAAAAAAAAAATCATTTTTGCTGATTATATTACTTTTAGAAGGAGCCTTTTTGGAATTAAATTTGTTTCTAGTATGATTAAAAAATGCAAATAAACAATAATTTGTTCATCAAGATACGTATAAAATTTTGTGTATACATTTAACGATTAATTTTGTTTATCTGGATAAGGATGCGTCAACCATTAGGTCATAATGCACCACTCTAGCCTAGGGGATATGGGGAGGAGGGGCCCATGCTGGTTAGAACCAGCCACGGGTAAGGGGAGGAAGGGGGGTTTCTCACGTCGCGGTCGTCATTGTATTTGTCATCGTTAGTTGTGTCATTGTCATCGACGTCGGAAAGGTCGTCAAGGGAAGGGGAGGTGTTTCTGACGACGATTGCCAGAGCTCGCCTCCAGTTTTGGGGAGTAATATACTACTCCCCTCTTTCTAGCTGATGTTTGCGAGGTGGACTCGCTCTCGCACTCACATGCTTACGAGCTAACACACAGATGCTGGCAACGGCGCTGGACTGTTATAGATATTTAAGTCCGGTTACGTAAATATTTTGTTTTATCATTATGTTTGCGTTACTATTTTGTTTTCTCCCTCCTCTCCCTCCTATCATTTCCCTTCATTTTCCAGCTGGCTGTGACGTACTTTGAGTCACTTGCCGACAATTTGTATGCACCCTATAGTCAGTGCCTGGGCACTCTTGGGTACTTGTTCGTCGAGAACACACGCTCCTCCGAAGCTAACATTTACAGTGCAGCCAAATCTCTCCAGTGAAGTCCCAACTATTTATTTAAGTGTATACTAAGTTATATAACTATCGATACTGCACATTGTTGTGCGGGTGTACGCCCTCGACGCTGACGCCTTGTTGTACGCCTGGTCTCTCACTTCTCGCCAAACTGACACTTCGCCAAGCCAGCCAGCATTCAGTTTATTTGTCAGCTCGGTTTCCTTGTCTTTTCCATATTTTCCTGTCTTACCCTACTTGCTCCCCAAATTACAGTCCACTATCCTCTACCTCGCACCCCCTTCCCCTCACCTAGTGGGTTTGTGGCCTCCGCTCACCCAGTGCAAACTCCAAGGTCGCAACAATTAATAATAAAGTGATACACATAAAGACTACTGTTATTTAGCATTTGTATAGATATTTGTATGTTTTTACATATTAAGTTGTATTGGTGAATGTATAATTGATGTTTTTATTTATATTTTGATAGAACGACGATCATGATTGAGCGAGCGAAGTGAGCGTCTCCACTTGACTCTTATGGCTCGAATGTCTGTTTTTTTTTTTTTTTTTCTGTTACTGCTTTGATACAGGTCGCACCGTTTCTCTGATCGACCTGAAATTTTGCAAACATGTACATACCACCTAGGCGGGTTGCTGTATAGTTTTGTGGCAAAATCGTTCAAAAAGTTAAAAAGTTACAGTTAATCGAAAGTTTTTTTTTCAAACTAAACGGCGACAAAATCTGAGGTGGCCAAATCATTTAGAATGTCCGTCCGATCACGAATATGTTATTTTTATTTTGATCCGATAAGTAGTGTAGATGGAAATTACATTATAACAAAGTCCCGTTACCATGGCAACGGAAAGTCGCACAGCTTTTTTGGCTCATGATAGCGGTCAAACGGAGGCTCGGATCGAGTTGAAATTTTGACCATCCGCAAGTTTCGTTCCCGATTGAATGCCATTAGTTTTGTGGCAAAATCGTTCAAAAAGTTATAAAGTTACATTAAAGTTAATCTAAAGTTTTTTTTTAAAAAACTAAACGGCGACAAAATCTGAGGTAGCCAAATCATTTAGAATATCCGTCCGGTCACGAATATGTTAATTTTATTTTGATCCGATAAGTAGTGTAGATAGCAATTACATTTTAACAAAAGTAACGTTACCTCGGCAACGAAAAGTCGCACAAGAATTCTGGTCACTATGTACTGCCACCTAGAAGAAATCAAGAGTAAAATAGTTTTCCCAAAGAAATGATGTCAAGGTCCTCTAAATGGCGGTGGATTTTATCCATTCTCTCCTATTTTACTAATTTTCAGCTAAATCGGTCAAGACCTAAAAGACTTATTGGTATGTAACATTATGGGAATGTCGTACTCGGGTCGTGTTGCACGTACCGGTGCTCGCTCAACAACGCGTCCAACTGAGCGTTTTCCTAGTAAAGTGATACACATAAAGACTACTGTTATTTAGCATTTGTATAGATATTTGTATGTTTTTACATATTAAGTTGTATTGGTGAATGTATAATTGATGTTTTTATTTATATTTTGATAGAACGACGATCATGATTGAGCGAGCGAAGCGAGCGTCTCCACTTGACTCCTATGGCTCGAATGTCTGTTTTTTTTTTTTCTGTTACTGCTTCGATACAGGTCGCACTGTTTCTCTGATCGACCTGAAATTTTGCACACATGTACATACCACCTAGGCGGGTTGCTGTATAGTTTTGTGGCAAAATCGTTCAAAAAGTTAAAAAGTTATATTAAAGTTAATCAAAAGTTTTTTTTTACAAACTAAACGGCGACAAAATCTGAGGTGGCCAAATCATTTAGAATGTCCGTCCGATCACGAATATGTTATTTTTATTTTGATCCGATAAGTAGTGTAGATGGACATTACATTATAACAAAGTCCCGTTACCATGGTGTTACTAATGTTGTGTGTTACTAATGTATGTGTGCTAATGTGTGTGTGCTAATGTGCTGCTAATGTATGTGTGTGTACTAATGTGTTAGTGTTACTAATGTTACCATGGTGTTACGTTACCATGGCAACGGAAAGTCGCACAGCTTTTTTGGCTCATGATAGCGGTCGAACGGAGGCTCGGATCGAGTTGAAATTTTGACCATCCGCAAGTTTCGTTCCCGATTGAATGCCATTAGTTTTATGGCAAAATCGTTCAAAAAGTTATAAAGTTACATTAAAGTTAATCTAAAGTTTTTTTTTTAAAACTAAACGTCGACAAAATCTGAGGTAGCCAAATCATTTAGAATGTCCGTCCGGTCACGAATATGTTAATTTTATTTTGATCCGATAAGTAGTGTAGATAGAAATTACATTTTAACAAAAGTAACGTTACCATGGCAACGAAAAGTCGCACAAGAATTCTGGTCACTATGTACTGCCACCTAGAAGTAATCAAGAGTTAAAATAGTTTTCCCAAAGAAATAATGTCAAGGTCCTCTAGATGGCGGTGGATTTTATCCATTCTCTCCTATTTTACAAATTTTCAGCTAAATCGGTCAAGACCTTAAAGACTTATTGGTATGTAACATTATGGGAATGTAGTACTCGGGTCGTGTTGCACGTACCGGTGCTTGCTCAACAACGCGTCCAACTGAGCGTTTTTCTAGTATAACAATGTTTTACCTGTCTCTCCTGAACATCGTACTATCAAGGTTGTACTGTATGTCATTATAGGACTAAGCCTCCGCCAAATGCATGAAATTAATAAATTGCAATATTTTTATGAATGATTATTATAAGGAGGACATCATAGAACATGTATTATTTTAGCGGGAAAATAACCAAATTGATTCTTTCCGGAAACCCCACAACACTAACTACACTGTCCCATCCCACCTGGCAGAGAAACTTCTTCTCCATCTTGTGTACGCTGATGTTGTGGTTCGTGAGGTTGATCCTCTTGGTGAACTGCTGACGACAGATCTCGCACGCGAAGAGTGTCTGGCTCTGCTCGTGACGATTAACCTGGTGTTTCTGTAATGAGGTGCGATGCAAGAACACAACGCCACACTCGTCACAGAAGAAGCACTTCTCTCTCCTGCAAAGCAAAATATTTCATTTATTATTCATAATATTCATACATTTTATTAACAAAAGACTGATTTTGTTATTTTACAAAAATATACATTCAATTCAATAAAGAAGGGGCGGAATAAACCATGGGAGGAGTACACTAAAATGAGGCCAACTGGTAAGTGCTACAGTAGAAAAACTGAAACAGCTCAATTCCGGCTTCAAACGGGACATGACTTGCTTGGAAAGCACCTCCATAGATTTGGAATTTTGGAATCTAGTGTCTGTCGGATGTGTGGAGCTGGCGAGCAAGACAGGAAACATCTTTTTCAATGTAAATATATCAAGACGGAACGGGACAAAATGCCAGATGGCATGGATCGGAGGGAACAGGAGTCTTGTCTCTACTGGCTAACTAGAAAACACATGATGACATGAATAATGTTAATTGTGGGCATATGAAAAGAAGAAGAAGAAGAAGAAGAATTTATGGTTAAAAATAACAGTCATGTCATTACAATATCGCTATCAGTCCCAAAAATGAGTCACTTTATAGATTCCATGTCAACATTTAAAATGGTAAGGCCCACTTATACAAACTGTCAGGTTTTCAGTCAGGCCCCCCACTTTTCACACTGGCACCCCTATCAAAAGAGCTATATGTTTCACATTTGTCATGTTGCTCCACCAACTATATAAATCGTCATCATTTTGTACAAATTGGCTCATTCAGATCAACATGGAAGAGGCATTCCATGGCAATTACCCTGCCCCGAACTGTTAGTCTAAGAAGCGTTTTTACCTATCGCCATTTAGAATTTCTAAAATATGTTGCTTTCGGCAACTGGGCCTCCGGCTGCTGGGGCTATGCCCCACCCTCATTCCTTTTTGGTTTTGATCTTTCCCCTCCAAATAAGGTTCCTACGCAACTGTCAACTGTGCAGTGATCTAACAGAGCCAATGCCAAGTACTGTAGGGGCCTAAATATGCAAATATAGACCTCGGGTAGTGATGTGAAAATTCCCGATATTTATTTTATGGGGAATATTCCCCAAAATGGGAATTAATTGGGAATTTTCAAAATAATTTATCATTTTACACATCGATACGAGTGTAAGCAATTTCGTATTTCATATTCTCCCGCTCAAGTAAGTAGATGCAGTTCCAATGACTACTGGATGACGAGGAAGCAGAAGTATGTATCTCAGTGGCAGGACTTGTAGTTAACATGCATGACATCAATAACAAAACGTAATTCAATCTTTATTCTTTATAATCTCGTAGCGTCCGACACTTTACCTTTTGTAAAACCTAGGGTTGCCATACGTCCCGAAAAATCGGGATTGTCCCGATTTTGAACTCTGTATTTTTCGTGTCCTGAAAATTCGGGAATGTCCCGATTTCCAAATACTAGTCCTACAAATAATAATAGTATTGATAAAAATGTCACTTTTATTCTTCAAAATTCAATCTTTACATTACAATTTTACATATAACAGGTTTTATATAATTTTTATTTTATTCTTATACAGATAGTTTTTTAGTTTCAAAACCGCTGTTTTTTAAGAATGGCGGTTCAAATGTGGCGCGCCACTCTTTAAGTCGTCACCGCTCAGGTCACGTGTCTATTGACCCATCCAGTGCAGCGTTGTTTGGCTCAGTTTGGCTGGGCAGCGAGCACCGTGCGTTTCTGTTTTTTGCGCCGCGGCCGTCAGGTCAGTCAGTCCAGTCAGTCAGTCAAGGGCATTCGTCGAGGGAGTATGTGTTGTGAGCTGTCCACTACGACTGTGAGTGTGACGAGGCAATGCCGCCGCCTAAACGAAAAACTCAGTACAAGGTTGAATACGAAAAAGAATTTCCGTCATTCAAGAGAGGACAAGATGACTTCGAAGGCCATTGTTCATTATGCAAGTAAGTACAAAGCACAGATGAATAATGGTAGGCTAGTGGATGTTAGTTTAATTTATTATGATTTAAGTGATTGAAATCATTGAATTGACCTGTCCCATCACGATTCACGAAACAGTGTCAATGCTAGCCGCCTCCTAACGTAGCTTTAAAGATTTAAGAGCCTATACTCCCTAGTGTCGGCGTACTTCTTTCCATTGTCGTCTTTATTTTACTACAGATGCTACGTATCGGTTTCACACGGCGGGCGGCGCGACTTGGTTACGCACGTACAAAGCAAGAAG
Organism: Sweltsa coloradensis; assembly: GCA_024449915.1. Lineage (NCBI taxonomy): Eukaryota > Metazoa > Arthropoda > Insecta > Plecoptera > Chloroperlidae > Sweltsa > Sweltsa coloradensis. The sequence continues at coordinate 391,136 of JAMZAV010000441.1, forward strand.
CATAAACTAGCTATATCTTCAGTGGCGAGCTCATCGAAACTTACACAATGTTTCGCGGTGTCAACGGAAGAAACTGCAAAAATAGCGGCAGCAGAGGGCACGAGCGCTTTTCATGCTGTGACTCACCACCAGTCGTACAACTCTACTAGCTGCTCAAATAAACTGTACAAGAAAATGTTTCCCGACTCTTCTATTGCGTGCAAATTTTCAAGTGCTAAAACTAAAACGGAGGCAGTTATTAATAATGTATTAGGACCGCACACCCTTGAAGTGATTAGGAACGATCTGAAAGATGTTGATTACGTTAGTATAAGTACTGATGCTAGCAACCACCAGTATCACAAGATTTTTCCTATTGTTATACAGTACTTCAGTGTAAAAAAATGGTATTGAAAGTAAACTTATAGAGCTTGATGAGCTTCCAAATGAAACATCTGACACTGTGTCGTCATATATTCTTAAAGTAGTTAAAATGTTTCACCTTGAAAGCAAAATTATAGCTTTTAGTGGTGATAACACCAATACAAACTTCGGAGGAGTAAACCGTCGAGAAGGTAACAATATATTTACGAAATTGAAAACTGGTCTCAACAATCCCATATAATAGGGATTGGTTGCCCAGCTCACATATTACATAACACCATTCAAACTGCTGCCGACCGTCTAACAATTGATGTTGAGTGCATGGTTGTAAAGATTTTGAATTATTTCTCAATTTATACTGTTAGAGTAAATGAGTTAATGAGCTTTTGCGAATTTGTTAATGTAACATTTCAAGATCTCTTAAACCACTCTAAAACCAGATGGTTAAGTTTACTTCCAGCAGTTGAGAGGTTGATATCTTTGTTTGATGCCTTAAAATCGTATTTTCTGTCCCAAGACAAATGTCCCAAGGTAATCAAATCTTTCTTTGAACACCCTCTTGGAAAAGCATATCTGTTATTTGTCCAGTCACAAATGAAAGTTTTCCAGGTGTCGATTTTAAAGATCGAAGCTGCCGACATTTCAATAATCGAAGTGTCAAATATATTAAATGACACCCTGCAAAAAATGAATGACAGGAAAGATATTTCGTTTAAAACTATTGCTGTACAAGATGAAATTACTGCATCTGATTTAGGCAATTTAGACAGAGCTTTACTTACTTTTAACAATGATGTCGATGAGTTCTACTTAGCTTGTACACAGTACCTTGATAAATGGCTTAAATCCTTCGATGATGTATCTGTCTTTACTCCAATGACATTAATAACTGTACCAAAATGGGAAGAATTTGAAGCAATTTGTTCATTTCTAAAGGGTAGGCAAATTGTAATTGATGATAATATGTTATTCGATCAATTCTCTGCACTGAAAACCTTTGTTGCAATGAGGTTATCAGATAATAGGGATGAATGGCACAAACAATCAAGCCAAATGAAATGGAAGTCTTTTTTTCAAAATAGCCTTAGCACAGAACAGACTTCTGAGTTATTGAAAATTGCACAATATTACTTCTCCATTCCAG